>OW028703.1:17776164-17940044 GCA_932294345.1 Pandemis cinnamomeana
CCAAGACACGAATCGAACGATCATGCTAGACTTTTACGGCACGAATACGTATCACAAAGTTCGAAAATTTTGAAATACATGATTTATTTATTTATTTATTTTATATGGGGCATCAAGTATACATTATAATGAGACTTAGGTACTAAACAAAAAGCCAATGACAGATGATGGCACAATTTTTTCAGAAAATGGTAACATAGAGTAAATAACTAAACCGTCTTTAGACTAAACGGCATTATTTTCTTTGGAACCATTCTGTATTTGGCCCATTATATTTGCATTTTAAACTGCATTAGGTTTTTAACGTTATTATTTTACAGTTAAATGCTCTGCGTGAAAAACTCGAGTAAGAACTATCACCCGGTGCAATGTCATGCGACTTTCAGAGTTTTTGGAGTGAAAACTTTTTTGCGTTAAGCACTTTTTGGGATAGGTAAAAAAAGTTAAACTCCCGGCAGGTAAGACGGAGGGAGAGATAAAGTACCAGGATCGCAGCTCCTCTTAGAGCTTATTTTGAAATACGAATGAAGCTAGAGTCGCGTTCGATTTTTTTTTGACTTGAAATGTAGGTCGGATGACTATACAGTCAGCAAAAACGCTTGTATTTAAAAAAAATTTTTAGCTTAGGTTATTTTATTTCGCAAATCTAAGCTTTGCTATAAGAGCAGGTTTGATTTTGACTGAGTCTCTTCAACTAATTGGCTTGGCCCTCTCAGATCAGTGAACATTTGTACTGGCTTATTGTTTTGCAGGACTCTGTTACCTATTCAATAATAAGTTTCTGTCAAAAATTAAATTTTTAATACTAGCTTTCATTGTGTAACAAATTTCAAGTCAATCGGACCAACCGTTGAAGAGTTATCTCCTGCGGAGATAATCCTGGCTGGATCACCAGAACTCCACTGCCAGATTATTGTATTGTCATTCGACTTACTCAGTTATGCAAAATTTCAGCTCTATCGGTTAAAAATATCTGCTTCAAAATTGACACGCGAAATTCCACCCGGACAAACATACATACATACATTGCAAGTTAAATAAAAGCTTGTAATACACAAGATGTCTTAGAATGCTTCTGGAATTTGAATTTGGATTTTTGATCACTCTTATTTTTATCGTAATTTTTAATTGAAAATCAAGTTACCCTTTTGATACCGTGCACAAAACATCAACTAATGAAGGAAACATTTGTCAACCTTATGAAAGTCCTGAAAAATATGTAAAGAGGAAATTAGTTGAACAGTCAAGGGCATAAATATATGTACGTTACAAGACGTCAAAAATATCTATACACCTTTATGCCCCAACAATAAGGCCGGTGACATTATATTTGACATGATGGCTGTATCGATATTTATGCTCACAATTATACTAACCCAATCGTATTATACTGAATTATTCTGGATTAGTTTTGAGAGACGATGTACATTCGCAATTTGTCGTGTGAGTTTCTGTTGGCCGCGGATCCCGCGTGCTCGGTGCGGAAAATTACCTGCGCCCCAACTCCAGTGTAAACAGCTTTGAAACTTTTGCACTTACTGAACGCCCTTGACGAATGGCTTTGTTAAAACAATTACAATATATTATGTACAATCAAAAACATGTCCCATATAAAAAATCCTGAAAAATGTTCATAAAGGTAATTAGTTGAACAGCTAAGGGTATAAATATCTGTACGTTACCAAGACGTCCAAAACATATAGACCTTTATGCTACAAACAATAAGGCCCAATAAGGCCGAACACATATATTTGACATGATTTCTCTCTGTAACGATATTTATGCCCTCGACTGCACGTTACCAAGACATCAAAAACATCTATACAACTTTATGCCACGAACAATAAGGTCGGCGCCACATATGTATATGACATGATGGCTGTATCGATGTTCACGGCGTCCACTATAGGTATGGGAACATTTTGACCACCACAAAACAAGATGGGGTATTCAATCAGACTAAACTAACTGCTCTTAAATTTTAACTGCTATTGAAGAAGCAGACTATAGTTTTTCTTTGTATGAATAAAAACATCCTGCATTGGACTTAATAAAACATGAAAAAGCAAGCTTGGTTTATTTTGCTTATGTTTGGAGGTACGTGCAGTCGTGAGCGTTTCGCGCGAGCGCTGCACATTATGAGTACTGCGGCGTAGTTTCAGCGTCGGTACGTTCATAAAGTGTGAAATAATGCGCGCTGCATGCGTCCGCGTCCGCGAGCGTGCAGCAGCGTGTGGCATGCGGCACGCGGCGTGCGGCATGCGGCGCGCAACTTAATAAGCACTGCTTGGCCGCGAGCCAGAATTATGAAACTACACAACAGGCGCACCGAGTCAGCTGCGATTAAGATTTTTGCTGCTGCCGTGCCGACTCCCGGCGTGCGGAATGGACGCTCGTGCACACTCGCACCACATTTTATGTACTCCCACTTACTAAGCGTTTCTGAATAGGAAAAACATATTCGGCTACGTCAGTTCTATTTGAGAGTTAATTTGTCGTGCTCCGTATTCAGTATCACGGCGGGTTCAGCGCCGAGCACTGAAGCAAATAACAGAACAGCATCAATAAAAAACGGCTGCGCGATGTCGAGCAACAAATTATCGTTCTTTATGTTCGAATGTCAAGAGGACATTTTAAATTTATACCGCGACATACAATTCGCCAATTCTATAAGGGAGACTTACATAAAAGAAGGGAAAGGAATACAGAAGAATGCGTAGCATTACAACATCCATTGAAGGGTGTACGTGACAACCGCGGCGGGGCGACGGGGGCGGCGGGGGGAGGGGGCAGGCGCGGGCGCCGCTCGCGGGATTTATCGCGCTTACGTGATCGTCGTCGCGGTGGAAAGAAAGAAATAAACCCGGCGGGATAACGAACACGATATAATCGCTGCATTATTGATAATAGGCCTGACAAATCCGCGCACCGCGAGCGCTCGAATCGGCTTAGCGTGTTCAACCACTTCCGCTAATCCGCCGTGAACGCTTCCACATTATGTGCGTCGGGAAAATTTATATTACAAATAAAGTGAGAGCAAATTTTCCGCAAATGGAATTATAAAGATTGAAACTCGAATCAGATTAGAAATGTCGAGCGAAGAAGTTTGCGTCGGAAGTCTCAGCTGCGCGTCGGGATTTGCGTGGATCGGCGTTTGTCGCCAGGGGGCAGGGGGGGGAGCAGGGGGGGGGTCGCGAACGAGAAGGCTGCATCGAGAGCAAACAGCCGATTGTTTGGTTATCGGCTCGGTCCACCTGCAGGCCCGCAGCCCGTAGATCCCCGCCTCCGCCTATAAGGCCACAACAGAGATGCATTTCGCAAACACCTCGTCCTGTCCACAAACTATTACTCCAAGAAATTGCTGTTGCAATTTATGCATCTTGAACAAGCTGTAGGATTACAGTCGAGTTCTCCAATATCTACAGCCGACCGTTCAAAAATATCTGCACATAGACCTTATTTTCAGTTACATAAGAAGCGTGTTAAGATATTTTTGAACTGTTGATCTATGAAATATTGGAAATATTATTTTCTATTTTATCGTCGAAATTGCAGTTTGTTGCTTCTATGCTGGTCTGGGCAGTTGCTTCTCTTCCCGCGCAGATGGTAAAAGCCCATCGAGGGAATGGGCAAAAACTTAGGAATCATGTTATAGGCGATATGGCTAGCAACCCATCACTATTTTGATTCCCCTTTCCATCCTTACGCCCACAATCATGCTAAACGTGGTCTTTATGTCTTGTTATCTGAGGCTCTGTCTACCCCGTAAGGTATAAAAACGTGATTTATGTACCTATGTATGTATAAACTGCACAGTGGTTGTGTGGTCAGGGCAGTTAATTAATGAAGATGAATCGTGTATCGGTATCAAGAAGCTCGAGCGCCGCGGAGCGCTGTGGAGCGCTGTGGAGCGCTGCGGGGCGCTGTTGACCGAGCGCTTCACGGCGTTCCCTTTATTAGCGCATGCTTATCACCGCGCCCCACTCGCTCCAGCACATCTCTGCTTTTACATTTTGCTGGACACTGGGTTTATTGACGTCTCTGTGGTACACTAATTATGCAACAGTCTTTTGATTGCCGAGGGAACTTAAATGCGATCTGTTACCCTTACTGGAAAGAATTTTGAAATTTTGCCTCATGTGAAATTGGACCAAATTTAATATTTTGTGTATTCTTTTGAGCTATTAGCAACTGTTACCGACTTAAAATTCAAAAATGCCTTACGTCGCTTTGGGAAAGAGCTGATATTATTCAAACTGCTGCACCGAATTTTATATCAAATAATTAAGAACTACCGCAAGGTAACTGGCTTTCGAATGGAAAAAACCGCATCGAAATCGGTCCATCGGCTTGAGAGCTATGATGCCACAGACAGACACACACGCACAGACATTGACGTCAAACTTATACCGCCCCTCTTTTTGCGTGGGGGGTTAAAAAGAATACTTAACGAAACGTCACAAAAGTTAAATCGTTATTTCGCTTCAGTAAAAAACACATTAAAAACAACTTTCGCTAGCTATCCGACGCAGCGGAATTGATTCTAAAATAGACGTAATGCAAAAAGGTTTAGAAGGCCATACGATTTTAATAACCATAAAAGTCAGCCGGAGCGTTAACCGGGCACTGTTTTATCGCGACTATATATTTTGCTACGGCTCAATGAAAATTGGATGCACAGTTTGCTTCGATTTGTGGTGGAGGATTTGAAATGAAAGCTAATGAAATATGACAGCGGTGCAATGACGCGGCGACCGCGGCAGCGAGGCGGCTCCGGCGCGCCCGCAGCCGGCAGTAAACTGGTTTCGGCTTTTATTCGGTGCTCGCTCCATATAAGGGCGAACTGCCACTGTTTTTTGGCCGAACTTTTGTACTTTATCGCGTCAATCGCAGCGCGGGCTGCAGCGAAAATGCCTCCGTAATTTTCCGGGTTAATTTAACTCGTTCGCGATACTGTTATTTAAAGTTGGGAACTGTCACTATGTTTAAATAGCCTGTCAGGCTGAACGGGCAAGTGCAGCGACTTCGATTTACGGTTCGGTATATTTGGGGGTTCCGGGCGTTTTATATCCGAAAAACGAAAAAAACCCGCAACACCAGGCTTTTATGTCTTTGCCAGCTTGTTCAATAATTATGAGTTTCAATCCTGAAATTAATATCGTCCTGATATTGATTATTCCTAAGGGGGTACAGTCGAGGGTTTAAATATCGATAAAGCTATCATGTCAAATATACGTGTCACCGCTCTTATTTTTTATGGCAATAAAGGTGTACAGAGGTTTTAGGCGTCTTGGTAACGAACATAACATTTATGCCCTTGACTGTACAAAGGCACACGCAAAGTTTTCGACATTACAAGTTCTTCCTTATCGCGTCGTGAGTTAAATTAAAAATGTAGGTGTAAACTCCGGTTCCGAACATTAAGTCGTGTTTGTGTAAGTACTAGCTCTTAGCCACAGCTACGCTCATGAGAATCAGAAATCACGGGATTTTACTGAATCCACACGAATGTTTCCAAAAATGTATTTGTATTCTTCTCCTTTATTTCGCTTGAAGAAACATCCATGCCATGTCTCTGACTCTGTCGTTGAGATGATCTCATTTTAATATTAGAACAAAAAATAGTAAAGACCCAACTGTCTACGTACTAAATTTCATTCAAACACCAGCTGCTGCATGAAGCCAACAAAATGCAGCAGCCGGCGTGGAGAAGATAGCTGGTGAAATTACTGACACACGAGACATACTTTCTTAGCCATAGGTTGTACATGGATGATGGTGCTATCATCAGGTCCCCTGCTCGTTTGTCTTCCTTGTCGTACAAAGGTCGTGTTTGTCTGCAGGAGGAGGTGCGGGACAACCTGACGGTGTCGGCGATGAGCTTCGTGCCGACGCTGGAGGACGACGGCAAGGCGATCAGCTGCCGCGCCGAGAACCCCAACGTGACGGCGCTGCACCTCGAGACCTCGTGGACCATCAGCGTTGTCTGTCAGTAACGACACTTTTTTTTCAATAGCCTATTTGGTCTCCCATAGATGATCTTGTCAAGTAAAAGTTTTGGCAAAACAGTTGAAAACACTGTTAGAGTACAGTAACTTAAAAATTGATCCCTTGTGCCTCATTTTTCAAATCGTAAAAATATTTTGACCGACTTGACGACCGGATAGCCTAGTGGTTAGTGACCCTGACTATGAAGGTAGAGGTCCTGGGTTCGAATCCCGGTAGGGGCAGACAGTTGTATGATGAATACGAATGTTTGTGCCCGAGTCATGTTGTATGTATTTAAGTATGTACCTATTTATCTACATTATATAAGTATGTTTATCCGTTGCCTGGTACCCATAGCACAAGCTTTGCTTAGTTTGGGGCTGGGTCAATTGGTGTAATTTGTCCTAAGATATTTATTTTTTATTTATTTATTTTATTTATTTTGAGTACCTAGTTGTTTTGGTATTTTCACTTTGTTAATTTGATTAAAGAACATCCCATAAGCCGACCATTTACATTGCGTGTACGTAAAACTTTGTAGTAATTAGCAACCGTTTTTGACACTACGTAATCTTCTGTGTGTGTAAACATGTCAATATAGGTACATAGTTAAGTAAATTTTAAGGCGAAAATCATAGGAAAATCCAGCCTACCACTAAATTAAATTCCCTTTTCCACCTATGTGCCCACAATCATTTTAAACTTGGCTTTTAGGTCTTTTTATTTTAGGCTCTGTCTAATGTGTAAGTTTAATGTGTGTGTATGTGCAGACCCGCCGGTGGTGAGGCTGCGCCTGGGCAGCACGCTGGCGGGCGGCGACATCAAGGAGGGCGACGACGTGTACTTCGAATGCCACGTGCGCGCCAACCCGCCCGCGCGCAAGCTCTCCTGGCTGCACGACGTGAGTCACAACAATTACTAGCGCCACTAGTAGTAGTCACAGCAATACTAGTACGACTAGTAGTAGTCAAAATAATACTAGTTCTACTAATACTAGTCACAACAATACTAGTAGTTCTCGGCACTGAGGCAACTATTAGCTTGCCTGTGTCCGACACTGCCAGAGAGAGCTGGGTTTATAAAACCATATTTTGTCTTCGAAATATGAAGCAAACATGCCGTTTTTTCATTGACTAATTTTATAAATTACCAACAATCAACACCTTTAAATACTTTTATTTTCAATTTATCATCTAAACATTAATAAATTGATCAATTTCGAACAAGTCAGGGTATTTACATCATAAACGTAGGACAACACAGTAACCGGCATGACTTGGGATTGATTTAAAATGAAAATTATAGTTCTATTTTGAGGGAATTTTTCACATCTTATTACGTTATTCACTTGGACCACTTGCACGATGTACCTACAGCGTTGTAGCTCTACCTAACGTAGCGGAGTACACGTATTTTAATCCTTGCCGCCGTTCGTGATCCCACTTGGTCGAACTGTTTTTGAATTTGAATTTGAATACCTCCTGGCTTCGAGATGTGACCTGTTTATATCTCAGCAAAGATTGGACTCTATGCTTACACTGCTAAATAGTGAACCAGACACCAAGGAATCAAATAAGTACTCATTTTTTAAGAGAGATGGGAATTCATGGGTATGGCCGTTATTAGAGTTGTGACGTCCCATATGTAGTTACATTACGAGAGGTGCGGGGCGAGATGGAGATTTGAACTAATATTATTAGTGGTATTTCACATTCCCTCAACTTCAGCTATCGATTGTGCTTTGTAAGATTTAACCTCACTCGAACTCTTCTCGAGATCTTTTGGAGCTGCAATGTCGAAAGCGCTCCGGTAAACAATTCATGGCGTGACGTAATCCCGCATTTTTGTCATCACAATATAAACAATGGAAACGTTTCCGTCCTAATGAATTTACGAGCGAAGATTAACAAAAAACAATTCGGCCGTCGTTCAGATTTTTAATCGCCGCAATCACCGACGTCATTCGCTTTTAGCTTCAAATGAATTCGCTGGTTGTGACAAAAGATTAACAATAACAAAGTAGTCCGACATTATTGTTGGAATAACAATGCGGCGAGCGGGGGGTGGGGGGATCAAGTAATAGATGGCGGTGTACGGTCCGATAATCGCTTTGTACTGTGACGCTGTGTTTTAATCAGCGCGGGGCGGGGGCGGGGGCGGGGGCGGGCGCGGGGACCACTTTTTACTTTTTTTGTTTCGTTTCACCCTTTCAGGAGCAATCAGTCGCGCGTTGCTACACGGATCGCGACACGCATCACCGCCGGTGGCCCTGTTTTTTGTTGGGCTGTATTGTTTTCTTTTGACATGTCATGTTGGTAGGTCGCCACCTATCGGACCGGCGCGGGCCGTCTGCGCGCGACCTGCAAGCGATACCGACATGCCAGAGAATCTGATAACTACGTAGATGAAATCTTCTTTATACTAAAGATAATTCGGTTCTAATGTATATTTAGAACAAGTGAGTTGCCTATAAACTATGTTCAAGAGAGTAATTAAAAACAAAAGAATGGTCCTCTATTACCTGATATGTAGGAATGAACTGTCCCGTTGAATGTGGCTACCCTGTTCTTGATAACCAAAAACAGTAGAGAGCCAAGATGTTGAAGAAAGTAGACAGACAACAGCCCAGCTGTTCTCATTCATCTTAGACTAACTTGTAAATCATCGTAGTCCGACTGACGGAATACCTGCTCGCATAATACGCAAAGTTATAATCCCGCCAAGGTGCTCAAACGAGAAACCAGGATTCATTTTGAACGTGAATAACGCAGCGACGCGGCATAAGTAGCTCGCAATTTCGTACATATTTGGGTCAGTCCGCAATTTAATCTGAGGCGCGGTGATAATCTGACGCTCGATGAGCTCTGGTCGCGCGACATGTCGCAGGCGTCGCTACAGACGCGCCGCGACATTATTTCACTCGCGATTGTTTTGAAAAATGGCGGCGCTCTTGTCGCCCGCACGCGAATTACGGCTAAAATATCCAGCGCTCGTTTGCGGAACGACTGATATTCCGCCGCAGATTTCTCTGCACACATTAAGCCTGTAAATTTAATTGGCATCTGCGCCGCGATGGCCGGCCATCCCGGGGGTCGCGTAAACGCCGACAATGTCGCCGACACCTGTACTCCGTCATATTTACGCGACATTGTACGATATTAAATGCAAATTGTGTGTACAAAGTCCGGCATCAGATGCTTACAATTTCACGGCAGCAGTTTGATGCGATGCGGGGTTAAAGACAATGTAGTATTTAGAGCCATTGGAATGAGTTTCTGTCGGATCTATATGAGCGGTCATAAAGCCGGCACTCAAATGCGGAGTTATCATTGTCGAAGCGCGGCCTGAATTAGCGTGGACGGGGTCGTAAATGCATGCAATCAGCCGTCCCAACTGGGACCTTACCATGACATCTTAATGCGATTAAACACTCATTCTTTACCTGTAATTTTTGACACTTTTAGTATGGATCTGACAGCGATCGATCCAACTTTGCGAGTGCGAGTCGGGATACCTCCGCGTGTGGTCAAGAACTGCGGTTCGATTTAGATCCGTCATCGGTTAATGATTTCCTGGCGGTCCCGAGGGATAGGTGTCATTATCCATTGGCTAAGAGCCCGACGGGTGAGGGGGACTTTTGACCGAGTTCTACCGTACAACGTTGCCGAGATTTTGTCACAAGATTTTTTAATATATCTCTAAAACTTTGGCGAAATCATCGCATCGATCTCACGGTAAGGTTCCTAGTCTGAAGACATAAAGGGACATATACATAAATCGCTTAACAGCCAACACAGCTTAACCACTCTACCTTGTTTGCGGAATGGTTTGATTTAACTAAAGTCCTTAAGTAACGAACTGGCTAACCGCGTAAAGACAGGAGGAAATCCGTTATATCGGAGCGCACTACAAAATGTATGAGGAGGCCGCTCGGACCGCATTACGCTAATAGCCTGGCAAGGGGCTGCATTTCCCTCGCCGGCCGTCATGCGCGACCGCTATGAAGTCTAAGCACTATACATACCTAGCACAGGGCTTGCTACATGCCACTTTACTGTACTAAATGTAATAATAAATTTTGTACCATGCCAAGTCCAGCTTACTAGTAACTTCCATGCTGGTCTAAGAGAAAAAACATACCCCCTTATTCATAAACGTTCCGTAGGCTTCTGCTAACTTAGCAATCGTTTGATAAGAGACAGATAAGGATATCTGTCACTATGTCACTTACCTTTCACAGATAAGGACAAACGATTGTCAAGTTAGCAGAGGCCTATAGAGCGTTAATGAATAAGGGGGATAGAATATACCAGTTGTTTTTCTTCCCGCACAGATGCTAAAAATCCATCTCTGAAAATCTGAGGAATTACGTTCTAGGCGACGCAGCTCGAAACCCATCACTATTTTGATTCCCCTTTCTAACTATACGCCCACAATCATGCTAAACCCTGGCTCTGTCTACCCTGTAAGGCATATATGTACTAAGTCCCTGCACCCTGTTCCTTTTGGGCTCTTTTTGGCACCATTTTTTTATCACTTTCCCGCATCTATTTTGTACGCATTTATTAAAAATGGATGTTAAATATCCCTAATAAAGCCGCAAAGTTTCAACTGTACAAATAAAAACCAGCTGCTAATTTAGAAACTGTAGCAAAGGACTTTAATAGAGTGAACCTGACCTTAAACCACCGAAGTAAGAGAGTCAATATTGAACCGACGAGAGTAAATAAATCACTAGTTGCTTTTGAGCTCGCTCTCCAACTATTACTTTGCTCGGTGGATGCAGCTGATGTGTAGTGAGTGCAAATCGACGGAAATAGTCTCACACTGCTTTTTAAGTGGAACTTGATAAAAATTCTTGATTCAACAGCGCCTTCTCTCGTCCCTGGTGAGCAGTAGATGTTCCACGGGAGTTTGTAATTGTGTCGTTCACACATCATTCAAACAGATGGCGCTTGGCGACAAAAATTTGCATAGTAACACAGTCACGTGACAGATAGTAACAGACAAAATTCGAAGGCTTAACCACCTGCTATGGGTGGTGTAGGGATATAGCATGCGGAATGACGAGGATCCGGGTTCGATTCCCGACCGTAGCTTTACTTTTCAGATTTTTCTGTGTTCTAATTTTCAGTGTCGTTTAGAAATTTTAAACTTGATTCGCCAACAGTTTTGAAATGTCGAGTAACTATCATAATTCATATATAATTAACTGTCAGCAGTGTTTGATGTAATTAGTTAGGTGATTTAAGGACTCAAATTGCCGACCTGTAACTAAATACGTTCATTATTATCACATATCCTTATCTTTACTAATAATTTATCTGTGATAGTAACTCTGCATCTCTTGTCTATTTGTTTGCTGCCTCTTCATGGTCAATCCACTTTGCCGATTGTGATGAAATTCGACAAGAAGATTAACTCTAAATTTTGATGCCGGAATTTAAAAACGTTTCCGCTGTGGTTCAAATGGTTTGATAACACCAACTAACACACAAACAAAGTAACTAGGAGCCTAATACGGAACAGCTGTTTATGCTAGCAACCTGACAGAACAACTGTCTTGAAAGTTGATGTCAGCACAAAAGAAAGGTATTTTAAAACTGGAACTTCAGTTAGTTAATTAAACTGTAGGGCCGATTTTAACCAAAAATCGCTAAAAATCATCGCAAAGAAACTGGCTTTCAAATGAAAAAAAACACTTCGAAATCGGCCCATCCACTTAACAGCTACGATGTCACACACACACACAGAGAGAGAGAGAGGGATATCGACGTCAAACTTGTAACACCCTTTTTTTTGCGTCAGGGGTTAAAAATAAACTAGGTACTATTTATCCCGGAAAATTGCAAAGCCCTCCGGGCGAAAGCAATAAACAATTTTTTATAAATACTAATAAATGATTTCTGAACTCAACTCGTTCAAACATACCTCGACATATCATGGAGGTATTTTAAGTGTTTTCAACATTTTCCATTCTAAATTCAATTATAATTACAACAACGGAGCGTTGGTGCTTCATTAATTCGCGGGGACAGGTGCTGTCTCGCTTGCACAAAAAAGATTATTAATGTTACGCGGAGTAGATTAAAGCGTTCGTGTATGAAAGCTTGTTTGGCTTTTTGTTTCACGCGCCCAAGGAGTGGGGTGAGGGGGGGTTCTTACAAAGCTTATTGTGTCAGGAATTGTTTGTCGTTTCCCGTAGTACGTGTAACTGCCTTATGCTCCTCCGTCTCGCTCACAGTGGTAAAGTTTATTAATAGAGTGCGAGGGATACTTCCATGCTGGTCTGGAAGCAAAGACAAAACAGAATGTACCAGATGCTTCTCTCCCCGCGCAGATGGTAAAAGCCTATCGAGGGAATTGGCGAAAATCAATTCAATTCAATCATTCAAGTCATGTTCATTACACAAATATCAAGATGTTAACTGTGTAAAATGGAGGTAGGTACATGACACCCTGTCAGGGTATAAAATGTCAACAATGCTTAATCTTAATCTTAGGACTCATGTTATAAGCGATGCGGCAACCCATCACTATTTTGATTCCCCTTTCGAACTATACTCCCACAATCATGCTAAACGTTGCATTTAGGTTTTGTTACCCTTAGGCTCTATCTACCCCGTAAGGCATATCATCATCATGTCTGAAGACGTCCATTGCTGAACAGAGGCCTCCCCTTTAGCTTACCATAATGAACGACCACTCGCCGCCTGCATCCACCGGTTTCCCGCAACTTTCACGATGTCGTTGGTCCTGCCAACACTGCGTCTTCTGGTTCGTGGTCGCCACTCGATAATTTCTCCTTCAACGGTTGTCTGTCCTACGAGTGCTGTGGCCTGCCCATTGCCACTTCAACGTACACAACTCTGTTCATAAGGCAGTCAACAATTTTGAAAAGCTCCGTGTTGAAGGCCTCGAAGCCAAACGCCTTCACTAAAAGACCCTAAGCCTTCCTACACGTGCACCTACAACCCCATGGGTCAGTTGCAAATTCGGTTTCGCCAGCCATTCTCGTTCTTACCTCAGGAGCTAGCAGGGTTCGTTGCGGACACGTCACCACAACGCACTGGCATCGCGTAAAGCGCCGCGGGTGTCTATGGACAGTGGTGATCATTCAACATCAGTTGACCCACTAGCTCGTTTGTCTGGCCTCTCTAACATAAAAAAACGTCAAGGAGGACGTGACGATGACGTACATATTCTTCGAGCTACGTCGGTGGCTTTAGGTCTTCGGAATCTTCGCTTTCCGGATTCTGTCGCGCAAAGAAACTAAGGGATATAGATGTGATTTTTGTATATATTTATGTACATGTGAGAGGGATGCATATATACTTCTGATTTCGAATATATCGCAATAGCCCTGTGATCCGCATCTCTTGCGAAGCGATGGAGCCTCAGTAGCAATGCGCGGCCATAGACAGAATGTAAACATACTAACTGGTACACATGCCAATTTTCGTGTAGGATTAAGACAAATCTGCCAACTAATGCCAAGAAATTACGCCTTGAGCCTCGGAAAACCGATTTTGTCGTCCAATTTTGTGGATAAAAATATACCTTCAGAGCGTTGATGAAATGTTTTGTCAAATTTTATTACAGCACTGCAGAGACCAATGATTTTTTAAACTTTACAACGTATGTATGTAAGTATGTTTTGTTGCGACTTCATTTTGAAGCAGATATCTTCAACGAAACAATTGCATACTTGAGTAAGTTGGATGACAATACAATAATCTGGTAGGTAGCGGATTCTGATGGCCCAGGATCGTCTCCGCAGCAGGGAACTCTTCAACGGTTGGTCCGATTGACTTGAAATTTGGTTCACATGTAGGACGAATGACAATGCAAGGGGTACGTATTAAAATACATAAGGTTTAAAATGTATAATGGGATGGGTTTAAATAAATAATGGTTCAAAATATATAAAGCAATTTTTTCAGAAAATTGCAAATTAATAGAGTTGCTATAAACTAAACCTAACCTAAACCATTCAATATATGACGCTATCAACAAAGTTTGTCTAGCTAATAGTTACACAGAAAATACCATGATATATTTTCAACGTTTTAAACTTTCAATGCAAGCACAGTCTGCAAAAAAAAACTTGTATTAAAAATGGAATATTTGTCAGTTTTTTTGTTGTTAATATCTAGAAGGTAAAGGCGCATAATAAAATCACCCTAGCAAAGTATCTAATATTCTGGCACACCAGGAGTTAACGAGTTCACGACATATTCAAGAGTTTGTCGTAATGAAAATATTACGAGTAGGCGTTCCTAATAAAAAATGTCCTCTTGCTCGAGCCTATATATGTTTTTTATGGAACAAGGGAGGCAAACGAGCGTACGGGCCACCTGATGGTAAGCGATCACCGCCTTATCAAATACATTACCAATCTATAAAGCCCTAACCGAACTACGAACCTAATCGAACCCGGGACCTCAAGGTTCGGAGTCAAGTTCTCGAATTACTGGGCTACTTTAAACGGATTCAACAATTTGTTGGACACTATTGAACTGAGATTTCCCCGCTCTGACGCATTCACCTGCATAACAACAATACTAATTGTTTCACCCGACGCTGCGTGTATATTAAACGTCACGAAAGTAACGACATGCGACATGAATAACAACCACTCAGATTGATGGAATTTTAACCAGTAACAGGAAAGGGTGTCGGATCCGTGTCCACGGTTGGTTACCGGGTGGTTTAGTGGTTAGCTGCAGCTGGCTACGCATCTAGATGCTATGGCTTTGAACCCCAGAGAGAGTTCAACACTTGCAGGATTGGAATGTATGCATTAATATTGTGTATGCTACCATTATGTATTTTACCTCAAAAACCATGGATAGCGTTATTATGATATACTAGCTGTTGCCCGCAACTTCGTCTGCATAGAATTTGTTTATCGCTATCCCGCAGGAATTACGCAATTTTCCGGAATAAAAAGTAGCCTATGTGTTATTCCAGACTATAATCTATCTATGTTCCAAATTTCATCCAGATCTGTCCACCCGTTCTGGCGTGAAAGAGTAACAAACATCCAAACTCACAAACTTTCACATTTATAATATTAGTAGGATTTTAATTTTAAAACACTCATTATGTTCAGCAACAAACCTTCAATCAGTTTGGGATTAGACCAATTAATTTGAATTGTACCAGGATATTCATTCATTATTTATTTACAATTTTAGAGTAGGAGAGGGATTTATAATTGGTCTATACAGTATCACATACTCACCGGCGTAAATGTACGAAAGTCGATGAAAATAACTGACTGCGATGTAACGTAATGCCAATGAATGCGACTTAAACAAAATACAGCGGTATTTTGTTTAAGTTGCATTTTAAATACACAAATTAGTTTGTGCACTCACTAAAGCCACTGTTAGAATGTTACTAGTTCAATTACAAAATGTTGTTTCGCTATTCAAGCATCCAAACCTGTATCACCGACCAAATTGCGTCTACGTCGGTGCCGGTTACAAAATTCCGACGCAACATTTTATCAGGTTAACCCTTGTTGCGTTCGAGCGAAGTTCGCCAACTTTTTTAATATCAGACATGGAGAATTTAATTTTTATTCCGTTCGGGGCAGTCCCGCGAGCCGGCGGAATCTCAAACACAGCAAATGTCGCTCATCAATTACTCCCCCCCCGCGCAGCGGCCGCACCGACCTCTCATTATTAACTACCCCCGAATGAGCTGTCAAAATAATAAGACGCGGCATAAATTTCACGTCTTGGCCCGTCATTTCGCTTTGAATTTATGTATTGTAATCCCGGCAATTACTCAACGCTGCATCCTGGGCGGCTTATGCCCAATCATATTTTACCTCGGATCCGTCGAATAGCTCCCGCGCTCTGATTGTGACGGCTCCGTTGCCAACTTCGGAGTGCTTCAGCTAATGTCATGGAGGTACTAGTTTTCACTGTGCGAAGTTCGTGCGATACCGATACGGGATGAAGTTGCAACGATGTGCCTCCGCGTCCGCCCGTGCACGTTGCGTTGCATACCGGTGCCACAATTAGCCTTATCTGTGTTATTATCTGGTAAATTATACTTGGTTTTAGAACACAGCACCCCTGTAAAACAAAAGCGCGACAAACACGTTGGATTTATCTAAACAAGTTGCAAGCACGGGTAATCTAGTATTTTTGCACAGCCAATACTACAAAACTACAATACCTCCATACTGGTCTGGGAGCTAAGAAATAATATAGAAGGTACCAGTTGCATCTCTGCCCGCTCAGATGGTAAAACCGCATTGAGGGAATTGGGCGAAAATCTTAGGCATCAATATGCCCACAATTATGCTAATCGTGGCCTTTAGGTCTTGTTACCAAAGGCTCTGTCTACCGCGTAAAGGATATAGATAGACGTGACATGTGTATGTGCAATAAAGCCGCCCGAATGAGGCTCCAGGTATAGGTGTTGCTGCCAACGTCGTAGCGGCTTCAGCCTTTTCGAAAATAGTAATAGCTTCACATGTTTTTCATTTCCTTTACTCGCGTGACACTTGGCTTGTGTGCCTACATTTTGTGACATGATTAACGAAGCAGCAACAGGCGCCGCGCGAGTCGGCCGAGCATATCATTTGGCGACGCGTCCCTCGGCCAGTTCGCGCGTTATTTCCAATCAACCGTATATTGTTCCGCCGAGCCGCTTTGTACCGAATATAATAAGAAAATAGTAAAACAAGCAACAAATACAGCGAAGTTTATTTCCGCGCCAGTGAGAACGCTCCCCGAACAAGAGCAAGTACGGGGAACTAGTTAAATAATGATTTGTTTTACGAGCGCCGCCCGCGCCCCGCCCCGCCCCGCCGCGCCGCGCACAAAGGAATACTCATATCGAATCCAATAACAAAAAGATGCGAGTACTCGCGGAGAACATAAGCAAACAGTGTTATCAGGTGGAAAATTCTCTCTCTTTATTCGTTAATGGCAGCTATTTCCCGGCGGTGGGTTGGAGGGGCGCGCGGGGGGGGCGGATCATCTGCGTGATTGTGCGGCGGCGTCGTGCCGCGCGCGTAATGGACACGCTTGATTCGATCACTCGCGCTCCTTTCACAAGAGATTGATTCCGCGATCACCGCACGATACTGTCCGCTGCCTCCCCCCCCCCCCGCTCCGCCCTGCCCGCACGCCTCGCGCCCCTCGAAAGGATTGCCCCCAAATTCGCAAAGGTAGAGCCTCATTAAAAAAGGAACAAGACGCCGCGCGGCGATCCCCGAACAATTAGCGCGGCGCGGGTTCCGCCGGACCTTTTTTAACGAGAGCGTGTCGGCTCCGAATAAAACATTTACACAAATGAGAAACAATCGCGCCCGCTATTACCCGCCCCGCGCCGCCGGAAGCATCTCTTAAAAGTTTAATGCTCGTAAAAATAAATAAATATAGCTCACGGTAACATTCCGAGGTGGAACTCGCGCGCGCCGAATTCGCAGCCGAGCTGAGGGAAAAGAATCATAAAAGGGAAATATTTCTTTATGCCATACCGAGACGAAACGGCGCTTTAAACTTGTCGAAAGAGAAAGTTCTTTCACTGAAAGTCAACTTTAAAGATCACATTTACCAAAGATTACCACTTGTGTGCTAAAAAAGAAAGCCCGCCTGCGCCCATACATCCCAAGACATTCACCGCGATTCCCTTATGCACACTCAGTCCCTGAGCGAAGGAAGAGCTTGCTCTGAGTTCGCCAGAGGCACTGACAAGTCCGTCCAACACTACGATGTTTTTTTATGTCGGACGACCACGATCCACAAGTTTGGATGCGTTTCGATCGAGTTGCCACAAATACATAATGGTTTTGGCGTGTCTTACGGAGGGCATCGTCTGCAGGGCGTCTGAGAGCGCACGTTTCGGGTATGTCCAACTGTAATTGAATCACACCCGGCGCCCATAAGGAACCTTGTCATACAGGGGACGCCGGTAAGCCCGCGCCTCGCGCTGAGTGACGCCGCCAGGTTACAAGCATCTAATCAAGGCGGCCGCGTCGTCGCCAAATCTCTAATTAGTGCCGTCCCCCTCCCCCGCCGGTCGGCCGTGCCGCCCCCGCCCCGCGATAGCTCCTGAGAGCCGATATGGTAACGCACCTAGAAAATTATGATGGCGCTCAAGTACAATCAGATTGGTTGCTCCATTTTATTTGAACAGATACCAACATCGACTTTCCTGACATCTCTTATTAGAGTACTAATTGAGGTTGTTATATTAATTTCTGCTGGAAAGATTACGTGAACTCTCCGTAATGTATTTTTCGTGTTGAAGGAAAGGAAAGTGTTTTGAATGTTTCTGATCTTAGCGTTTCAAATTATCTCAAAACGCACGATCCCTCATATCTCTTGTTCAGCGTTTCTGGATTATGAATCTTGTTAAATATTCAGCACAAAGGAAAGAAACAATGTGGAATGATTTTGTAACATTCCTTCTCGTTAAATATTTTAGATTACATCGTACACATAGTTAGGATAACATTTATTGAAAACCCGGCTCATGTATAACAGAAAAAATTTGGAATTACAAAATGATTGTACACAAAGTGAGGAATTCTACAAATATTTAGTGTCTGGTTTTGCTCATGCGTGAGATGAAGCACTAATGACAATAAGAAAACTGTAAATTATTCGGGTGTACGCGCGCCTCCGCCTGCGAGATTGTTCGCTTCGCGCCCGCGCCATACCTTCCAGCGCATCACAATAAGCATGCCGCTAAAAAACGTAGACATAATACGTTTTTAATTTTAATACCCACTTCCCACTTTTCTAATATCTTCCGGCTTTTAAAAATGTCTCTCATTTTCTTTTCCATTCTCCAGAAACAACAGCGTCATCGGGCGTAAATGGTTTTTGTTTGTACCGCGTTCGGCGACTTCATTAGTTAAAATTAAATTTCGTATCCTTCGTTAAGCCTCTGGCACTCATGCATCGCCCCCTCCCCCCGAGCCCCTCGTATCCCGCATCGGCAGAGAACCAATATCGAGAGCGTGACTGCGTATTTAAACAAACCACTTTGCTAAGTGGCGTTAGAATTTCATGCGAGGGCCGCGGGGAGTCTTCGGCGTTCCGACTCCGTTGTTGCTGCTAAAATTTAACGAAAATAAAAAAGGTGCAGCTAGTTTCTTTCTTGCTAGTCCGGCAGCAAAGAAAGACATGCTTTTTTTCCGCGCACATTGTAAAAGCCGAAGCCATCGAGGATCATTTTATAAGCGATGCGGCTAGCAACCAATCACTATTTATATTCCCCTTTCCACCTATACGCCTACAATTACGCTAAACGTGGCCTGTAGGTCTTGTTACTCTAGGGTCTGTCCCGTAAGGGATAAAGTCGTGATAATGCGTATGTACGCAGACACTGTTTAGCTATTTGTGAGCGCACAATGTCCGACGTCAGGAGCCGCCGCGCACGTCTCGGCCTGCGCCGCGGAGAGACTCGCTCGCGCATGTCCACCCTAAATCCTTTTGTAAGGAAACAAGTTGAATTTTTTTATGAATATAACGAGTACCTTTGTCCGCTGGAGTGGAGCCCCGCGCAGATAATAGGAGGGTCTTTTGTGTATCTAGTAATCGCCCCCCCCCCCCCCCCCCCTTTATAACGACATTAAGGTTTTTTATTTAACGCGGCTCGCTTGTAAAAAAGGGTAAAAAGTAATTTGATTTTAATGTCCCGTGCGTTAACATTCCGTCCGCAACAGCCGCTGATTCGTACTGTTTAGCGCTACCTGTTTCACATTAGATTGAAAAATTGAGGAGTAGACCAGAGTACCGGGCGACTCAATCATAATTAAATATACAAACGGATAACTCACGTATAAAAGTCGACGCCGATAATCATCGAAAGCATCACTCGATTTTTTCGTAATTATAATAGAGCATTTTTTTTTAAAGTGTACAAGATTATTTTTTTCAGAATTTAACAGTTTTGGGCTATTCTTATTCAAAATCGTTTAGCTTATCGATCCTTATACATGAAAAAATGTGTCCCAAAACTTCCATTCCATTTCGTCACGTTTTGTATACCTATGTATGGGACGTGACGCACCCACATGAAAAAAATCTAGGGTCTTATTTTTTTCTTGTATGAGAATCGAACGGGTAAACGATTCTGAGTAAGAAAAACCAAAAATAGTAATATTGTGGAAAAATTTAATTATGTACACTTATTTTGGAAAACGTTAACCTTTACGTATGTACCTGCGTCACATTTCTAATTCTAAGTATTTATGACGAAATACTTAATATTTTTTGGAAAAAAAAGATTATTTGACACTAACAATGTGTCCAAAAAATAATCTGAAACTTTTCGGCGCGTTGTTGGGTTAGATAAGTTGATCACTCCTGTAAAGGTTTGTCATCGTAATTATAAATGTAGAAATCCTTTTGACGCCTTACGGTTAAACATTGACCAAAGGTTTGCACATAAATATTTGTTCTGTACACAAATATACTCACTAGCAAAAATAATAGGTCACTTTTCTTACAACTTTCTATGGGAAGGGACCCGTTATTTTTGCTCGTCAGTGTATATAAATAAATATCACCGGCGCTCGATCAAGGTTCTTTTGTTTTACTTATGTAACGTTGCACCTGTTTAAGACAATGGGCCTTAATTGAACGCGTGCGCCATTGAAGGACTTACTAAATTTCGGCGAGCCGCTTGTAGCTGAGGTGTCCGAGTGGTTAAGGAGTTGGACTTGAAATCCAATGGGTTCTTCCCGCGCAGGTTCGAATCCTGTCCTCAGCGGTTGAAACAACTTTTTATACTTTTATGTTACTTTTACCCCTCTGAAGATTCATCATTATTTCATCACTATATCAAAGTGGCTTTTCCAATTTATCAGCTAATCGTCACCACAATTAATTCAATCACAAAAGAAAATGAGCTATATTTAGCCAAACATGTGGTCTTCAAATGTGTGAAATATAAATGCAATGACAAATCGTGGTCACAAGTCTAACTTCTAGGTTCCAAGGGCTTTCCCTATTTTTATCTGCATTTATTGTTAAAGAAATATCAACGAAACTAAACGGTCTAGAGACTCTCTAAGGGCTCTCCTGGATAGGGCAATTGCTTATATCAAGTTACCCGCTTCCAACTTCTCCCTCTGTCTGTGAATAAATTTTACACTGTTTTTGTGAAGCCAAAACGAATGCAAATGGAGTAATTTGTTTAATCATGTGTGCGACTATGTACAAATAATAAAACAATAGGCCGTAATTAAGCGATCGATCTGTTTTAGGTCGCTATCTATTTGAACTGGTCGCTTGTAGCTGAGGTGTCCGAGTGGTTAAGGAGTTGGACTTGAAATCCAATGGGTTCTTCCCGCGCAGGTTCGAATCCTGTCCTCAGCGGTTGAAAAATATTTTTGATTTTCTTATATTCACAAAAAGTACCTACAGTCGAGGGCGTAAAATATCGATACAGCCATCATGTTAAATATATGTGTCATCGACCTTATTGTTTGTGGCATAAAGATGTTTTTGACGTCTTGTTAACTGTACATTACACCCCGAAGGTGGTCAAAGAAAAAATGTATCAGATCGTAAGATCTTGTCACACGAGCCAAAGGCGAGGGCCGTAAACACGCGACCTGATGCTTTTTTATCACCGCCCGAGGCGTATAGTGATACGTCTTACCTTGGGTAAGAAGTGGAAATGTCCGCTCGCAATATAAATGTTCTTTTTTAATTTGCGTCGATAGGACATAAATTTGTGCAGTGGTGTGAGTTGTGTGCGTGTGCGCAGGACCGGGTGCTGGCCCACAACGCGTCGGCGCGCGTGTTCCACAGCAACCAGTCGCTGGTGCTGCAGAAGGTGACGCGGCACTCCTCGGGCCGCTACGCCTGCTCCGCGCTCAACGCCGAGGGCGAGACCGTCTCCAACGAGCTGCACTTCCGCGTCAAATGTGAGTCACCTTACCCACCATTTTACGACATCATTTTGCGAGGCCATCAATTTACAAAATCATCAGTTCACGGTCATCATTTTACAGTCATCATTTTTCAAACTTATCATTTTACAAAAGTATTCATTTTGCTACTTATATGAGACGTAAGAAATTATTGTAACCCATCTTATTAATTTGTGTATTTTTTTAAGTACACATACTCGTAAGTCGGGTTCTATCTATTTATTACTTTGTTTACGTAAAATTTCTGGCTGAAAATCAGTGCTGCAAGTGTCTAACACCTCAGCGTAATGCTGAGCCAGCAACTGTTTCACTTTTGCGAAGACACACACAAAACTAATTATCTATTTTTCATGTCGATTTTTTTTCTTGTTTCTTTTCTATAATCTATAAAATTGTATATATTCACTTATATTTGTGTGTCTTGCAAAAAGGAATAAATGTCTTCTTTCTTTTCTTTTTTTCTTTAGGCAACAACTGCAACCCTCTGGTGCTCTATAGGTGTTCCTGAGAGATGGTGCGCTTTTACCATCAGATGACCCACTTCCTAGTTTGCCATTATATCATAACATATCTCGAAACCCCTCGTTTGTACTGTCATCCTTTTCCCCGATCAAATATTATTATAACGGCCCCATTAAACTGCTACATACTGGTAGTTATTAGAAACTAGGCATAAGTCTCCATCTGCTAAGACAAGCGGCAGAAGCGTACACTATCCCACACACAAAGTCAGTGAGCGATGCGGTGTCCTCTACTCGCAGGTGTGAATAGTTTACACGTTACAGTGCACATTACACTATAGTATCATTACATCAGGTGCAGCTAGGGGTGACGCACTACAACTAGAAGCGCTAATGCCGTGCCGTTTAAACTAATTCACTTACGCTTAAATGCAGCGACTTCTGGGAGAAATGCAAATCCAACACTTCTGGGAGTGATGCAAATGCAACACATGGCGATTTGTTAACTGCACCGGGGCCGACCCCGATTGCGGCACGTACTAAGATTTGCCGGAGAGAGATTTACGTACGAGTTGAACAAAGCACCGAGGTTTGATGTTTGTTGATGTTTTGAATACATAGAATTTAATGTTTGTTTGACAGTCGGTAGGGATGTTTGGTTATAGTTATAGCATTGAGGTGAAAGATTGCGCCCGCTTTTTTTTCAAGCAGTTCGGAAACTATATTAGTAGAGGCAATGTAATATTATTTCAAGTTGAATACTTATTAAACTACTTAATTTGACTGGTGTGAATTTTTTTGTGTATCGTTCATTAAAGTCAGAAACAGAAGACAGTTGTCCGATAAGAAAAAGTAGGTTTTGACGAAATAAAACTTCATGTCTTTGTAGTTCGGGCATTCCATTTGTGGCTGAAACGGTTGTCTCTCAAGACTTTAATAGAGTAAGTGTGTGAACTCGAGGAAACTGTTAGCAGAACTGAGAGAAACTGTGAGAAGATTGGTGGCAACGCGCGAGTTGACCTGACCTAATGAAGATTCACATGAGCTCATTGTCGCGCGGCGGCGGCGCGGCTGCGGCGCGGCCACCGCGCGTTAAGGCAACTTGCCCGCGGCTCGCGGGTCTCGCGACACGCGGTCTGTATCCGCTGCTCGTCAGAGAACATCCCCCCGCCCCACCCCCCGTCCGGCTCGGGATCGCCCCTCTAATTGTTTTTCCTCGACGTTTGCCCCTGACTCGACTTCGTTGCTTAGCGATTTAAGAGTAAATGGAGTTTTTTGTCTCCTTTATTCGAATTAAGCAATCGTTCGCGCCGAATCGAACCGCCGTCTTGATATTTCAGCAACAAAAATAACTCGGAATCATCACAATGGAGCAATCTGTACGCTGATGAAGTGGAATTCAAACGGCTTTAATACTAACGGTACCTGGCGACGCTTAAAGTGCCTGAAAGGATTTCTAAACAATAGTCAATTAGAGCGCGGTGGATTGGATGCCGGTGATTAAGCCCACGGCGGGTAAATAAAGGATACAAATTAAATAAGAGGCTGCGTCTGTTAACGGCGAGGGGGGGGGCGGGGGGGCGGGGGGGAGGCAGGTGCAGCGCGACACAACAAGATGGGTATTTTTAATGGGCGCATTACTGCGCGGAATGTGGTAATAAATTGTTGTTCCGCAACGAATTGTTTTGTAATGAAGTTACTCGGCGGCGGCGATTGGGCTATTATGGGCGTTTTTATCGCGTCGCCGCGCTCCTCGTGCGCTTTAGTGCGGCTACTTATTGGCCTTTAATTAGTTTGCATTGCGAGCAAAGAGAATGTAATGAGCGGAGGCCCCGCCGCGCGCGGCCGACATAGAATTAGCGCTCCGTCCGCGCTAACTACACCATTTGCATATTTTGAGAGCCCTCAATTGGAATGTTTGACTTCGATTCCTGGAACAATTTTGGGATAAATTCTTGAACCGTAAAGGGTTGGCTTTCCCTGGTAGCAAATAACTTACAAAGCATGTCGCAGACATATCTACACTTACCTAACAAATTTCGGTTCACAGGTTTACCTGTGCTTGTACCTATGCCTGTGATGATGTTTAACGATATTTGATTGTACAGATGTTCTCAAAAATTACATCAGGTAACTTTCATGACAATCAGGCCCTCCATTGAGGCACCAAACAACTGCCCCGCAGTTGATACAAACGTGAATCGCAAATTGCACTGAACCGGACATCGAACCTAACCCATCGCACTCAATTACACTTTAATAAGTAACAGGATCCCCCCGCCGCCCGCCCCCGCGCCTCGCCCCGTGACCTTGCTCCATTATTAAACGAGATCTTCAAATTCATTGTAACAATCGTTGGAAACTCCTTTTGCATTTTAAATGATTTCTACTGTAGGTGAAATTCAGCGTCGAGCGGCGCCGAGCCCCCCATTGCCCGGGCAACCGCGCCAGTGATTCAAACACTCAATTAAATGTCGAAGTTGCTCATAATATTAGAATTATTTTGATGTCTTCATCCAAATATGAATGTAAAAGGGTTTTTAAGCTGCTTATAAAAGTAAACATAACTTCCCCGTCACGAAAGGACCTGCGTAAAACGAGGAATCGAAGCTCTTAGCTTGATGCTTTTGAAGGGTTATACCGTGCCCTGCATTGTACATGTCACCGGCGGCACAATGCCCCACTCGGCTCCCGGTAAGTAGTTTCCTGCCGTCCGTCGCCGGGCGCCGGGCCCGGGCGCCGCGCGCCGGCCGGCCGCGTCACGTCGCGGGCGTCACGCGCCGCCGCCGGGATCGCCGCAAGCGCCAGTTAATGCACTCACGATACTCCTCGCATGTCACCGTTCACTCAAACGGAATTGCTACCTCCGTCCCGCTACGTGACTCGGCCCGCGCCGAGCCGCTCCTCCGAACGCTCCCGAAGCCCCAACAATGTTTTGTCTTACGTAACACAATTCATCCGTACGATGAGCTTCTTTGAGCGCTGAGAAGTAATTTGAATATTTTCGCTTTGAACTACCTCGAGTAATGTGGAGCAGAGCGCGTTTATTAGCGCGAACGAACGGCCTCACGTCGCCCTCGGAACTTGGTAATGATCTCGACATTCAAACAGGGCTAAATTGATTCCTTACAATAAAGTAAAATACGGCGTGTGGGTTAGGACTGATGTTAATCGCGATTAATTTATCACTCCTCGTGTCACCCTCGAGCGTTATCGAGCCGCCGACGGTTGATCAAAGTCGCTCGAGCAGCGGGGCGCGGGGCGCGGGGCGCGGGCGCCTCCGCCGTCACCTAGAGGCGAGCGAACGCGCTCCGCGGTAATTTGCCAAAATGCATGTACCCAACATAATTTATGCATGCCGTTTTACATCGCTTAATGTCAGTCCCGGTTTCAAATGTTTCATCATTACACATACCTACTTCGTTAGTATTAAGTGTCGTAACGCAATCAGCTCGCTAGAAACGTGTTATGGATAAGAATGATTTGAGGCAATGCTGAGTTGACTAATCTGCACTATCTTACGCCTTTACAGTCGGCGTACGGTACCCGGCCGTAACGATTGCACTTCGGTCTTTAGAAAGAGACAATCACACCAATTTCTTGTTTTTCTTTTTTCTATTGTTATTTTTAACTTGATTATGTGTATTGCAGTATCAAATAAACGTTTTATCTATCTATCTATCTAAGTTGACACACTAAGCAATAACTGGCAATAATACTTAACTCTATCCATGGTATAAAACTGTTGCTACCAAATAATAAACGTGTATCCAAGTATACCTACTGATGAGCAAACATAACGAGTCACTTATCATACAACTTTGTATGGGAAGGTACCATTTATTTTGGCTCGTCACAGTAGATTCTAGTTAGTCAATCGAGTAAGTAGTGACGTCCACCTCGTAGCTTGATGTTGCCAAACACGATAGCTAGCAAGTGGGCCACCTAATGCTAAGGGAGCACCACCACCCATGAATCACACGCATGGCAAATACGTTGCCAGCCTGGAGAGCTAAGATTAAGTTAATTGAAAAAGTATGTCCCTAGATGTGGCATGCAGTGGGGGTCCAGGGCAGGCAGCGTGTACAAATTGTGTCCACCTTCCCGCTGCCTACCCATTGGTACGCTACTGATGTTTTGTTGGTGGCAGACGCGCCGTCGTGCCGGAGCGGCGGCGGCGGCGCCAGCGGCGTGGCGGTGGTGGGGGCGGCGCGCGGCGAGGCCGTGGTCATCGTGTGCGAGGTGGACGCCGACCCGCCCGCCGCCGTCTTCAAGTGGAAGTTCAACAACTCCGGGGAGACCATCGACGTCGCCGCCGACCGCTACACCTCCAACGGGAGCGCTAGCAGTCTCAAGTGAGCTCATGCCGACACTTTATCAAACCGCCTAGTACGGTGTCCCGCAGCTGGACAAAGGCAAGTCAGGGCAGTCAGACGACTATCGACTATCGAATAGACATTCTGTGCGTTCAAATTGCCGCGCCATCGCCTTCTTGGTCTGCCTCGTCGTCGCTGACCATTTCCTGCCACTGACAATGGCTGAGTAAGCGCACCTCTGACCCATGTCATTTTAGCTTACCAATCTGTCTTTTTCCCAATATCGGCTATGCATGTTTTCGAGCGTAGCACGGTGTTCCCGACACCGACACTATTTGGATACTGGCACTATTCTTACCTATTCTAAATATGTGCAATACTTACTTATGGGTAGTTCCTCCATCAGAAATTGTGAAGTCACAGACCAGTTAGGTACTATAGGGCTTAGTGTTTGGTGATAGCCACCTATAACTGACGTTAGTGACCAGTGTAACAAAATTATCCCCAGGAAGCCTAGCACGAGAGCGCACAAGAGCCGCGTCGCGCGCGAGATAGATTGCCCGTCTTTTTCTTACTGTCCGTTCTAGAAAGAGACGGGTAGTTTTTCTCGCGCGCGACGCGACTTTCGTGCGTTCTCGTGCTAGCCGGGCAGATCTTCTCGAGGTATGTGGCTAAGTGGCGGCCATTTCGCAAACGCAAACTAGTCAAAAGTGTACCTTTGTCTCTATTCTTCTTACTTGCCTTCCTGTTGAACTTGGTTGTGTGTGCAGATACACGCCGGTGGCGGACCTGGACTACGGCACGCTGTCGTGCTCGGCGTCCAACGAGGTGGGCTCGCAGCTCGCGCCCTGCGTCTTCCAGATGGTGGCTGCCGGTGAGTGATCTACTGACTACTGCTGGTGAGAGTGGCGGTATTTAATGAAAAAGAAAATGAAAATTTATTTTTGCAAATTGGCCGCCAAGGGCTCTTTTACATGTCTTTTTGAAACTACCAGCACATTCGGAAAGACCATCGTTGCCAAAAAGGATGCGCAGCAAGAAACTTGGCAGAAAGTCATTTTTTCAAAATGAAATACAGTAAGAATACTTAAATTCTACTTAAGTTAAATACATAATTACACATAAACGGATAACTCACGTATAAAAAGTCGAGTGATGCTCGACATGTTTCGGACTATTTCGTAGTCCTTTTTCCAAGAGCGCTCGCCCCGGCGGCAGCGACACGAACACTGCGCGCCAGCGCTCTGCTCGCGCGGCTGTTCGACGCAACTGACAGCGGCGCACAACTACCCTCGTTTTCATCGTCATTTTTTTTATTGACTTTTTATACGTGAGTTATCCGTTTATGTGTAATTATGATTGAGTCTCACGGTAGTTTCATGTTGTAAGTTAAATACATTTATAAAAGGGATGTATAAGGTCCCCGAGCCTTAAATTATATTAATCTATAAATGGTAGAGATGTATAAAGTCTCTACTAGTCAAAATAAAAAACAAAAATAATAATAATAATAAGTTCAGTAGAGGTGTAAATTGCCTCCACCGTCAAATAAACAAAACACCAGTTTTAAGCTGGTTTCACTCTTCGTATTATAACGTTGTGCTCCTGGGTTAATGTAGTTATCTTACCCAGATAATGTTGAGCTGTTGTTTCCCGTGGCAGGCAAGCCGCACCCGCCGCGCAACTGCTCGCTGTGGAACCAGACGGCGGAGTCGGTGGAGGTGGCCTGCCTGGCGAGCTTCGACGGCGGCCTGCCGCAAACCTTCCTGCTGCAGGTCTACTCCGCCGGCGAGCCCACGCCCAGGTCAGTGACCTCTCCAGCCTTTTACGTGAAAACGTTAAAAACTCTGATTTTAGTTAGAAGCTATATACGCTGGAACTTAACGTACTTATATGCGAGGGCTGATTCTTGAAACATGGCATACATACATACTGTCACGCCTATTTCCCACAGGGGTATGCAGAGACTACTTTGTTTCAGTTGCTACGATGTTGACATACCACTTCCACTTTCGCTTCATCCACACTTATCAATCTTTTCATTCATGCTCGTCGGTTTCGGATGTTTTTAACACAAACATCTTAAACGTTTGAATAATAGCAGACTACTAAATCACAGAATTTATTGTTTGCCAACCAATTTCTTGCATATGCAGCGTATGTTTTCCTTTTTTACGTAACATCCTCATTGTCATTGCTTGCTTAATCCTGTTTCTTTATGTTAGTTAGTTTTACTTGTATTGTAAGTCCCTAAACATGATAAATGCTGTCGCATGCCTGTTATTGGTGCATGAACATGGATTGTAACTTGTAATTTTGTTAATATTAATGTTTTGTTTATGTACTGTTGGCATGTCTAAATAAATAAATAAATAAATAAATAAACATGAAATAAAGAAAAAAAAAATGTAACAATGCAATTCAGATAAAAAACACAGATATTTTTTCCCGCACTCAACAAACACCTAAGCTAATAAAAACCAAAAAATATTGTGTACTTAAATCGTAAATGTATGAACGAATATACATAACATTAACATGCGATCTTCTGCCGAACGTACATCCCCAAGGGCTTTCATACGTTACTTTATTTCCCTTACTATTGCCGGAGCGGTCCCACGGGAGCCGCGGCCTCAACGAGTGCGGCCGGCGCGCGCGCCGCACCGCAACCACTTTTTATGCACCCATTGCCGCGACAAATGAAATAATCGTCTCCGACCACGCTCCCTGGCCAGCACCCCGCTAATAAACCAACTATTATTCAGCTCAGCTGTTTTCTGTGTCTAGACGGACTGATCAAATGCGCGCTGGCTGCAGTCTTCTAAGTGAGTGCAAATGAGCATCCTCCCACGATTCAATTAGCCTGACTGTAAAACTGCTCGCCGTCGCGCGTACCGCCGAATAATAATGACATGACAACGTTAACAAGAATAAGCCAATTAGGGACGTTACAGTAACGAGACGCGAAACGTCTCGAGGCAGAAGACTGCGACTTGTAATGACTTGTGTACGAGCATGTCAGCGCGCCGCCGCGAGCGGGAACACGCGCGCTCTTTCAAATAACTAAGACAGTTACATCTATGCGCACTGTATCTGGCGCCACAGAGCTGCAACCGTCTCAAGTCGATGCCCGCATTGGCAAGAGACGACTATGCCCATGCATGAAAACATATGTGCTTACCTGGGCATGAACCGCGCAAACTATTTATGAAAATAAGGGCTAAGTTTCATGATTAGGCAAGTTTATATTCGCCGGGACATGTTTTCGCGCGCTGTAACAGTTATTCGGCCCGCTTTGTTTGCGCAAAGAGCCGGGACGCGGCGAAGGCGCGCGTTATATTATCACATTATAATTAAAATTCCCTCCCCTCCGGCTTGTCATGCAGGTATGGGCGGCAAAAATGTACCCGAACAGGCGCCTCATTAACCTTTCGGGAGTGCGTTAATTATGGAAACATCGGGCGAAACGCGAGCCGCGCCGCCCAGTAAATGCTAAAGTTGGAACAGGAGGGAATACCATTTACCCCGAAAAGGGAAACTTTATAAGATTGTAGGTAGATTTAAATCAATTATGCCGTCGCGATGGCCGGCGGCGCCGCGGGGAACGACTTTGGCAAACAACAATTTTGTTTTGAATTGATAGTGCGTAGCCTCTGCGTAGCACTCCGCTACGGCGCGCTACGTAGTAGCGCGTAGCAAAAGTCATAAGTCGATGCAACGCTGCGGCGAGGTATCAAAGACGAATAAAAGTAACTACAGGATAGTTTTTCTTTTCCTACTTTCATAATGTAAAGATGCCTGAATGAAAATGATTTTGAACGACGTATTTTGGGAAGGGACCGTTAACGTAAGGTTATTTTCGGATACAAGTCGCCGAGATTATTTCTCAGGGGACTACCAAAGAATATTATTTTAATGGATTTAATTTGCTGGGGCTATAAATAGCTTGTAATTAGTTCATAGCAATTAGTATCTGAAATATTATGTTTACAGATGTTAGCGACGATAATATTAGATTATTGGATGAGCCGGGTTCATCGAAATATAGCGAAACATTTTTTCTTCAACAGCTAAATTTTCATATGATTTCTATGTTCCATAAAATTGCAAGGAACAAGTTGCAGGTAACAGTTGAAAATTATATTTAGTAGTACCTTTATAAACGAGGATCACCTCGTGGTTCTTCCAATTCGCTTTAAACGAGCGAGAATTATCTGTTACTAGCTTCTGCCCGCGACTTCGTCTGTGTAGAATATATACATGAAAATCTTTTTCTTGAATCGCTCTATCTATTAAAAAAACCGCATCAAAATCCGTTTTATGGTTTTGAAGACATAAGCATACATAGGGACATGGGACAGAGCAAGCGACTTTATTTTATACTATGTAGTGAAGTGATAGTGATATACTTCCATGCTGGTCCGGGAGCAAAGAAAAAACATAGAATGTACCAGTTGCTTCTCTTCCCACGCAGATGGTAAAAGCCCATCGAGGGAAAAGGCAAAAGTCATAGGAATCATGTTATAGGGGATGCGGCTAGCAACCCATTACTATTTTGATTCCATTCTCCATCTATACCTAGCCCCACAATCTTGCTAATTAAACGTGGCCTGTAGGTCTTGTTACCTTAGGCTATGTCTACCCCGTAAGGGATAAAGACGTGATTTGTGTGTGTGTGTGTGTGTATTATAAATATGATATTTATTCTCCCGCACAATAGAGCGGGCGGTGCGAGTCGCACCTGCCGCTTCCAATAAGCACCCTCGCCCGCTGCAAAGTTCACGATCCGAAGTTATTATTATGCACCGAGGCTCAAGGCACCCCGAGTATGCAGCCTGAATCCTTGACGAGATGTTCGATGGTTGCTCGCGACTTGTCCGTGCCCGCAGAGCGTGGAGCTGACGGCGCGCCGCTGCTAGAGACGCCTCGCTACTCTAAAGTCGGCTTGTTCAAACTAGTCCATAGAAATAAAACCTGCCATGGGGTGTTCGTTTTACTTACGCTGCCTCACGCACTTGTAGGGACGGGAGTTCGGAGTAAATGAGAGCTCAAGTGCGGTTCACGAACTGGGTTTTATTAGGCCTTGCATTCTTATATAATAGTTGGACAGAGGTGTGTGCGTGCACACTACACACTGCTACTATAAAAACGTATTCGTATTGTTTAGATTACTGGCAACCAAGTCATAAACTCCAAAAAAATGAAGGTCGAGGTTTTATTTAGTCCGGTTCAAAAAGCTCCAAATCATCACGCTATCTTCTTTTTGGTCTGCCTCTACTCCGATTCCCATCGCACGGAACTTTTATTACATATATACATACACAAATCACGTTTTTATCCCTTACGGGGTAGACAGAGCCTAAGGTAATAAGCCACGTTTAGCAAGACACTAATGTGTAATGCTGTAATGTTGACAAGTCACGTTTTTACTTTGATACACCAAAGCCTAGTTCCTATAAGTGGCACAAGGTACTGCTGCACAGTAGCGGCGCGCGCTGGCTATCTCTTGATCTGTGATAATAGCAATGTCATGTATGGTTAGAGGCTTCTCTACTGGTTACCGTGCACTGTCAACCCCGTGGTCTGTGGCGACCGTCCCCGGCCGTAGAAGCGCGGCGGGTTGTTCGCGTGGGACGCTAATCGCCGGCCGCGCCTAATGAGCGCCAAAACACTAATTGTTGTTCGGAAACAAAAACATTTTCAGTTTGGAAAGTTGTCTCATTTAACCTCGCGACGTGAGCGAAATACTTATTTGAATTCCCGCCGACAGCCGCGATTACCCCGTCGCGCAGGTGCACGGGGTTTTTATCTGGCATTCCGATTTTATACGGAGCTTGTGACGTGATGTTTTCGCATTTCGCATTCGGTGGCGCGGAGGGTGACAAAGGTCTTGGGGATGTAGTTCCGATGCAGCTGCGCGGGCGGCGATATCCGAGGATGAATTAAATATGAAACCGATCTTCCGTTATCCCTTTATACTTTTTGCTCTTCATAACTTCAACTTGTCACTGTTTGAATTAACCATATTGTAAACCCGAATTTCAAATGTTTTGCATAGTTGTCATAAACATATCGGGAAATTAAATTAGACTAATTAGGTTAGGTTAGAGTTACGCATAAATGCAAAATACTGTCACTGCGCGCAATCGCAGCTTCAACTACGAAGCTTTGTCGACATTATGTCACGGTCTGATGGAAATTAATGTATATAAAAACCTATTTAAATCATATAACAACAAACAATATGCTTGAAAAAGTTTAGGAAAAATTACAGTTTTCGTTTCGCGTTTCGATATTCGGTTGTAAACTATTTTGATGCAAATGTTCATTACACTCCACTGAGTGTACGCCACTGCGTAGCTACCTAGGGACTCGGCGGGGCAGTGCCCCGGGGCCCTCAAGCTCAGAGGGCCCTCGAATCCTTACCAGAAAATCTCGATCGAACTATTATTATTAAAACGTAACCAGTTTAGATAGTAGTGGGGCCCCATTTGTTACCTAGCTACGCCACTGATTACACTTATAGTAAGCTGAGGATGGTTTCTGTGGCAGGGTGAACCTGTCGTCGGAAGAGCCGGTGTGGACGGTGCGCGGGCTGGAGTGGGACGTGCGGTTCCGGCTGGAGGCCGTGGCCGTCAACGGCAAGGGCCGCAGCGCGCCGGCGCGGCTCGCCGACGTGCTGTTCCAGGACCCCGAGAAGAGGACAGGTCAGTAGCCTAGGCCGGGTAGGGGACAGTCGCAGGCCGTGGCCGTCAACGGCAAGGGCCGCAGCGCGCCGGCGCGGCTCGCCGACGTGCTGTTCCAGGACCCCGAGAAGAGGACAGGTCAGTAGCCTAGGCCGGGTAGGGGACAGTCGCAGGCCGTGGCCGTCAACGGCAAGGGCCGCAGCGCGCCGGCGCGGCTCGCCGACGTGCTGTTCCAGGACCCCGAGAAGAGGACAGGTCAGTAGCCTAGGCCGGGTAGAGGACAGTCGCAGGCCGTGGCCGTCAACGGCAAGGGCCGCAGCGCGCCGGCGCGGCTCGCCGACGTGCTGTTCCAGGACCCCGAGAAGAGGACAGGTCAGTAGCCTAGGCCGGGTAGAGGACAGTCGCAGGCCGTGGCCGTCAACGGCAAGGGCCGCAGCGCGCCGGCGCGGCTCGCCGACGTGCTGTTCCAGGACCCCGAGAAGAGGACAGGTCAGTAGCCTAGGCCGGGTAGAGGACAGTCGCAGGCCGTGGCCGTCAACGGCAAGGGCCGCAGCGCGCCGGCGCGGCTCGCCGACGTGCTGTTCCAGGACCCCGAGAAGAGGACAGGTCAGTAGCCTAGGCCGGGTAGAGGACAGTCGCAGGCCGTGGCCGTCAACGGCAAGGGCCGCAGCGCGCCGGCGCGGCTCGCCGACGTGCTGTTCCAGGACCCCGAGAAGAGGACAGGTCAGTAGCCTAGGCCGGGTAGAGGACAGTCGCAGGCCGTGGCCGTCAACGGCAAGGGCCGCAGCGCGCCGGCGCGGCTCGCCGACGTGCTGTTCCAGGACCCCGAGAAGAGGACAGGTCAGTAGCCTAGGCCGGGTAGGGGACAGTCGCAGGCCGTGGCCGTCAACGGCAAGGGCCGCAGCGCGCCGGCGCGGCTCGCCGACGTGCTGTTCCAGGACCCCGAGAAGAGGACAGGTCAGTAGCCTAGGCTGGGTAGAGGACAGTCGCAGGCCGTGGCCGTCAACGGCAAGGGCCGCAGCGCGCCGGCGCGGCTCGCCGACGTGCTGTTCCAGGACCCCGAGAAGAGGACAGGTCAGTAGCCTAGGCCGGGTAGGGGAGAGTCGCAGGCCGTGGCCGTCAACGGCAAGGGCCGCAGCGCGCCGGCGCGGCTCGCCGACGTGCTGTTCCAGGACCCCGAGAAGAGGACAGGTCAGTAGCCTAGGCCGGGTAGGGGAGAGTCGCAGGCCGTGGCCGTCAACGGCAAGGGCCGCAGCGCGCCGGCGCGGCTCGCCGACGTGCTGTTCCAGGACCCCGAGAAGAGGACAGGTCAGTAGCCTAGGCCGGGTAGGGGAGAGTCGCAGGCCGTGGCCGTCAACGGCAAGGGCCGCAGCGCGCCGGCGCGGCTCGCCGACGTGCTGTTCCAGGACCCCGAGAAGAGGACAGGTCAGTAGCCTAGGCCGGGTAGAGGACAGTCGCAGGCCGTGGCCGTCAACGGCAAGGGCCGCAGCGCGCCGGCGCGGCTCGCCGACGTGCTGTTCCAGGACCCCGAGAAGAGGACAGGTCAGTAGCCTAGGCCGGGTAGGGGACAGTCGCAGGCCGTGGCCGTCAACGGCAAGGGCCGCAGCGCGCCGGCGCGGCTCGCCGACGTGCTGTTCCAGGACCACGAGAAGAGGACAGGTCAGTAGCCTAGGCCGGGTAGAGGACAGTCGCAGGCCGTGGCCGTCAACGGCAAGGGCCGCAGCGCGCCGGCGCGGCTCGCCGACGTGCTGTTCCAGGACCCCGAGAAGAGGACAGGTCAGTAGCCTAGGCCGGGTAGGGGACAGTCGCAGGCCGTGGCCGTCAACGGCAAGGGCCGCAGCGCGCCGGCGCGGCTCGCCGACGTGCTGTTCCAGGACCCCGAGAAGAGGACAGGTCAGTAGCCTAGGCCGGGTAGGGGACAGTCGCAGGCCGTGGCCGTCAACGGCAAGGGCCGCAGCGCGCCGGCGCGGCTCGCCGACGTGCTGTTCCAGGACCCCGAGAAGAGGACAGGTCAGTAGCCTAGGCCGGGTAGAGGACAGTCGCAGGCCGTGGCCGTCAACGGCAAGGGCCGCAGCGCGCCGGCGCGGCTCGCCGACGTGCTGTTCCAGGACCCCGAGAAGAGGACAGGTCAGTAGCCTAGGCCGGGTAGAGGACAGTCGCAGGCCGTGGCCGTCAACGGCAAGGGCCGCAGCGCGCCGGCGCGGCTCGCCGACGTGCTGTTCCAGGACCCCGAGAAGAGGACAGGTCAGTAGCCTAGGCCGGGTAGAGGACAGTCGCAGGCCGTGGCCGTCAACGGCAAGGGCCGCAGCGCGCCGGCGCGGCTCGCCGACGTGCTGTTCCAGGACCCCGAGAAGAGGACAGGTCAGTAGCCTAGGCCGGGTAGAGGACAGTCGCAGGCCGTGGCCGTCAACGGCAAGGGCCGCAGCGCGCCGGCGCGGCTCGCCGACGTGCTGTTCCAGGACCCCGAGAAGAGGACAGGTCAGTAGCCTAGGCCGGGTAGAGGACAGTCGCAGGCCGTGGCCGTCAACGGCAATACGTCATACACACGTTGCCGTCGCCACACCATCTACTGCTTTTTTTTTGTGACGAAGTGTTTTAGATAGAAAACAGAGCCCAGGATCACGTACAAGATAGAACTACATCTGTTGGACACATGAGCGCAGTTTTGAGGAGTCCTGGTCAAGCTACTAGAATTTCAATAACAGGTTGTCAATAAGTTTAAATAGATGTGTGTTTCATGTCAATCTGATGCCCGACGGTAGTGAGTGAATTTTGTCTAGCAAGATTTCATTTTAACGTGCCTACGAGATATACCTACATTATTGCATGTTAAACAAAAGCTTGATAAACGAACATAAAACCTCTTCTTTTAAAAAAATCGGTTATTAACGACAGTGTAGTATCAAAGCCCTTGTCATACTTGACGTCGATTTTCACTTTTTCTAACTAAAAACTATTTGACTTTGGTAGCTTAAGTATGCTAAACATCAAATTTAAATTGGTCTCCAAGCTTCCTCCCGACTTATCCGGTGCCCAGCCCACGCTCTGTGACGCAGCACCCCGCGCGGCGCGTGCGCGCGCGCCCACGCCCGTCCTAACCAAGCATACGATTGCTTCACTTGTCCGTAACTAGTTTTTGTTCTAAATCACTCAACGTAACTCGATTCGGCGGCGCGGCGGTCCCGCGGGAAGTCCGGCGTGGGGGGGGGGCGCGGGGGGTCCGCTAAGTGGCGCCCGTGCGGCCCGCCCGCATTACCGGCCGAGGGAACGCATTAGCCCGTGCCGCCCGCGCCGGGAAATATTGCTGGCCCAGGTTACATTACCCAAGGAAACGAATAGTTGAGTGCCTATTATTGCCCCCTCGCTCCGCTCGGCCGCCGGCGACGGCGCGAAGGATTTACACCACGTGTTATTCCCTGTTTAAAGTCCGACGCATCTGGAGGCGCGGGTGTTAATCTCGATTAGGTGCGCGCGCCTGTCGCAGCAGTCTTTTTGCTTAACGCGTGGGTGTTCGCACACCATGTCTTTCCAATGTCATCCTTATGCGTGTGATTTAAGGAAATGGTTAATACGATTGTGATTTTGAGTCGTTATGATGCAGCCTCATGCTTCATTCTTACATTCACATCAGTAATATAAGCAAACTTAAGATATTCCGAAAGAAGATCCGCTAAACTTCCGTTATATTTATTCAAAAGCAGTAATAGTCAAGTTTCGAAAGCAAAAAAGCTATGAGTGAAACTAGGGAAATTTTGCAAGATTGCGGCGGGAGCTGTCGGTCGGTGTTGCTCGTTAGAGCGCGGCTGCTCGCCCCGTAACGAGAGGCATCTGAAGAACTTGCGACGAGAGTGCGCTCGCCACTTGGCGTAGCTGCGGCTCAGCTGTCGCGCGTGGTGGCTAATGGCGCCCGCGCGCGCCGAGCAGCCCGCAAGCCGGCGGGCGCCGCGTACCTGCGCCGCGCCCAGCTGCCGGCCGCGCTCTGCAACCTCGAGATAATCCCATTTTAATTAAACGCGCCTCGGATTTACCGGCGAGATTAATCAAGAGCCTCCTCAGAACGCCTCGGCCCGCGCCCCGCGCCGGCCCGCGGCCCGCCCTTGAATCAAATTACATCACAATAACGACTCAACTCGAACTTGCTCGGGAATGCTCCATTATCCGGCGCCGCTGCTTCAAACAAATAGTCGGCATTCCCTCGGAGTGATTAGCTGCCGGCGCGGCGGCGCGGCGCGGCGCGGCAGGTGACGCGCGCCGCCGCGCCGCAATACGCGCGTGTCACTCTGTCAAACTGAAATAATATTCCCGGAATACAGACTTCTTTTGACGAATGAGCAAAAAATATTTCTAATATGCTGCCTTTCAATATTAAGCATGTGTCACAAATCTGTTAATGCTTAAAAGCAGACAAGAGTTGATGTTTGATTCACATTAGGTATTTATACCGTAAATGGTGCCAAAGTTATATTGTAAATAGCTGACACGGCCAAATGAAATAATTTTCTGCCGAAAATATATCAAGGTACAGAAATAACTTTGTTGCCTGAGAAAACATTGCGTCACGGTGAAACTGTACCGAAATTGAATAGGGTCCTACATAACATATCAAGTGTAAAATTACTTAGGAAAATGTAATACGTATGGGCACGATGTGTGTTGGGGCGCGAAAACTAATGCGGGGACGCCGCGCACACTGCTGACCGCCGGCGGCTCTGGGGGGCGATTTCTTCTCTTTGGCTTTAGTCGGTTTCAATTGATTCTATAACTTCAGCGAATCAGTTAAAAATAACAAGAATCTACCATTATGTCCCCGAGTTGATCGACTAGAGAATATAGGGCTGTGCCCGCCGGGCGGCGGCAGTGTGCGGGCGCGCCGGCCTTTCCACGCCGCAACACCATTACACACCAAATTGCGAAACCCCATACTTCACCCTTCCATCAAATACACGCAATTTCGTTACAATATAAAATGTTCGGATGTTTACCTTCCGCCTCCGACGAAGCCCTGGTGATTCCGTTTCACAAAGTGCTAATTTTCTCCGAAATGAAAAGACAACAAGTTACTTTAGAACACCATCGATCTCTGTCAATATCTCTCCGGCAAACAATCGAATAAAGGAAATTAATTTGCAATATTTATTGAAACAGTTTGTCCGCTGCCTGACAAGTCTTCTCTTTCTATAGGTACTCTAGTATTTTAGGTCATAGCTTTAAAAAGTTTAAAACGGTAGCGGACTGAATTTGCTTCAGTGTAAGTAGAATCTGAAATCGAAGGTCACATTAGACTCTAGTAGTACGGAAATCGGACGCCAGCAGCAAACAGTAATGGCCGTCCGATCCCACCCGGATAGCTGAGCTGGCTTTCGGAGTTTTTTTTAAGGGAATAGAATAAAAATAGTCTTGATCGAGATTTGTGACCTGACCTCTAGTGCCTCCGCCGCGTCCCATAGGACTTCGGGCAAACCTTAGCCCGAGCTAAAAACAAATATAAATACGCGACGTTTGCTCGTACTGTGGCCTACATGTTAGCCGCTTGTTTTTAATTCCAAGTAAGCCAACAATAGTTTTCGGTGTCTACCCATTGTATGTTTTATTATGTAACGATACGATAGACTGATGTGTAGGCTGCGGCAGCCATCGGTTTTGTTGGCGAGGTGAAAACTCGTGACGCACGGTTACTGGCTATGATGATGTGGCATTTTTTATCAATATACCTCATTTATTTTCGGGCATTAAGTCATATACTAATGGAATATAAAATAGCTGATAAACTTTACGATTCAATTTTTTGTATGATTAATGAACTAAGCGCAAAAAGCTTCGTATTTACAAAACGTACATTAGTTTTTTAACAAGGATTGCAGCGTTGAGTTGTTTTGAAAATGTTTCATATTTAAAAATGGACTTTTGCGTTGTTTTACATTCTCTATCAATTAGAGTGAACATTTCAATGGATAGCAATTGTTAGCTAAACAACCAGTTGTATAACTGTATTGTAGGAACCGTGTTTTCTGTTCATTGAAATGGACCTCCGCAAAGTTACGCCTGATTCAATAAAATACGTATAGTAGGACTAAAGTCAATGTTCCATTGACCACGACGATAATATCAAATTATATTTGTTATTGTCATTTCTTAACGTTTATATGTAATGTTTACAAAACAAATAAATGTTAGATCAATATTCATTTTAGATATCGCTGCTTATAAACTGAAGGGCCACAAATCAAAATTTTCCAAAATCACTTTTATTTAAAAAATGTGGCCAAAATCAACCTTATTTTCATATGTCACAAAGACACCGGTCAAAATCGGTCTCTAAATCGCAGTTTTATGCATGCGCCCTTTTGACATTTTTACGCATTGACGGTTAAGTTAAGGATATAGTTACCTCAAAGTTAAAATAAACAAAAGGTAGAGAATTAAAATACGCATCGACGGTATTATGACACAAAAGCATTGGACGTAGGAGTGCAAAAAAACAAATAAAAAATCAAATGAAAAGTTTAATTGTGCTCTCCTCAAAAAAACTTGATTTTGATTTGTGGCACTTTCGTTTATAAGCAGCGATATGTAGTTGGCCAAGACGCCGCTAGATGGCGCTGTACGGTGCGGCGTGAATCCTAGATCGCGCTATTAAGATTTTTCTTGGAAACATAACCTTCCATGTACAAATTTGAAATCAATGAACTATTACATCACTTAGGATTTGACCTGTGTTATATTCAACAGACACTCCATAAACTATACTAGTTTAAACCATGAGTATATTGGGTATAGAGATAGATTCAGTCCCTGAAAAGAGCTTAGGATAGTGTTTGTTTCGGAAAATCCCATAATTCCCGCGGGATAAGCGAAGTCGCGGAAAAAAAGAATATATAATAATAAACTAAAGTTGCATAGATTCAGGCGTTATTTTGTAAGTTCCATGTTTGTTACACAGCTATAAACATAGCAAAATATCACCAGAGTAACGTTATCCATTTTGAACTTAAGTTGTCGCTGTGTCTACGGTGGTCGTTCCAGGGTCAGTGCAAGTGGGTCACGTGGGGGTTTAGTTTGCTGGCTGTGCAGTGGATTGTCTTGCGGGGTGACGAGGGGTTGTGATTGCGCTCAATGCGCTTATTGTTATCAGATTAGGCCGCGCGCCGGATTACACGCGTTATCTCGGTGCGCAGTGCCGGGTGGGCTAGAACTAATGCAACACCGATCATGCTCCGATGACTTCCGCCAATTTGTGAAGCTGGGGCCCGTACTTAGTCTGCGTCTCGAAACTTTGTAGTTTCAAGGGATTCTGTCAGGATAGTCTAGCTTTATGATTAAGGATTTTTAAAATTGGTCCAATAGCTTCAGAGATTATTAAATACAAACAAACACATAGTAATTGAAAGTTTTAGTATCTCAACCTAGTATCTCAACTCTGCTGTCTGAGACCAAATAAAAAGCCAAGACTTTTTTCTGCGAACGGTAAAATAAAACCGGTTCGAACTACGCCCTGCTGCGTGCGTGTGTATGTGTCGTACCTGTTTACTTGGCCAAGTTTGGTTGCGTCTGTGTGCGTGCAGTGCAACCTTGCACGCACACGTTAAGGCGTAGCATAAACCAGCCTCACTTCCCCATTATCAGGACTCAATTGACTTATTTGGTCTGAGCCGTTATCAATCTAGTAACGATTACTTTATAAAAACTACGAGTATGTGTTATTCCGAACATTTACGTTGGCCAGATTAAAGAGGTTGCAATTATTTTTCAGTTATTGTATATTTTGTTTACTTTACATTTTTTGGTGTGCAGTGAATACGTTTTGATACATTATTTACTTTTATCCGTAGTTGCGTAGTGACTTTCCAACTACGCTCGTACTCTGTTTTGATTGTTTATATTTGTTTTAGTTCCTATAATTGGCTTTAATGTTACTACTATTATTAACTCCCTGTAGTTTATAGTAGTTCATCCAGCCTATATACGTCCCACTTCTGGGCACAGGCCTCCTCTCAGAACGAGAAGATTTGGACTATAGTTCCCACGCGGGCCCAGTGTGGATTGGGAACTTCACACTCACCATTGAATTGCTTCGTAGAAGCGCTATGTGCGTGTTATAGCTGCCAACGTCTTGGCGACCGATATTTCTGGCAGGATTAAAACAAATTATTGAATGTTGGATTGACCGGGCGCAGCTGCCGCCGCTCGGCTGCGGGGGATGATGAATGTGGGCCGTTGGCCGGCTTTTGTGCGCCGCTAATGGCGCCGCCGCCGCCGCCGCCGCAGCGTGCAGAATAGTCGTGCTTTGCAGCGGAACTATACAAATTTATGTCAATGTCAAACACACCCAATTTTTTTTTAATAACCTATCCTGATACCAAATTTCAAGTCAATTGGACCAAGAGGGTTCTCTCCTACTGAGACGGTCCTGACCGCAGAATTCTGCTACCAGATTATTGTATAATATACATCCATTGCAAGTGAAATAAAAGCTTGTAAGTAAAAAGGGTGGCAGAAAAGTGGTTACCACAACTAATAGAGATTTGGGCGTCCGCAACATAAAAGGAGGAGGGGAGGACACGCGTTGCCAGTAAGTTCACCAGTTGGCAGCGCAAACACTGCTGCTTGGCAGCAGGATTAGCGAATAACATGGTGAGAGAGATGGACCTTGCACAATGGTTTACCATGCACGAACAGTTAAAATTCAATATGCCACCCAATTTTTGACAATCCCGTTATTTTCCTTGTCTCACAGGTAGAACCTCTAAGCGCGGAATAAGTAACAGACAAACACTTTCTTTCGCATTTATAATATTGCACAAATATAAAAAGAGGAGGTAGAAATTAAAAAGATATATGCCAATTGCTATATCCGTGTTGAATGAAGGCATTGAAGCGAGGTAATACAACATTAATGATATAATTACGAGCTGTGCGCGGGCGCGGGGTGCGATAATTAGCGTCCCGAACAGGAAATCCGATTAATACAACGCTCTTTAAAGTTGCCATCGAGATATCCTCCCTCGGCGCCGCCCACGCCGGCCCAACGACGTCTTGGAAGCTTCTCGGTTCTTTGCCGTGATAATGTGAGCGTCGCTGCCGCGCGCGACGAGGTATACTAATACTAACTTACGTGATAGTTTTATTGTTTTTGCAACCATCAACTGGCTAATGCATCACGTGACGTCAGCGAGCGCCCCGCCCCCCCCCCCGCGCCGATCCCTTCGGCAAACACGACTCATCATTTTTATTTGGCCGCCGCTCGCCGCGCCATTTGTTAAGGCTCGGCGCGCGCGCGGCGCGGCGCGGTAAATCACGCGCGGCGGCCTGCTGCGGATTTACGACAGATATAGATTCGAGGATGCGTCGCACGCTCGTAGATCAAGGGTTTTGGCTAAACTCGGCTATAACTCGTTCCGTCTAAAAACTAAAACTACCCATTATTCAGATTTTATTAGTATTGACACGGCGTCTGGCAATCGCGCGTTGCGCTTCGCGAGGCTCAGTTCATGACGAAGAGGCTCATCTAAAACGATTAATATTAAAAATAAAGCCAACCTTTCAGAGTAATCTCTCCGGCGTTCGCAGCGGCTCGCTGAAATATGACGGCGCGGCGCGGCCTAAGCCGCCCTTTGTTCCGCGACCATTACGCGGCCACTATCTCCGCCGCCACTCGGCCACCCTTTACAGCCGTCCTAAAATATAATCTAAGCCTCGAATTATTCTAACAAAAGTTATTGCCGGCAAGTCCCGAAATAATATAATTTCAGACGAGTAGGTGACTCGGTACACTAATCCGGTCCCTTACTTATATAAAATGATACTTCGGGGCACTCCCAAAAAGTTAGCGTTTCGGTGCGAGGTGGACGCGGCGCAGGTGCGGCGTAACGGCGCAACTTGCGGCGCCCTCGCTCCCGCACAGCCGCATCTTTACGACGCTCTTACCCTAACGTGTGGCGTGGCGGCGCCTTAATAGGGACGCCGCACACGAGCGCCCGGCGGAGATACGACCGCGGCGCCGGCCCGCCGGCCAGCTGCCGCTTCTCAGAGTTACAGTCTTACGATGTACTGCGGAAGGTGTAACCTATAAGTATACACAGTCATTTTGTACAAAGAATGAGTATTTGGTCCACCGACCGCAAAAACGTTTACAATAGAACTTATTTTTTACTGAAATGTTTCTTAACGATTGTCTGCGAACTCCGGCGTTTCTCACGGCCGAGAGTAGGCAAGTCGCCGAGCTGCGGCACGGCACCTGCGTTGCACTTTACGGCGTGTGTCGGGCGGCGCGACGCCGTGGCTCGCCGCCGGAGCTAAGACGCTCTTAGTGCGGACGGTGGCCGGCCATAAGCTACGGATCTTCCTAATATACGATTTTGTGCGCAGCCGTGCAGTTCCCTACAATGTCGTCAAGTTGTCATCGCGTTTAATGTAATGTGTATACAGCGCTGCATTTCACACGGGCTGTTAAATAATTCGGTTTGATTCGTTTCATTAAACTATACATAAAGCGTCGAGTATCAAAAACTAGCATGACAATTGTGGCAGAGCCGGAAATGGTTAACCTATTTGTATTCAGTCGCCGCGCCTGGAATAGTTCGGCCGTAGCGGCGGGGTGACAACTCGGAAACTAATTATCTACCAACCCCCCCCCCCCCCCCCCCGACCCCGCGCCGCAGCGAAGGAATCGTTCTCATGGCGCTGCCAAGCGCGAGTGTACCCGACGACTCGACACCTGCCCCTCTACAAAGTGCATACTTTAACACGAGCATTTACGAGTAATCCATGTGTAAAGCCAGCCGTGAGCGCGGCGGCGGCGGGCGCCGCTCGTTCTCTCGATGTAAACTAATAAGTAATGAGAGCGCACACTTCCGTGCGGTACCTAATGGCGGCGAGATACATCAAAGCTACTCCAAAATGCACTTACCTTATTGCGCGACACAAAGTATCGTAATGGATATTGGATCTGCTGCAGTCGAATCTGAACGTCTGAAGCTATTGTGACAAATTGAAGACATCAAAATTTTAAAAATTGATTTATCTGTTGCACAGTATCCACGGTATCTTGATGTTCAATTAACGGCTAAGTACAGCGGGAGCTTCAGTACGCAGTGGAGGCGTGCGCCCGATTTATCGCTATTAGCGGCGGCGTCGACTCGCGGAGCGCCGCGCAATATTCCCGCCGAATTAATTACTACCAATGGAAAAATACAATAACGCAAGCATAAATCATTGATAAAGTGCAATGAATAATGATTATTCATTTCATCGTCCGTTTCACGTATCGGCGGCCGGCGATGGGTGATTTATCGGCGGCGAGTGCACGGGGCCGCATAAATTATCGGCGCTCTCGACGCGTCCGCGCCTCGCGCCGCCCGCGCTCGCCCAGCGACCAAGCTGAGCCGGCGGCTCACGTATATCCAGATCTGCTTTTCGATGCTTATTCAGTCACAGTGTTTAGTGATCCAAAACCAATAACGTCGGCAAAAAATATAACATGATATTTGCGCAGTAAATCCGTGTCGGCCCGCGCAGCAGGCGGCCCGCGTTGTTTGCGCGCCGATCAAACCATGTTTTACGATAAGCCCGAGCTTTACGTTTTTTATTGCAGCAAACGTTCACATGTCTTTTAAAAACTACACACAAATAGGATAACAATTTTCAAGGAAAGCGAACGTACTTTTCTTTTGGTTCGGCGCTGAACACGGCGTGATGTATTATGCTAGTGTAGAGCGAGCGTGTCGCCCTTCGCGGGCAAACTACGCCGCCTCCGCGGCCGCGAATGAATACATTAGGCCAACTTTAATCATTAATGCCGTCCTTATGATTAATATTTACATTAATTTCATGCAAATTGCCGGTTTGACGCTAATTTCTGGTTATTTACGAGCGCGACGTGGCGCGGCCGCGCGCCGCCGCGTGCCGCGCGCCGCACGCCGCACGCCGCGCGCGGCGCATCACTATTTAATCTTTATTGCGCAAGTTGCGGCGCGGCGCAAGTTGCCGTGATTAAAGTGGAAGTTGCGCCGCGCCCTGCGCCCTGAGGATTCAACTTGAACCTCAAAGTTGCCCGTTAACGGGTTAATAAGGTCGAGTGGCTCGCGCGCGGCGCCGGCGACTCGCCGACTCGCGCGACTCGCGCGTGCAGCCGATCCTCTTGACCGCGTTTGCGGCGCCTTTCGAACAATACCGACGAATCTTTGACAGAGTCGATATACTAAAATGAGGCTTCATATTTTCATCCATTTTGAACAAACTCAACGGCTTGCCTTGTTCGATTAGTTGTACTAACTTAATCGCCAATGAAATGAATCAATAGTAAAAAAAAGATGATTCTCATTTCATCTCCGGCCTACATACACTGCAGTGCACAGGCTTCCTGTCTGGATTAGAGGGCTTGGATTTTAGTTCCCAGTAGGCCTAGGTCGCAGGTTCATCAACAAAAACCTCATGAACTTTTTAAAAGTTAAAATTTCAATTTACTTAGTAAGAAACTTTGCGGCGAACTTAAGCCTGATCATTATCATTAATGATTTTTACTCGACACCGGCGTAGCACAAAATGAGGGTTATTGTGACATCCGGTAACAATGATATAGTATAGAGCGTAATTAATTTTACAAGTCGATATGAAAGTGATTGAACGTGCAATATAAAGTCAGCATGTCCTGTGAACAACCAAATAAATTAGCCAACGGTAGTTTTAGACAAGCCGAGGGCTAACGAAGCCACGTCGCGCTCGTTACGGTGACGTGACGTGACACGACGTGACGAGACGCCGACGTCTCGCACCTCACATCCCTCACGAGGTGGACGGCCATCGTACCAATGCTCCAGTTAACTAGAATAACGTAACACGAAATTCTTCGGCCAATGGTCAGTCGGTAATCTACTACGTGACAAGCAAAGAAAGTCCTGACAAAGTAGACTGAACTTCATTCACAAAACAAACCTTTGAGCGAAATGGATATAACGAGTAGCTGCGGATTGCATTGGAGTTGATAATCCGGCCACCAAGCAGCAGTGCTTGCGCTGCTGTGTTCCGGCGTGGAGAGTAACACAGCGGGTGAAATTACTGCCTTATGAGGTATCCTTCTTTAACCCTCTACGCTGACAACGCATCTGCATTCCTCTAGTAATGCTGATGTCCATGGGCGGTGAAGCTCACATACCACCAGGCGACACAATATATCTGTTGCCTTTCGTGTATAAAAAAATTTACTTGATAATAATACTTGAAGTTTTACTAGAGGTACCTTTGTTTTTTTCAATTATTTTGTTTTACTTTGACCAGTAGAGTCTTTATACGTCTCTACTATAGACTAATACAATTTAAGGTACCTACTTACCTTGAGAACCTTATGCATCCCTTTTATAAATGTATTATAAGTTAAGTAGACTTTATTTTAAATATTTTAGTAAATTTTTGAAAAAAAATTACTTTCTGCCAAGTTTCTTGCGAGGCATTCTTCTTATCAATGATAGTATTTCCGAATGCGCTCGTTTAAAAAAAAACACGTTAAAGAACCCTTGACTGTCTATTTGCAAAATAAAGTTTTAAAATTTGAAGTTCAATTAAACTAGACGCCATAAATGATAACAGGTTTCCGTTGCTATGTTGTCATTCGACTACAAGTATGTACTCAAAAGGAAGCTGTTATAAGGGAATCGGGTAGAACCAGTGGTAGAACATTATGAAATAAGTTCTGAGAGGCATTTATAAGCGAGTTGGTGGCACACGCGGCATTAATTATGAGCGGGTACGGAGAGCGCCGTCGCCAGGGTCGGAGGTGACACGAAGCGGTTACTCAAAGCCTTGCATGCAGGGCCCTACTTCCAACGCGTCGTGTTATATGTATACAGGCAAACCTGTTGGCAATGTCACTACACAGCTTTAAGTAGGCCACTAGGGGACAGCTTCGATCAGAACTATACATTACACATGCTATAACTCCCAAACGAACTAATGACTCAAGTGTTACTGATGTAAGTTACGAGCAGATAAAGATCCCCAATTCCGAAATTCGGAAACGGAATAGAGTTGTGGATGTCGGAACTAGGATAACACAGCTGAAGTGGCGATGGGCGGGGCACTTGGCGGTACCACGAGTGGTCACAGAGTGGTGGCCAAGACTGGGTCGAAGGTCAGTGGGCAGCCATCAACCCGTACACAGAAAATTGCAGGCGAGTCACGCGCCACTTGCCACTGCATAGACTATGTTGCGAGTTCAACTTTTAACAAATACCGCAATCGCAAAAATAACCGGAAATGTCTTAAGAAATAATTGAATTGTGCAAATAAACCTAATGAATAATACTAGTGGTGTGCTAGCGGCGAGGCGGCGAGGCGGCGAGGCGGCGACAGCGCGCCGCGGCCGCGGGCACCTGCCCTAACCCTTGATTAATTATTGAAGTTACAAATAGCCCGCATCCCCGCCCCGCGCCCCGCGCCTCGCACCCCCAAGCCTATAGCAAATTGCTTCATTGTGTCTCACTTACAGGGCGACCTGTTGGCCGCGGATTAGATCTGTCGAAGATAGCAGAATGACGCACTTCTCCGGATAAGCTCAAACTTCGGATCGATATTTCCTTCCCGGCGGCCTCGGGGAGCAGCGCTCGATGTAAATTAGTCACAGCACACATAAACAAGCTTCGGTCTCAGCAGAAATTGGACAGAGACATGTTGTTGTGCCATTACAAGTTGGGAAGTAACAAGTCGCGCGGGAACTTGTCACATGTGCACGTAATATGTGCGAGTGCGAACCGCAGCGCCGGTCCCGCTAATTGCTTCCAGAAACTTCGCACTTGACGAAGCGGATTGCGGAGACATTGTGCCCCCCCCCCCCCCGCACGCAGCGCCGCCGGCGGCTATTCTGCAGCCGTCGTTCCGTCGGGCCGCAGTCGTTTAGTTGAGCCGAAGCACGAGAGTTATTATCAAAGTTAGATTGACCATAAAGTCCTCCGGCATGTTAACCGAATTGCTCCACCGTTGACATCCCCGTAAAATTTGAGTACGATCGGCCCCGGGCGGCGCGGGGCGCGCGGACCTTTTCATCTATATTAGCTCTAATTAGCTGCCCGGTAATTAGGTCCCGGCGAGAGTCCTCGGCACTTTTTACTCGCGGCCGAGATTGCGCCCGCCGGCGATCGAACTGCATCCGAGCACCGGCGCAAAATGACGCAAAATCCAATTATACGACTCCTTGTGCCGCGCGCCTTCCGCCTCGCCCGCGCAGTCTCGCAGACCATCCTTTCAATTAAGTTATTAACGGTGCGATCACGGTCGCGCGTCGCGGAACTCTTTATACCGAATGCTAATTCCGTCTCCGTCTCTTCTTCCGGTTCGAGTCCTACTTTCAATTAATTTTTTTCGCACGTTGTTAGTTGGATGCAAAAATTGACCTGGTAGACTACAGGCACGAACCATTAATGATCTCGCTCGCTTCCCGCTGCCTTTCTAATTGATGTCTACCCAGATACAAAGTACGTAAAGTCTAATAAAAACAGTACCTAAATAATCGTATAGTATACATACTACAGCGACACAGGTACTGATAAAGCAAATGTTTGCCTCTATACGAATCCTTTAATCACACTTATATAACTCAGCGTGAATCACACACTGGTAGTTGAAAATTGATTATTGCGTCGAACAATTTATTTCAGCTGACGCGTTCACGAAACCCCATCGCGTCTCTCAGTCTAACGGAAGACCTATCTATTCATATTCAACTACAAAAGGCAGCCGATTGACACGTTCACAGAGTAGGTACTGCTGCTGTGCTGTTTTGAAGGGGAATGTAAGATTATGTTGTGTTTCAGCGTCGGAAGCGCCGCTGGGCATGGGCGGCGTGGCGGGCGTGGTCGGCGCGCTGGGCTGCGGCGCGGGCGCGCTGTGTGCGCTGGCGGCCGGCGCATGCGCGCTGGCGGCGCGGCGGCGGCGGGGGCTGCGCGCGCGCGGGAAGCCGCCGCCGCTGCCCGCCGCGCTCGCGCACGACGCGCGCGCCGCCCGCCAGCCGCTCGCCACGCCGCACGCGCCCGACCTCAAGCGCCCCGACCACGACGACACCGAGCCCGACCTCATACCTAACAATTACTGTGAGTTCTCTTTATACTGTTTGTACACACATACAAATAGCACAGACCCCTAGTGGAACCAACGTAACTTAATCGCAATAAGCGATCGGCTTGTTATTTGTGTCTGTCAGTGTCAAAGTACTTCGATGATGACGGTAAAAAGGTTCTACAGTTTCCTAGGATCCCAACACAACAAGGACAACACTAAATTTCTTTACTCATCTCACCGCCGGATGAGGCGCAGACGATGTCGCCCATTGTACTCGTAGTGCCTCTACTATTTTAACCAATACCGGCACGTCCCTGGTAGGCTCTTTCCCATCAGACCACAACCTGACTGAGTTTCTTGTCGTTCTTGCAGTTAGTCGTAACATTGTGAAGTCTTTCCGAAACCATGGTAGCATTAAAAATCCAATTGGTTGCGTTCGATAGCCTCCATTGTCAAAGGTCAGTTCAAGTAGCGCCGTTTTGTTAGCTTTAGCAGCTTGCTATACTCGCATCTTAGCGCTATCAGTAGGTACGCGATACTAGCAGAGCGAGATTATTCCAGACCTAACCTAACCTAACAGCTAATTTTATCCTCGTTTAACAAATCTTAGCGATTTCAATAATTCCTCTGCGAGACTAAATTCGAGTAAGTCAGTAGGATGATTAATTTCCTTAATAAATAAATAGCCGTCGATCAATCTGACCTCATTACCATTCGCGTCTCACCGCGCTGCGCGGGGGCGCGGGGCGCGGGGCGCGGGGCGCGCGGGAAGGCGGTGCTTGTTTCAGTTGGATTTCGACGACATCCGGCGTCCTACATTTGGTGGGATCTTGACACCTCAGTACCAACACGTCGACTATATCCAAAGTTGTGAATACAAATTGCTTTGGGCCTATTTCATCATACCGATCCCTTGAAAATTAGCGCAACGAACTTGTTTTCCAAATCCAACTTTGAAAGATTTCGCATAAACGTATATTTACGCAGAAATATCTTGTAACGAAAATACTTTCCGAATATCTCAAAGCCGAAGTTCCTACGGCTGATGTAAGCTTGAAAGTTGAAAGTAACTAAAGCCATACCGCACCGTATGGTATGGCCTTATTATTCAATACTTAAATGCGAAACCTAATTAACAGCTAATGTGAGTGAAGCCGCCTCCGCTAACGACAGTTAGAACGGTTCTGCAGCCTAACTTGCCTGCTTTACTTGTCGTCGCTTCCCGCACGGGCTCGGGCGATTAGTGCTTTGTCAGCCGCACTCGGCTCAGCACGCCGCCGGAGCTCAAACGCTGCCGGTGCCAACGTAGCCACTGAATGAATTTCAGGTGCTATAAAAAACGATCGTTTGATGGAGTAGAGATCGACAAAAATCCGCGCAAAACGTGAGTCGCGAACGCGGAGCGCGAGGCGGGACAATTAAAAAGCCGTGTAAATCAGTTTAATGTCTGGCCGTACGTGTCCGGGGCGGCGCGTGTTATTATAATACGTACATTACACGGGGAATTATTGGCGCCATAACTCTCCCGCGCTGGACAAAGCCGCCCGCACTAAAACGCGCCGTTAAAAATGCCCCGCGAACTCGCGCTCCACGCCAGGCCGGCGGCGGGACGCGGGGAACTCCGCCAAAGGCTTTTTTTAATAGCAATCAAGCAAGAAAAAGATAATCAAGGATCGTACCATAAATCAATCCCAATAAAACTACCGTTCTGCATTCGCTCTCGCTGCGTCGCCACGTTAATGTTGATGAAGTTTTCTTGAATTATTTATTTACGAAGATGAAATTTTAAGGTCAACTCATGTATTCATGTGATCGGGGCAGACGGGGTCATAAGTCGCGCTGTAAATGAATGCCATTCTCGGCGCAGTAAAAACCGGCGGAGCGACAGGCATTCGCGGCCGCTCGTCAAACACGCCCTAGTCTCCTGCACGGCTTTACAGCTCTGTACAGTAGGTACACAGTTACAGTATTTAAACAAAACTTTTTTTCAATACAGTTGCTCAAAAAGTGCCCTTTTTTGGCAGTTTTGCGTGCGCAAATATCGTTTTTGTGCACCAGTGCGATTTACTTTTCTATTTTTTTTTTAATTTTTACTTGTTCTGATTCACGACTACTTACGGAAGAGTTATTATAATGTTAGTTTGTACCAAGACGTAATAAAACTAAAAACCTATTATTAATGTTAAAACATCATTATTTTAACTTAAACGGTTCTTTAAAAAACCTCCGCCTTTAAATCGGAATATTTACAGTATGCCTTATTAATCTTATCAATCAATTATCTCTTCATATGTGACGTCTGAGGTAATATTTGCAATTCTTGAAGTGATACCTTTGATTTGCTGAGGTTCAATTTGTCGAGCACCATTTAGCACAACTATAACGCCGACACTGCACACTCGGGAAAAGCACAACGAGCTGTAACGCTACGTTGACTTACGCACTGGTTTAATTAATAATTAACTAGCGAGGGACCAATTAATGTTTATAACAACATCAAAATGTAAAGTGTTGAAATTGGATCCACGTCACGAAAATAAATGTCCTGGTCACCGCTTTCTACGATACGTTCTCATTCATATAGATAAATTCAGCGACTCTATTTGTGAATGTTTTTCTGTCAAGTTTTAATTAGCGCCGCAGTGTCGACGTGTCTGATGCGCTGAACTTTACACGCGGCGCATTCGAGCCCACTCCTATATACTACGAGTGTAGCTCCGAGTTAACTTACTGTGCGCATTTATGTATAGTTGTATACACATGTGTTGTGTACACGCGCGCTGGCCTTACTGTTGCGCCAACTTGGAACTTCTACAAATTTTATTAAATCATTATTATCGGCTGAAAGACGTCTACACTATTGAACAAAGACCTTGCTTAGAACACCACAGATTTCCCGCAACTTTGGCATTATCGTAGGTCCATCTAATGGAAGGCCTGCCGAAGCTGAGCTACAATTTAAATTAAATAGAATAAATAAATAGGTGGATAAAAGCAGGTGGAAATTGGGTGTAGGCTTAGACTGTTTGCGGCAGGCTTGTGCTTGATTCCGGCGTGGAGAGTAAGGGTGTTACCACACCAATCAATTGATCATAGATCGATGGTAGTATGGAACAGTCGACGTCGATCGATAATTTCTACCTAGACCACACACCGGTAACACCCTAAGACAGCCGATGAAATTACTGGCACATGAGGTCCATCTTGCCCTCTAGGCTGGCAAGGTATTTGCAACCCCTTAGTGTTACGAGAGTCGTTGGATAGCGGTGCTTACTTACTACCAGTTGACCCACTTGCTCGTTTTCCGCCCTGTCAAAGACATGACCAAAATATACCAAGTCTCCAAACATGAAGTTAGACACCTGGCTTCCCAAACGCTGTCACATTCTTGTTTTTAAAATGTAGCTTCTGGTATTTAGATCGAATGATTATGTCACCTTTGCACCTGATCAGAGCAGCACAACTAACATAGAAGAGATAGAAGTACTGTTGCGATAGGTGACAAATAATTAAAGCTTCTTTAGTAACGTGTGGAGTGCAACGTCGCAGCGAGCAGCGCACCTGTCGGCGCGCTCGCCTCGGCCTCGCATTGTGCTCAATGAAATTACGTCGTCTTGTTGCCCCCAGCGGATACAATAAGAGTCTCTGAAGATAAAATTCTGTATAGATTCCTTTCGTTATTCTGTTATAAGGTCGACTTTAATTTAATCAATTCCAGTCTGAAACCAAATGAGAAAGAGCGTCTACTTTTTCGCGTAATGAGTTTGTTTGTGGAAGCCATTTTGCTTCCATGCTACGCTTAAGTGATTTTTCTGAATAGTAGATAATTATAGGTAGCAAAATACTAATCATCTTGTTCTTTTTTTGCTTGCCAGCCATGGTCAATAAACTGGTACTTTGCTATACAGAAAAGTTTAAACAACACCTATAACAAGAACTACTTTTGTGTACAGGGGGCATAGCAACTGTATGCGCGCGTCTTTCTCGTGATTAGTTTTATTTCTGTGGTTCAACTAGGTATCGTTGATTTAGATCCGTATAAACTTAAAATCTGCTGCGTTAGTGCCACCGGTAGCCGCAGCATGTTTTATGCTAACTGCGGCCGCGCTGCAGCGCGCGGTCGCGGCGTGTTTTCAATTCCGAGTGTCGCCGCGCTGAATATTCACGGGCCGTCATCAATATTCATGAATACACCGTCGCCGACGCTTCTCTGCTTCAAAATATTTTTCAATACACAGCCCGCGCCGGCCGCGGCGGCGGAGGCGCCCAGCAATAATATAAATCAATGGCGACCTCCCGCGGAGCGCAGCGCTCGCACGGCACTACAGTAGGCTCTTAATGAAGGCAATTTGAATAAACTTGGGCACATTAGTAGCGCGGCGCGGGCGGCGGCGCCGTGCGCGCTCCAATTAATTATTTCTTGCGTCGTGACTTACGCTGCCCTCCGTCTTTGAATGTAGTGATTAATCAGGTTTTTTCCCGCGGCCGGAGATAAATCTCCGCGATGCGCCGCGCGCTAATTTATTTGGACACCGCGTGACACCCGACTTAGCCTCCGACACGCTCTTAAATAAGAAACCCCCATCGCGCTACACTGGTTATAAATTACACTTCGCAATACAAAATCATTGCTTACTCGTACCCTCTGTGTCGAGCTGTCGAGAGTTTCTTTAAATTTCAGTTTATTTGTTTTAAATAGGATTATTTTTATTTTTCTGTAGCAACTGAAACGCAGTCAGATAATAATGTGGTCCAAAGTAAAGCTGGTCGCAGGAGCCGGCTGCACGTAGCGAGCTTCGGCCGGCTTCCTGCTCGTCCTTATCAATATAAATCTCGTTACGTCTCCAATTTGCCCGTATCAGCGGAAATTGGAAAAACTACCGTTCGATATTCCTCCGGAATCGCGATAATCGGCGGCCGGCTCGCGGCGCCGTGTCGCTATCGATCAGCACGCGACACTAACGCGCTGTGTACAAAGTATTTCGTATTAGCTCTGAGTGATCATTATATTCGCCGCGTCCAGAGCACTAGGTATTTAGGTCATTAGCGTGATCCGGCGCGCGGGGCGGGCTGCGGGCTGCGTCCAATTACTTACGTGTCGCGTCCGGCTCAGCGCGTCCCGCGCCGGTCGTCCATCACGGTTTTTCTGGCCCGAGCCGGCGCCGCCGCCGCCCCGGCCGCTGCAACCGGGACGAGTGCACGCTCAAGCCTCTAAAGATCCCGGGCTTCGTACGAGTTTGCCCTATAACTAAAGTGAACTCATCCTTGCTCCTAAAAGTTTATTGACCTGACGCTCACTATATTTTACTAGGCAGATACAGAATACACTTGGAATGCTGCAGTGAAACAATTGCTTTTTAGTGTTTATAAACACGTTGTAAAGGATTGGCCATTTCAATACCTACGACAGCGTTCCACAATGGCTCCATTCAAACCTCATCTACACTACATACATAGTATAAAACAAAGTCGCTTCCGCTGTCTGTCCGTCCCTATGTATGCTTAGATCTTTAAAACTACGCAACGGATTTTGATGCGGTTTTTTTGATATATAGAGTGATTCAAGAGGCAGGTTTATATGTATAATTCTACGCAGACGAAGTCGCGGGCAGAAGCTAGCTTCTATTCATAATTTGCCATGTAACTGCCAAATCGTTAAAATGTTTACTGCTATTATTATAGATACGATAGTATGTTGTGTATATAGCTTAATAATGTATGGACAGTGACAAAAATTAGTAGTAAGTCATTGGTTTGTTTGCAGGCGAATCAGCGGGCGGCGGCCGGCCGGCGATAGCGTCGCCCGCGCGGACGGCGCCCGCGCCGCTCTCCACGCCGGTAAGTAACATTATAGCCATGTACCTATATCCCTAATGCCACGAGGCCACCTGGGCTTAGTGTAATTGTTTAAAATTAGTTCACGATGCTTGTAAACGTTGGCGCAGTGTCCGGGTCGCGGCGGCGCGGCAATCCATTTGTGCGTGCGGTCGATCGCCCATTACCCGCGACACACGCATCAATCCGATCACATTCTCATCTCTTAAAAGCTTCCTCGCTTCCCCCGCCTCCCCGCGCCCCCCTCCCCCGCGCCAGTCATCTGATATTGGGAATAACTCTTCCGCACGTGCCATTAGTTGCGTTCAGCGGAGCCTCCACGCGCAATATGACTCCGATTCAGCGATGTCAGCCCACTTCGGTGCTTTACGACTAAATTGTTACATTTGCGATATCAAATTGAGTGCCTCCAACTTCTTATGAAGAGCCCGCGGGGGTTCGTGTGAAGATGTAGCGAGCAAGTGGCTAGTAAAGAATGGAGGCGTCGTATGTGGTTTATTAGAGCGTGGTTTATGGCGGCGAGCCGGGTGCTCTCTGTGCGGGCGTTGCGTCCGCGATGTATGTATCGCAATCTGTAGTCCGGCCAACTAATTAAATTCTTCCGGAAGCGATTCTACCGGAGCGTCGGCCGGATACGTGCCCCGCTCGTGCCCACGGTCAGCAAGTATCACAGCAGCGAGGAAGCAGTGCAAGCGTAAGAAAACAACTTACTCGTTTTGCGCGTTACGCGTTACGCGTTTTGAATTGGCAGCGTTTAAAAGATTCTAAAGTAATTTCTTATCACTTTTCTATAAATTGTACAAGGTAATTTCTCGTCCCTGTCTCTCCCAATTCCAGTAAGCTAATCTGGCGGCGGTCCTTCGGAATCAATAGCCCATCATTCGTAACAAGGTCCGCGGCGATAAAAACCGGAGCGTCATAAACGCGACGCGCGCTCGGTTTATCTCGATCATATAATACTCCATTCAGTTACGAATAAATATAGATATGCTGTTCACAAACTGCTGGCTTAGCAGATTCAGTCTGGATTTAGTTTAATGATAACCTTTTCACTTACACCAAACGTAAACTTAATCACTTAGGAACGTTTCTCTTACGTCACACTTGTGTAAAGATACGCATGAAAAGTTTGTGGTTCGGCCGTTCCGTGCTTCAGTGCTATAAGATAGACGGTGATTCTGGTGATCCCTTTTGGAAATGTTTAGTGAGTCGAGATAGCCCGCGGCGGGCGCGCGGCGCCTTTATCGCGCGCCCGCCGATGCCCCATCTGTCGGCGCTACAGCGAACATGAAACATCCCGGGGACGGCTCGCGCCCCATTGTTTGCACTCGGAGCGTTCGCCGCTCGCTGCTCGCGCGTCGCCGCTTAATTTAATTCCTGGCGTTCGTTAAAACGAACCTCATCAAGCTTTTAATGACATGCTGTATATGCAAAGATCATTTTCACAGCGCCGTGTGGTGTGTACGCTGATAAATCAGTAGGGATTTAACGAATTTAACAAAATATAGCAGTGCTGGTTATGCAGGACGGGCTCGCCGCCCCCCCGCCGCACGCACTGCCCCCTCCCGTCTCCACCTCCAGATTAAACTTTATCGTATTTACACGCAAACTTCCATCCTGAATTTACTTTGCAAAGTCCTCATCAAATAAAAACATCGAACTTCAGTTAACCGAGTTGCCGACCGATAAAGTAACGAGCGAGTTGAATTTTAATGCAAACTCGTCAGCGATGCTAAATTCGTTAAGCTTAATGTTAATCGAGTTGCCGCTCCGGCACAATCCGGCGGGCGGGTCAAGGGCGCCGTGCCGCGCCGTGCCGCGCCGTGCCGCGCCGTGCCGCGCCGTGCCGCGCCGGACCGCGCCATGGTGCACTCATGGCAACCGCGCTCAAAATAAGATATCGCACGGATTTGTGCACCAATACCAGGCACTGCGCCGCAGCTGTCGCCGTTATTATCATCCTTAAAACCACATTTCTCTGCGATTGCTCTCAAAAGCGTCTACAATTTTACAATTTGTTCAAATAAATTATCTTTACGTGATGTGGAAGCGGCTGTCCGCGCAGCTATTGTAGTGTAATACGTGAATAACGACTAGCTCGGAGCGCCGCGGGATCACGTGGCAAACATCCATTAAAAGTTATTAGTTCTACTTAGGCGCGCACCGACAGGGACCGCTTGCGCTCGCAGATAATGTGTAAACACGTAGGGCGAATAAATAACGTGGTTTAATGAGCCGCTAGTGCGAGCGCGCTGACAGCCTCTCGTGCAGCGTCCGCGCCACGCCGCCCTCGCCGTCGCCGGCGACTCGTCCAGTCGCGATAAACTCACAACTTCCGCAAATAAGGAGCGCAGGAAAACAAAAGGTCAAAAACCTCCGAGAAATAACTAGTTAGCAGTAAATCCGTTCATTGTCTAATTAAGTGCATTAAATCGTAGCGGGCATTGTGCGGCGCGGCGCCGCGCCCGGCCGCGCCCGCGCGGGGCGCGTTTTAATTAAGTCTCGCGATAGTTTTATCAACGTGCTCTTTTGTCGCGTCACCTGTCGGGCGCGTCCGCCGGCGCGGGCTCCGCGGTCGAATTAGTTTTAATTTGGCGTTATCAGTGGCGCGACAATGGCGGGCTAATGCGGCGAGATGCGCCCGCGATAGCCGGCGAGCCTCATTACGCCGCTGATTGGATGGACCCTATTCACTGCACACACGCCGCCTCCATGGGAGCCGTTACAATAAATTATCACAATCTTAGTTCAGTCCGCAACTAGTTAATTAGTTCGCACGCAGATTGCTTCCGGTCTGCCACGTTGTATAGTTAGGCGCAGCCATCGAGCGCCCGCGCGTCCGGACCAAAATACCAACTACTGTAGCACTAGCGCTTCTCTGGCTGGCCACCATCTGCTCTGTTCCAGGAAGTAATGCCACAAACTTTGTTGCAGGCTTGCAACGGTCCCGGCGCGTCGTGGACGTGGGGCGCGCGGCCGCGCGAGCTGGCGGTGGGCGGCAGCGGGGGCGGGGGCGCGGGCGGGGGCGCGGGCGGGGGCGCGGGGCTCGGCCGCAGCGCCTCCGCCACGCTGCGCGCCGCCGCCGACCTCAACGTGGACGCCATCAAGGAGAAGCTGCTGGACCACCGGATCCCGGAGTCCTGCGTCTAGTTTGCTCCCCGCGACAACTAGCTCGGTGCGCCCCGCCGCCGCCTCCTCACCCTCGGCCCCGTCGTATCGAGAGACATATCGGTTCCGGCGTTTAGAAGTAATACGACGATCCCATTGTACATAATCCCCTCGCGAGACGATAGATATACCCGCTGCGGGCCTCCGAGGCTCTCTTTGTTGAACGGGGCGCTTGAGTTTCGCGAGCGCTCAGTCGACACACGCTGCAATCAATTTGAGTGGTTAGGTAACAAAAATTCCGTTTATGAGAGTAACAAAACAAGAAATACTCTTTAGCTGAAAGCTCGGGCGGGGCGAGTTCACGTCACGATTTTAATTTGTTAGCCGGCGGGGCGCGGGGCGCGGGGCGCGGGGCGCGGGCTGCCGCCGGCCGCCGCAGCACGCGTGCTCGCGCGCCGCGGTGATAAGCTCCGGACCGAACGGTTTAAGTTGTTATTTATTTAAAATTGTAATCAGAACGAGTCGCAGCCTCCAGCGGCCGCGGCCGCCGCGTGACTAGTTGTATCAGTGCTTGTGACACACCCCGAGACCCGTTCACGAGGTACCTAAATTAACTCGTGACATTTCACAAATTGGATATTGCGGGCGTATTTTTCCGAAATCGAAGACTAACGTATTGAAATAAATTATAATTGTATGAAGGACGAAACTTGTGATGTAAATAGTAGCTGGTAAGCGACTGAATCTTTGCCACTTTTTTACATGTCTACGGTACTCTAGCAGCCGCCGACGCCGGTCGCCGGCTGGCGAGTCACGTCATTAGTTAAATGGATTCATCGTTATCTGTAAAAATAACATACATTTTATGTAAATAAAATTTGTACTTGACTCTTAAGGTATTAAAGTCGGCTTGGAGCGCGGCGGGCGGCGGCGCGGCGGCGCGGCGCGCGCGCACCGCGGCGTGGCGCCGCCGCGCCGGCTCGTGTTCACTGTACAGATTATTTACACTAATACAAGTACCGACGACTTGACAACTCCTACTTTATGTCCAAAGAATTGTATGTAATGTCTGAGGGATTTGACTGATAATAATTTGGCTGGTGGCGTTCGACACTCCCGCAACGCGACGCTCGAAAGCTTTAGGTGCTTTAAAACTAAAGTTAATTCTTGTGACAAATCAGTGACTATATGAATGATTCAGTTAATTATCTTATTTTACTCAGAATTACGCTATAATTAAAATTATAACACATTTATTCAGGAAACGAGCGTCGTCACTGGCTTGGCGACACTGCACAAGAGTCTGGTGGAAGTGTAGCAAAGCCTAAAACGAAATTTGAACCACTGTGGGTTGTGGGTGGTACAATACGTGGTCGAACGAAACAAACATCCGGAACATATCATTATGGGAATGGAATCATATCTTTATGGAACAGCCACGCGTATCATGGGTATGGGTATATCAGTCGATTGTAAAATACAGAGGTTTTATTGTGCCGCCGGCGGGCCGGCCGCGCGGCGCCGTGCGCGGCCCCGGCGGCCGGCGCAACCGCCATAGATAAAGTGATTGTTAGGTAATTTTAATTTGTAAGTAAGAGGAGATTTGTTATTCTAATGTTTAAAACAGCTCGAAGAGTTACGCCCTACTGTTGACTTATTTTTTTTGGACGAGATTAAAGGTTGTCTTCGAAGTACACTCCGCCTTTCATTCCGCCCTCTCCCGACCGATCCAATGACACGAGTATGACGGTGATGATTCAATCATCCTTTATAGAGATATCCGTACCTACATATTAATCAGGATAGACATAGCATAGGTACCTACCTAACTAGACCTTTAGGCTACGTTTAGTGAGAAATGTGGGCGTATAGTATAGATTGAAAGCGGAATCAAAGTAGTGATGGGTTGCTAGCCTCATCGCCTATAGCATAATTCCTATGATTTTCGTGTCTTCCCTCGACTTTGTTGTTTGTTGTTTGTTTTTTTGTTGAGGTCTTTTTTTGTGATTTGTCTCTACTTCTCTATATTTGTACAATAAAGCATTTACTTACTTACTTACTTACTTTGTTTTCTATAAAATGTGCGTATGCTTTTATACTTATGTGTCTTACAAAAAGGAATAAATGTCTTCTTTCTTTCTTTTTTTGCTTCTATACGCCACATCGTTCACACAACAATAGGTGGTAGGCAAGTGTGCGAAAAACTGGACACCATTTTGAGCATTTACCTAATTAACTATTCAAAAACAATTCATACTATAACAATAACCAGTAACAATATCCCACAATAGTACTAGTAAACAATAGCCTAGTTGGGCAGTTTCAAGTTTGTTTATTTTCATTTTCAAGTTTATTGAACCAATTTCCAAATTACTAATGGTGGAGGCGGTGGTGCGACTGGTCGCGACATCTGTGTAGCGCGGCCGGCGACTGCGATCACACCGGCCGCGGCGCCGCGCGCTGCGCTGCCGGCCGAGAGCGCCGACCACTTCCGCCAGATGGCGCTGCAACACGGCTGTTTATTCGGTTTGGTGTAAAATAAAATAATCATATAAGGACCTACTTAAAATCATTGATTAATATAAATTATTTTCTTTTCACTATCTTAGTCTCTGCATATCGTGACTAAAGCACTTTTTTAATCTATGGGGATAAAATCCAAGGACATAGTTTTTAGGTAACTATTGGACAAAAACTTAAGTAAATGACCTGTTGTAGGTATGTAATAGTGTACAGAACTGATATGGGACTTAAGTCGTTTTTCTAATTTGGAACGTTAATTTGTCTATTCGCTCACATTACTCACACATATACGACAGCTCATTTACTTCAGTTTTACACCTACGTACCTACCTACCTACTCAGAATTGTTAAGGTACGTAGTATATTACTTTCAATAATATAGATCTGTCTATTTTAGGTAATTATTAATCACTATTTTCAACACACTTTTATTAGTCACAAACTTATTTAGGTATTATTGATTTGTTACTATTGTTTAATGTTTATTTTGCGACCCTGTCAGAGTTAACTGCAAAATATTCAAGACTAAGCCTTATTTCATGACCATCAACATCGCATTACGCGGATCGGGACAATGTTGGGTCCGAAAACTTTACTTGAAAGTAGTTCCTGAACATTCTACTGAATTAATAATGACAAATGAATGATCCCGGCAAAAAGGCTGACACTCGATACATCACCAACATCGTCAGGGTCAGCGTGCGGTCGGCCGTAGCGTCACCGGAAATAAGCCGTCACATTTTAAAAGAGGAGAAAGATGGCGCAGTCGTCGTTTTTGAGTAAGGAGGAGACTGTACGCAGGAGCGTTTTTATCGCCTTATATCACCAGAGGGCGTCAAAAACTACGTTGCTATTCTCCGAGACCGATCAGAACACTACGAATCCTAACAAAAATTTGCTATAAAAACATGCCAAGTGAAATAAAAGTGGATTTTAAATTCGTAGTAATACATACATACAGTCACGCCTCTTTGCCATAGGGGTAGGCAGAGACTACTTTGGCCCACTTGCTACGATTCTGACAAACCTCATTCACTTCATCCACATTCACCAATCTTCATACATGCTCGACGGTTTCGGGTACTCCTGTCCAGGAACGTCCGTCTAGGCCTTCCCCTCCCAACTCAACCATTCGCAGTCCCCATATAGATCTGTTTAGTTAGTCTACTTTCATCCATCCTCTCTACGTGACCAATCCAACTAAGCATACTTTTTTCACACCAGCACGTTCCCTTATCACACTATTCGTTATTCTGTTTTTCAGTGTCACCCCTTCCATACTTCTTAACGCTCTCATTTCTACTGCATTTATTCTACTTTCATGCTTCTTTTGCCATACCCAACTATAACTATCGCTGCCGTACACTAGTGTTGGAACGAGCACCCCTCTGTGGACGGCCAGGCGCGCCTTTTGTGAGACCTTCTCACTAGGTAGTATATAATTGTTACATAAAACTCTACCAATCCTTTAGATATCCGTTTATGGTTCTCATTACATTCTTCAAAACTAACTGAGCCTGATGAGCGTAAACATTTTAACAGTGCCAATTTTACTGGGTGGCTGCTAGAAGGTTGTCATGTTGGATTTGTTACGAAAATACAAATGGACTGTTACAGATGGTGGGTATTTGCTTTGCGCATTACTCGGGTAGGATAAAACATATCTAATTATACAGGGTGTCAGAAAACCCTTTAACGATAATTCACGAGCTTGTTCGCTATATTGGTTTGAACACCCCTGCAAAGTATGAGACCCTAATTACAACTAAAAAAAAAAATTATAAAAAATAATTTAATAGCTTTGCTCAGTGTGCCACAGGCTTAAGCTACTCACATGCCTACTCATAGTTCTACACGTCAAACTATTGTTGGTGACTACTTCGGCATACCGAAGTTTCGTTAATCAGCCAATTAGCCTAAATGAATTAGTTCAAAATCAACCAATCAAGCTTTCGCAACATAAGCGACACACAATGTCCGGTAGCGTAACTAGTTTTATACCGGGAAAATTAAACTTTTGCTGTGAATATTTAGAAGTACAAGCCAAAAACCTAAAGTTGTGAGCATTCGCATATTTTGTATTTCTTGCTAATCTTACGAAGTAGGTACCTACTTAGGTATACGGACCTTCAGTTATTGTGTCCGTTTTAGTCACTCACATGTCAAATCACATTACCACTCAACGTGAACTACCCCGTAATCACACACAGTACACACTCAAACATCATTTCGCTTTACTATTTTAATACAAATATTTAACACGTTGAATGCGAGGCTCCATTTTTAAAACTTACGCTCAGTGCTATACATACCAATTTGGAATTGTAACATATTTTTTTATTGGTGCGGTACAAGACTATAAGGGCTTGTAATTAGACGATTAAGTTTTGCTTAATATATCTTAATTGGTACTACAAATTATCAATTTAAGGTTTGCAATAGGAAGTTGACGAACTGAATCACCTAAATTTATCGTCGCCACGAACTAGTGGCTTTGGTTTAGGAATTATAAGATATCTAATTAACGATACAAAATTGACTCGTACCGCACCACGGGAACAGGTTTAAGTTATTTGTATCGATAATTTGGTAGGGAGGGGAAATATAGTAAAACAAAATAGGTATCGAGATTTATTTATATATATATATATATTTTGTTTAATTGAGATTAATTAGAGTTTTTAACGAGATCAATGTTTATACCTACGTGTATCGAATATGTGTAAATAAATGTTTCTCTTTCTTTCTTTTTTCTTTAATTATTTAAAACTAACAAAAATTACAAATTTAAGAGACATTTATTAAAACATTCTAAACATAATATTGTTTGGTCATACTCTTGGCGGTACCTATTGACTCTTCTTACTTTTTTGTCAGCTTCTCGACTAGTTATCGTTTCTCTCAATTTTTTGTAGCAATGAATGCACATCTTCCTTTTTGAAATGTGTGTACTTTCTTTTTTCCTGCCATACTTCCATCTTTCAGTTTAGTCCTTGTTAATGATTCTATTATATATTCCATAAAATTCAGCAAGCTATCATTTTTATTGTTCTTTGCGTTGTATAAAATCCATGCATTTATTTACTATGCATGTACCGAACAAAATACTCATCATTAATTTTCGATACCATTTTAAGCCTCTTTTTAAATGATGAATAGTAGGATGTCATCTGGTCACTAAACTACACAAACTACCACGAAACTAAACTAACGAACGTAATTTCGTAAACGCCTCAGTACATACAAGTCTGCATTGGTCACCGCACTAGCCTGCACTGACAAGTTCCCGCGGTGCGATACAAGACAGTAGCATACAAGACGCTTTTGACCAGTACCGCACTGATTGTATTTTTTTGTCGTCCAGTGCGGTACGAGTCGAATTGGTCTTGTATGTTTTTAAGGCTCCTATTGGATAGTATTTAAAGCCATAACAAATAATGTATACTTGACTCTTTCTGGCCGTCAGGATTTCATAGTCAAATCGTTCCCGCACCAGACAGAGACAACCTATTTTCTAACGTCGCACCAAGCGAAAGTCCAATACAATTCCAAATTGACTTGTACCGCACTCAACGTGTTAAAATAATTACAAAAAATAATAAACATTGCCACTCAATATCAACTGACGGCCGTCAGTTTTATTTGGTTTTTGGTTTTATAATCTTTTCCACTAAGGAAAGGCAAAGGGATCAAAGCCCGACAGCCATGTCTGATGTAATAGTGTTTTTGTCAAGTCCTGTCACAGTCCTGACACTACTAGTCGTATCCTAACAGCTCTTCAAGCCTTCCCTAATTGCCAAATTTAACATTTTTCAAGTTATTTCAAACTATTTTTAACCCCCAACGCAAATAGAGGGGTGTTATGAGTTTTACGTCGTTCTCTCTCTCTCTCTCTCTCTCTGTGTGTGTGTGTATCTGTCTGTGGCATAGTAGTTCTCAGGCGGGTGGACCGATTTGGATGCGTTTTTTTCTTTCGAAAGCCAGTGCCAGTCCTTGTGGTGGTTTTTAGCCATTTTTGGTAAAAATCGCCGCCGCAGTTTGAAGAGCACCAGCTCTTTTCTAAAACGATGTAAGGCATTATTGACAAAAAATGATTTATTTAGGACAACAAACTATGCGATTCTCTAAACGAGACTAATGATCATGAGTGAACGGATAAATGAGCTTATTGGTACACAATAATGATTTGATTCTTTCGGGTGCCACACGCCCGATAACAAGCAAGACACATTGTCTGCCAAGCGCAGTGATGACTTCATGAATCAGAAATTGAGGCGTGAAAATGGGTATGAATAAATAAATAAATAAATAAGAGACTCAAAAGCCATCCCACACTCACATTCATGCTTAAGTGATCACGTCCCACAAGTAGTAGAGAGTGAAGCTACCATAAACAAACAGCCACCAACCTCTTACAGAGGGCGCGGGCGATCACGCGGTATTCACTCAAATATGAACAGTCAAAAAACATTTGTCAAAACATCGTGGTTGTAATTTTCGATGTAGAATTCAATTTTAGTTTATTTTATGTAAAAAAGAGAAATAATCTAAATAAAACTGTGACTCTTTGCCGATATCCGCTCAACAATTAATGTGTGTGTGTGAGAGAGTGTTTAATAATTGCGGCTTTAAGTGTATTACGTGATTTCGTATTGATACAGAATATTGTAAGTATAATCATAAGCCACAATTACAGATATCCATTTTATTCCATCTCCTAACACATAATCCTTTTAAATCATCTCTAGGTACTTTTTTAAAGCATACAAAGAATTATAATTAGATTACAATTATTTTCGCAATTCACTTCACACGCACGTTAACGTTTGCCAGGTCGTACTGTGGATTTTCTGAAACGAATCTAGAATAATTTAAAATGATCATTTATCATTAAGGAAATCCGATCAAAGTTTTATGGTAGTTAGTTTGAAAGCAAGTGTTAGTGAAGTTTTAGTTACAAACAATAAGGTTTCGAGTAGCGCTACTCACGTAACTTATGAATGAAAAGGTACACTGAGAGCATAGTCCTAAAATGCATCTTAAGATTCGTTAATTAAAGGGTCAATTAATTAACCACGAGCGTCAAACTTTGCCAGGGTGTTCAGATAGACTTACCTGACAATTCTGTAAAAGGAAGTTAAAGGGTTTTCTGACACCCTGTATTCATATGTTAGAATTATTTTTTTTGGTACGAGTATAAAGGTGCAATACACCCAAATGGCCCCGCTTAAGCCAATTAGGTCCCAAACTGGTAAAAACAATCATTTTCACGACGTTATTTTATAAATGTTCAGCCGCCGCGACCGCGACCGCCATGCGGCTATTAAACGGCTGCTCAGTTAGGTACCGACAACCAAATATGTGCTCTGGCGCAGCTTGAAAATACTTCGCGTGTCATCTATACTTCTATTAGAATAGAATAGAATCATTTATTTGCCAGAATACACAATTATAATAACACACGATGTTGATGTATTTCAAGTACAGTATTCAGTCGTGAGAGAACGACATGCAAATCTTAATCTTAATTAAATGTCAATTACATTAAATATAAACAACTAAATTTTAATTAAATGTCAATTTCATTAAATGTAAAAAACAGCAACAATACTAAGTACATGCAACATTACGACAATCATAATAATAGGTATCATTGAATATAATGTCAAATAGATTCTCTCAAGTCAAACTAAAGTAAACTAAACAATACTATCCTGTGTCATGCAATGCATATCTTCAAATTTGTGGTTTAAAAATTCTACAATAATAATAATAATAAATATTATAAAGAGGAAAGATTTGATTGTTTGTTTGTTTGTTTGAATTTAGTAGGCTCCGAAACTACTGGACCAATTTCAAAAAATCTTTTGCCGTTAGTAAGCTACATTATCACTGAGTGACATAGGCTACTTTTTACCGCGGGAAAATACCTTTTCCTACGGGAAAATTAATTTATCGCGGGCGAAGCTGCGGACGGATGGCTAGTAAAATATAAAGCCGATAAAACGTGGCTGTTAACTTGAATCGACTTTAGCAACTTATTCATTTAATACACGGAAAAAAAAACTTAGCTGTGGTAACTAGGAATTAGTTGGCGCAGCTAAATTCCTTCGAAACTATAGGGACATCGAAGTATTTAGCTATCGTTGCAAAGAGTTTTTCGCTACCGAAACTTGGCTGTGATAGCAAATATTCTTAGTTGTGATCACTTTGAAGTTTGGGAAACTTAGCAGTGACTGCTAATCATATTAGCTAAAATTAGTTGTGGCTGCTAAGTATATTAGCTATATTTAGCAGTGACAGCTAATTTAATTAGCAATATTTAGCGGTAGCTGCAAACAAATTTGCCGTAGCTGCTAATTACTTTAGATGTGACAATCAAAATAATTCGTTGCATCGGCGAAAGTGTTGGCTGTAGCAACTAAGTTAGTTTGATACTCTATCGCATTTCTTTAGCGGTATTCGACAACGAGTTTAGCTGCAGCTGCTAAAAGGGTTTGTTACTATAAGAAAGACTTAGTTGTGAGATGTAATCAAGTTAGTTGTAGCTGCTAATTAAGTTTGTTACAGTTACTAAGAGTCTTAGTTGTGGGATGTAATCAGTTTGGCTGTAAGTACTAATTGGGTTTGTTACTGTAACCAAGAGTCATAGTTGTGGGATGTAATCAATTTAGCTGTAGCCTCTAATTGGGTTTGTTACTTTAACTAAGAGTCTTAGTTGTGGGATGTAATCTGTTTAGCTATAAGTGCTAATTGGGTTTGTTACTGTAACTAAGAGTCTTAGTTGTGAGATGTAATCAGGTTAGCTGGAGCTGCTAATTAAGTTTGTTACAGTTACCAAGAGTCTTAGTTGTGGGATGTAATCAATTTGTGGCCCGAGGAAGCGACCGCCACTGCGATACGGCAACCCGTGCACACACCTGCAAAGTCTGATAGACCGGGCCCGTTAACGTCCTAACGAATTAGAAGCAGTAACGTGCACACTAGGCTACTCAGACTCGCTTCCTGTGTATGTTACAAGATAATCATTCAAAATCATCTCGGGTATATATGGACGCTCGGTCAACCAAACGATAGCGCGATGTAACTTGCGCGCAGCGCCATCTGTTGGCGTATTTCGTAAGCTCAGTTGCTGTTGGCCTTAATACTTATCGTTACTTATAGTCAAAGCTGCAAAAAGTTCTTGGCTGCCACACTTAAGTCTGATTTGCTACGACTGCTAATATAATATTGCTGTTCATTGCAAAGTAAATTTGTTGGTGCGACTAAGATTCTTAGCAACATTAGCAAAAAAATATTTAGCAGTTGCAGCAAATAATATTAGCTACAGTTTGTGAATAAGTTAGTCAAAGCTGCAAAAAGTTCTTGACTGCCACACTTAAGTCTGATTTGCTACGACTGCTAATATAATATTGCTGTTCATTGCAAAGTAAATTTGTTGGTGCGACTAAGATTCTTAGCAACATTAGCAAAAAAATATTTAGCAGTTGCAGCAAATAATATTAGCTACAGTTTGTGAATAAGTTAGTCAAAGCTGCAAAAAGTTCTTGGCTGCAACACTTAAGTTTGATTTGCTACGACTGCTAATATAATATTGCTGTTCATTGCAAAGTAAATTTGTTGGTGCGGCTAAGATTCTTAGCAACATTAGCAAAAAATTATTTAGCAGATGCAGCAAAGAATATTAGCTACAGTTTGTGAATAAGTTAGTCAAAGCTGCAAAAAGTTCTTGGCTGCCACACTTAAGTCTGATTTGCTACGACTGCTAATATAATATTGCTGCTCATTGCAAAGTAAATTTGTTGGTGCGACTAAGATTCTTAGCAACATTAGCAAAAAAATATTTAGCAGTTGCAGCAAATAATATTAGCTACAGTTTGTGAATAAGTTAGTCAAAGCTGCAAAAAGTTCTTGGCTGCCACACATAAGTCTGATTTGCTACGACTGCTAATATAATATTGCTGTTCATTGCAAAGTAAATTTGTTGGTGCGACTAAGATTCTTAGCAACATTAGCGAAGGATATATTAGTAGATGAATCAGAAAAAAATTAGCAGCCGTTGCAAAAATGTTATTAGTGATTGCAAAATGTATTTATCAAACGTATCAAAGATATTATCTGCTGTCTAACACATGTAAAATTAGTAATAGTAACGAAATTTTTATCCACTATAACTAAGAATTATTAACGGTTACAACTAACAGCAATTACTAAATTATTTTGTTGATAAATTAGCTATAGTTGCTAATCAATTAGTACTGTTAGCAAATTATTTGAAATTCGTTTAGCTAAATATCGTTATCAGTGGTAGCTAACTGGTTTTAGTTGCTATAGACATGGCCTTGTTACAGTTGCAAACAAATTGTATGCCACAGCAAAGAAAATTTCAGCAAAGGGAGCTTAGCTATCACGGCTAATTCATTTCTCTCCGTGTAGGAAGTTGGATGAAAAGAGACACCGCTTGTGTGCCCGACCCTAGAGCTACAGGCTGCGCGCGTAAGTTGCACAGGCGCCCGATTGTTGCACATTGCTGGAGAGTACGTACGTATTGCAACTAGTAAAAATCGGTGTAATAAATACTAAATCTAAATCTAATCTAATCAGCCCACATCCACCCAGCAGAGTAAAGGCCTCTTCATTTTCACGCCACTTTGCCCGGTCCCGTGCCAGTCTCATCCACAGTTTTCCAGCCGAACGACAGATGTCATCTGACCACGGGCTGAAGATCTGCCCACTAACTTACAACCCAGTCTTGGCTGCTGTGACCGCCTTCGACCATCTGTCGTCGTTCCGTCTTGCCAAGTGCCCCGCCCATCGCCACTTCAGCTGTGCTATCCTAGTTCCGACATCCACAAGTTCCACAACTCTAGTCTGTATTAAATACTACCAAAGTTTTATAGCTAAACTACTACTTGACTAGGTTAATTTTATTAGAGTTCTTATTTTTTTCCACTACTCGTACTAAAAATTCAGTATATTTTTCGGCAGTTTCTTATTATAGGTATTATCGAGTGTTGCGCATTCAAAAATCGGACACCGGCGCGTGAGCGCAGCCCAAGTTTCACCAAGTACCTATTTATATAATTGTCTTCGCGTGTTAAGTATCTTAAATATCGTTTTTAACCCAATATTTTGACCACGCAACGACCGCGGCGGCAATGAGGTGCCCGTTGCTCGATATTATCATTACCCGGTGACACCTCGGGTATTATTAAAGTGCTCATGATTTTTTAAACACAATTTCAATTTGCCTTTCTTGAGTACAGAAAGCTCGAAAGTATAGACATTCTAAACGTAATGTGTTTCAAGCTAGCTGAAAGCAAACCTTTTAAGTAAGCAGACATTTTAATCCGATCAGTTGAATATTCTTGTTGTATGCATTGCCCTACTAAACGCACTTACTTTACAACACAATATTAATATTCTTAATTACCAAGTATGCAAAATACGTATTGGAACCTACAGACATCACACATCTAATTTATGTATCTAATCTTTAATCTAACCTTTAAACGAGCAATTCTTGTATAATGTATGTATATGAATAATTATATATATATGAATCTCGGAAACGACTCCCAACGATTTTTATGAGATTCGGTATGCAGAGGGTTTCCGGGGGCAATAAATTCTTCTAGCTAGGTATCGTTTTTAGAAAACGTACCAAAAAATACCGATAAAGTTCGATAATCCAGAAACGAATTTATTACGAGCGTTTATTTAACTTGTAATGTTTGTAAATATGTATGGTGTTTGGGACAAACGGCGGCAGCTGCAGGGATGACATCCAGAGGCGCATGGCTGTTTCCAACCGCCAGAGGACGGAACCCTTCAATGGTTAGTCCCCTTGACTTGAAATTTGGTAAACATTTACAATGTAGGTTTGATGGATGACATAATGTACAGTCAGCAATAAAGTACAGTCAGCAAAAAAACCTGCTCATTAATTGGCTTGTAAAGTTTTTTAGCTCACGAATTATTTGTACGTGGTCAGGACATACCCCGGAGGCAGTCCCATGAAAATGTTATGACAATCGGCTAGTCAATTACATGCACATGCACATGCACTTACAAATCACGTCTTTATCCCTTACGGGGTAGACAGAGCCTATGGTAACAGGTACCTACAGGCCACATTTAGCAAGATTGTGGGCGTATAAGTGGAAAATAGAATGGTAGTCAATTACAAGTATAATTTAATTCGCATTTGTAGTCTATTAATAATGTTACTGTTCAAAACATGTTATTGTACTCTACAATAGTGAAACATTCGTACATTCCTGACCTTGAGTGTACAGAGCCGCGCGTGTCTAATGTTTTGGATCATATTGTCAATAATTATGATTTCCTTATTTTGCCAGCGCCTCGAGACACCGGAACTCCGGACTTCTTCATGGTTGGAGAACATAATTACTTTCATTTATAAAGTACCTACTTAGTCGTAGAAAAAGTATTGTATGCAACGTAGTATAAGCAAGTCAAAAAAAGCTCGCTGCGTATTTCTTACTCATACCGCTCGCATTTTTTGACCCCTCTAATATAACTGTTGCATAAAATACTATTATTGGAAACAAATGCTTTTATACAGAACGAGCCTTAAGGTAACATATAAATAATAATCATATTATGACGAGATAAGGTGATGGCAGCTGGCAGCGCGAAGACGAACGAGGCGGCGACGGGTGTCGCGCGGCGGTTCGTCGCGCCGCGCCGCCAGCGATCGGTCACCGAGCCCAGGTGCTTTCTCAACGAATATCGAAGATATTTGATACCATTATGTTATTGAATATCTAGTAGTAGGTAGGCGAATTGATCCATGCCTCTTACGCATATTACAGCTACACGTAGGTACATCTCGTAAGATATTTCACGAAAGTAGGTAACCATTAGTGAAGATTGCAATGATTATTAAATAACGAAAAAATACTATTTTCTATTTGCGTTTTGCAGAGGCGCGTGCGAGATCGTGGATCAGCAACTGATCTTTCCATCTCTCGCAATAGCATTCGTTTGTTTTTCTCTTCCGTTAGCTAAAAGCAAATATTGGAACACTACTGTATTCCCACAGCGACACATGTATAGAAGTGTGTGCCATCCACTGCGCAGTGTCTCTGAGTCCAGCTAGCGTCTTGCGTAAGAACGACGCAATGGCATACAAACATGAACAAAGCTTCGGTCAGCGGTACCTAAGTCCGTGACTTCCATCTCAACCCGTTGTTTGCTTCGATCTCTGACAGAAATACCAACACAGTGCGACAAGCAAACCAATCAAAATATATTTAAACACCAGATCTCTGAAGAATTCTTACATGGTGTCATGAAAATTGGCGTGACGGTGAAAACTTTAGCCCATTCAAGTCTTCAATTGTGTGCTTCAAATTTTGTTAACTCAAGTGTCTCAGGCTGAAGCGAGCGCTGAGTGTTTGAAACGTTCTATTTGTATTTGGCAAACGTTTATTTAATTCCACGTGAGCGAAGACAATGTGTCTCAAGTCCTGTTCAAATATTTTGCGGAAGAACTTAATTTATGAGGTCTCGAAGTTCACCTTGAAGGCCTAACTCGGTTGGTGACAAGTTAGTCGATTATAACTCATTAATTCACCCTGGTAGCTTATTGAGAGCGCAGCTTTACCAGGGAGTTAGAGCCGACAGCAGCCACGCGCTGGCTCGTGATAATAACTTGCTGAACTGCGCCGACGGGATGAAGAGGCGCGTCATCAACTACACAATGCACCGAGTTCCGAAACACTCCACCCCTTAGTTTGTCCCGCGACCGGCAACTTCGGACAGCTTGCTGCACGCCATCCCACCCCAACTACAACTATTCAATGACTTTGGTAATTAAAAAAGTTAAAAATGTAAAGATTTATTAAATAAGATATTATTAGCGGGCTCATACGCATTTGATAATATAATGTACTCCGAATAAATAATGTAAAATAGGAATTAATAATTATAACATCAGAGGTACTATTTAAGCGGTACGACACCATGTTGTTGGTTACAGCTGACGCGCCATTGACTAGATAATATTTAGCTTGTATATATGCCTATAAATAGAGGCACTAAGTATCTTGATGCAGCTTCAGCCGCTAGTAGACCTCGACGCTCTCCTGGTGGTGCACGGTGTCCTGGCGGAACATCTCCACGTCGGCCTGGCTGTCCGCGTGGATCACCTTGCCGCGCCCCTCCTGCACACAAACACGCACTCACCACACCACCGCACTGACTACGCCCTTGCCTCAAACCGAGGACACGTACAGATAGAGCGGTCCACCCTACGACAATACCCCAATTAGCCAATGTCTAAAACACAGATAATTAACCCTTACGCAACTATCTTGCCACAAATTTGACATTGACAAAAATGTTTGTCTGACTGACCGATCAACAGCGCGCAGCCAAAACTAGTATTAACTGAATTTTTTACCGAAGATTCCTTGTGAAACGTAGAGTAAACAAGAACGAATTTAAGCAGAGATTTTAGCCGGAGAAATGGATAGATGAATAAGCATAGGCCTTCCTAAGGGTTTTCACAGTAAATTGTGCCATAGTTTTGTGTCCCTTTCTTTTTAATATTCCTATTGAGGCTGTGATACCTTGGGGTGCATGAGGATGAAGGGCAGCTCCGCAGCCAGCTCGCCGGCCAGCGCGCCCAGGTACAGCTTCACCTTCACGCTGTACGAGACCACGATGCCGAACGCGTCGCGCTGGTCCGGGTCCAGCAGTCTGACACAGCAATAACACAACTGAGCTTACTATTGGCTATGTTACCAGTAGGGTTACAAAGTATGTGACTGACAGTGTGGTGGAGGCGAGCGTGGTGTCGGCGCGCTTGAGCTGGCCGTCCAGCGCGATGCCGCGCTTGTCGCGGTTGGCCGTCAGCGCCGGCGTCAGGTGCAGCACGCGCTGCAGGCTCGAGCCCGGCTGCAGCGGGCACCCGTCCCTGCACGTGCAAGAAACTATGTCACTTAATTGTCACCAGCTCACAACGTTTCGCATCGGCCTGCTATTTCATTTTTCAATCTGATTGTTGATTGTAACTGCAGCAAACGCGGACCTACTGTCCTGTTATATCAAGTAATGTCGGTACTGACTGTGTCTCGACGCTGGCGACGATGTTGCGGTACTGGCCATTCTGGAACAGCACCACGTCGACGCCCTGCTGCACGGCCGCCTTGATGCGCTTGACGACCTTGTTGCTGTGGTTGCGCACGCTGACGTTGACGGCCACGGTCTCGCCGTGCAGGTACAGCTGCTTGTCCAGCGTCAGCTCCAGCTCCAGCTGGCCCGGCGACAGCACGAAGTCCTTGCGCACCACCGTGCACGGCTGCGGGCCCGGCTTGCTGGGCGCGAACTGCACCTTGCGGATGCCCAGAGCTATCGTGCTCCTGCAAAAACAGCCATACATTTATATGTAACTATTGCGTTTAAGCTAAGCATACATATTTAACCTATGACGCGCACCTAGAAAGTGTGTAGAGGAAAGCAGCTGCTGGTTTGATCTGATTTTCGTAAAATGTTTACGCCAGCATACGTCGCACGTAGTAATTTGATCAAACGGATAGCAAAATATGATCAGCATAGACAACAAGGCCTTATGATGCAATAATGTTGGCACCTGCGATGTGAGCGGTCGATCTCGGAGTCACCGACGAAGAGCTTGACGTAGTAGTGCACGCCGCACGGCTCGCCCTCGTCCTCCAGCGCCGGCTGCAGCGTGACGGAGCCCGGCGCGCCCGCCGGCACGCTCAGCCGGAACGCGAACGCGTTCTCACCCAGCTTCTTCAGTAGACGCTCCTACAACACAGCCACATACTTCACTGTAGATCTGTTGGCAATTATATGAAAAACAAACATGCAAGGTTCATTACACTGGCTCGGACAGGGTATGCCGGTTAAGGTCCTAAAATAATAGTGTACGTTTGTGGCTCTTGTAGGTAGTAATGTAATTAAGCGATGCCGCAGACTGTTTACGACACGGCGGCCGGGCCGGCGCGCCGGCGCGCGCGGAATGCAATAACATCCCTCGGCGCCGCTAACGGCCGTCGCCGCGGCCGGCGCCGGCATACCGCCGCCCTGCTCTCTAACTCTCAGCGCCAACACACTCTCGGTGGTGTGAATTAAGGTGTCTCTACCCCCTCCTCCTCCTAAGCAGTTGTTACTCCACTCATCTATACATATAATAAAATCGTTGAGACCAAAAAATCTGTACATTGAAGATTAAAAAAAAAAACCGACCAGGGTGACTTAAAATCGGTAACTGAACATATTAAAACCATTTTTAAAATTTTTGTTTGTTTGTTTGTTTGTTTGTTTGACTGAGCATCACGTAAAAACTACTGAACGGATATTGTTGAAATGTTCACAAATCTATTTCAATAAATTCAGAATAGGATATAGGCTACAGAAATTTTGGATTTTTTTGGGAAAAGGGGGTGAAAAGGGGGGTTAAAGTTTATGGGTGAATTTCTGAATGGGACGTTTTTTGGTAATTTTCGTGGCGCGTTTTTTTTTTCTTTTATTTTATATTTTGATAATAGATTATGGTAGAGATTGGAATGATGAACAAAACGCAAAAAGAGGCACTCTTCTGTGTTGAATAGTTTAGCTAAAATTCGATGGCGAAAAAATTCATGCCACAGAAATTACATTGTTGTCACGCAAATTACATTTTTAATTTTTTACTATCAATTTGCTAAATAAAACTAAACTTTTTGATTTTCCGATTTATTCATAAAAACAGAAAATGACACTTTCTAAACAAATCAGTCTTAAGGTTGTTAATAAAAAAAAAATTAAAAATCACACTGCGTTTCTACAGACTAATTCAACAGTCATTTGAATTTTTCTCTCTCTTTTCATTTGATGATATTTCTCTCTTTTTTCTCTTTTATATTTTTCATAATTTTCTGCATCATTTTTAATTTTCTGTCTCCTTTTTCTCTCCGCCAATTTCTTTTTCTCGAGTCTATCCTCTTTTTTTTGACGCATTTTGAAATACCTTAAACAGAAAAGGTATAAATCAGAAACTAAAAGCAAGTTGTAATTAAACTAAACGTCAATTACAAAATTAAACAGTATCATAGATACTTACGTAAGTTATTCAAAAATAATAAATTAAAAAATACAACGTAAAATAGTAGAAAGTATTGTAATTGTATTTACGTTGTTTTTTTAAAGATAGCAAATGTTATTAACCATCATAAAATGCTCATTTTATTGAAATAAGACACAAAATGTAATTTGTGTGGCGCGTTTGTAATTTGCGTGGGCAAAAGTGACACACAAATTACGCCACACAAATTACGGCAAAAGTGTATTTATTTTTTTCTGTCGAAAGTATAAGCTTTAGGTAAATGACAGTAGGACTGTTCATTCTCGATGTTCTAAACTATAAAACACTTAAATAGACATATCGATAAAGTAGTTGAACATGCAATATTTACTAGCCACACAACTTACCTTATAGGCTGACCAAAAGTATCGTGTCACAAACTTACCTATTTTTAAAAATCACAGCGCAGACTACGCGTCTGCTTTGCTCGGTAATCGAACGCGAGCTAGCATGTCTTCGACGTAATAACTTAAAAATGGCGTTCCATAGCTCAACCAATCAGTAACCAGCAGGTATTTGCGAGTCATCGAAAGACGCTCTCGCGCGGGACAAACACATTCCTATCCCTGTATTTTTAAATTACGAGATTTTTGCATTGTTTTTTGTTTTATAATATAAACCAGGAAGAGCTCTTTAAAATGCTTTTTACAGAAATAAATTACGACAATTATAGACGAAGTTGTATTCATTTTTCTGAGCTAAACTTGGCGTGTGACATACCTCACAGCTATGCTAATCGTGGATTTTCGAACTTTCAATATTTTTTTTCGGGAATTGGTAGCTCATCATCATTTATTCAAGGCTTTGCCTCGTCATAAATGATTGCAAAGAATACGACCATATTTTTTTTTGGTACATATATGTCCTGGTTTTTTTTTTGGTAGCGTGGGACAGTCAGAAAACTCGGTTTTGAAATTCACCCTTATATGAAAAAATAAAATTAGATTGTTCTACAATCATGAAACTCAGAATAAATACTTAGTAATAAAAATAAAAAAATACCTGTTTTAGCATTTTTTTTTAATCTCACCCAGAGGCGCAAAAAAGAGGGTTTTGTGTTTAAAATTAATTAACTTCATACACCTATACAATAAAAACCAATGAAGTGTAACCTTTTAAAATTGCTAAATAATACATCCAATTTAATACAGGTAAATATAATTTCTCAGTTTTCTTGAAATTTAAGTTTTGAGGTGATTACGCACAAAATAGCGGAACTCAAGAAAATCACCTTTCCTCGGTATAAGGAGTTGGTAATAATTACAAACAAAATAATACCTACTACGGAGAAAATAGATAGATACGAATGTACATAAGACATAAAGCCGGAAAACTGTGTCAATTGTGAAAAAACATTAATAAAATAATTACATGCTGTACCTACAGGTATTTTTCAACGAAGACATTTTCGTCAAACCTAAATCAACCTAAATTGGCGTCCTAAATTGTGTTCTTTACCTAACACCTAAAGTTCAATATGCAATACTGTTACTTTGTTTTTATTTATGTGCTATTATTCACAACGCGTTCGGTTTTTGAATGCACTCTTATTTGAAAACCTGATATATTATGAGGGCGGCGTGAAACGCTTGGCTGTATGCTCTTAATATCTTTGCCTAAAAAAAATCAAAATCAAAAGGCGCGTTTACGTCTGCGCTACGAACATGTCAGAATTTTATTGTGAAAAAAGTTTGTGCTTTTAGTATGAATCTGACAGCGAGCGAACCTTAACTGAATCGCATTACGACGTCATGGTAAGGCCTCTGTAGGTAATTAATTTGTAGATAAAGATAATAAGTGTTAATAATCTGTAGCTACCTACTTAAACCAAGAAAATAAATAAATAAACTTCTGCTAGAAAAAATTTAGTCGCAAAATATTAATTAAAACGGATTAGTAAATGGATTGTTAGTCGTAAGGTAAAAACAGGTAAACATTTATGTACCTATTATTTGATTAGAATATATATATTTTTTTTAATTAATCAGGGTACAAATATCGTTAAAGTGAGCGCAGTACCTATTCGCCAATAAGCGTCATAGTTCGGCGAAATTAATAGTGATGTAGGTAACTAAAACTGTACTTAGCTTTTTTTGAATAAAGAAACTATAAACAAAACTATAAATTAAACTATTTTGTAAAATAAGGTATAAATAAATGTGATGAGTCTTTAACCAGTTCACACCTGTTTTTTTTTCAAGATTCCGTGTCACAAATTATTATTTTCATGACGTAATTCTAAAAGTATAGTTTCGTAGGTACACACTTTCAGTGGTTCACGTGACGAAGTTAATAGTCATAATAATAATAATTTTGATATCGAGAAAGGCCGTAAGTATCACAAAAACACACGCGGACGAAGTCGCGGGCAACAGCTAGTTTTTAAATAAATCTAATCGGTTTCTGGAGTTCATTAGATCCAACGTATGTTGCAACTTTTGAAAAAATCGTGAGTAGCACCTGCGTGCGCGAGAGCTCCCAGCTGCGCTTCTCGGGCGCGGGGTAGAGCTGCTCGGAGGCCAGGAACAGCTCCTTGTAGAAGTTGAGCCCCATGACCTCGTCCTCCTCGCGCCCGTAGCGGAACGTGCACACCACCTGCCCCCACACCTTGCGCCCGCGCACGTACTCCTCGTCCAGCACCACCACGCCGTCTGCCGACAACCACCACCTCACCACGTTACCAACACTCACACAAATTCGAGTTACCATCTATCTATATCTATGTATAGGTATAAATATATATACAAGAATTGCTCATTTAAAGGTAACTGATTAAGTCGACTTTGGCTAAGTAGGTATAGTGGATTAAGGCTAGAACAGGAAAAGTTCTATAATAATATGAATAATTAATGGGTTCAACTATCGTTTCCACCTTTCTACTGAAATTTCAAACTAGTTCCCGTTCCCAATACCGCTGCTTATGTAAAAAGGTGCTTATTATTCAGTATGATGTGAGCAACTGGCTACGAGCTTTTACGGTATAATGTTACAAGAGGTTTATGTTTCGCCACAATAAACACTGGAACCGTATTAATCAGTCAAGTGCGGCGGGGCGGTTGATGGATCCTCCGGCGCGCTGCAGCCGCCACACGCTCAGTGCTAACTTAACTAACTCGTGCGAAGAAACCCGCTATTAAAGTGGGATCTGTTAATGTCAGGGTGGCGTTGCAGGTTGCAAGCGCATTGCTCTCTGCTGCACGGCGCGGTGTTAACTCGGCGCATTCGCACCTATGGGCTCCACGAACGAGATGTGGTCGACGAAGTCCCGCTTCGCCATGTAGAGCGTCAGCTTGCCGTTGGGCGCACATTTCTTAAACACTTTGAAGTTGTACACCATCTTGGGGGGTTGCTGTCCGAGGGTGCTCGGTGCGGGCAGACTGTGGCGGGCGCCGCCGCCGCCGCGGTTATATACGGGATTACTTGGTTGCGAGGCTTCTGAGCCGCGGTAATCTCGTTCCCCTCGTTAGCGGCTCACGTGCGGCGGGACCGCTTCCTACGTTTTCTATGATTCATCGGGAATAAAGGTCAAGCTGGCGATCGGCTCGTGTTTATGGGCGGCATGAAATGGGAAAGCGGCCGGGCCGCGGCCGCGCGTCATAAAGCGTGTATCGAGTGGCCGCATCGCATAAACGCGGGTATTCGGTTTTACTGTAAATTGAAAAAGTCGTATCACTGCGGCGCCGGCGCGGCTCGTAAAGCGTCGATATTCAATAAGCGCCGATTCCAAATAAATAAAGTCATCCCGCCGCCGCCGCCTCGTAAACCCCGCGCGCTCCTTGTCGGCTGCTCGTCGCAGGCCGCGGCCTCCCGCATGCTGCCCGTGCCGCCCCGGGCGAACAACCTTGGGATGACCCAAAAAAACACATATTGCATTAAATTTCAAAGTTGAGGCTATGACCCGTTGACATGGAAGAGGTACGAGTACAGTGAAACGACCATTCCTGCGTTTTGTTAGCTTTTATACGTAAACATCTTAATGTAGCTATGTATCTGTAAGGACCTCAGTTATTCATCCTATTTGGCACAGGCCTCTTCTCAGAATAAAATAGCATGAGCTGTAGTTCTAGTGCGGATTGGAAAATTTACATATAACATTGAAACGCTTCGGGGGTGAATGCAAGTTTCCTCGCGATGTTTTTCTTCACTGAAAAGCTCAAATGACATTTCGCACATAAATATCGAAAAACTCAAGAGTTACGGGTTACGAGCTCGGGATTCAAACACACACCTCTGCTTGAATGACCATTGGTCAAACCGCTAGGCTACCACGGTTTGCCTAACTGCACATGCTGTGCAGGCGGGAAGTCAGTTTCGAATCCGATACAATTGAACCGTGAAGATGACCATGAAAGCACAAGCACCCATTTCCATTTAATTTATGATTAATATTAATAAAGAGCTACCGGATGTCATTCATGCCCACTAACCTTGATTTGACCGAAATTGCTGATTGGAGCGATCGCTTCGGTCCGAAGTTACCTAAACCCAGCAAAACCCGGGTAATCGCAATCGGCATTTCATATTTTATTTTAAGGGTTTATTTTACTGATCTGCCGCCTACATTTTGACAGTCAGTTTAGGTTTGCTCGCTGTCAGATCCATACTAAAAAAGGACAGCTAAAACGGACTGAGTCAGAATTGAATCGCATTAAGACGTCATGACAAGGCACCTGCTATCTTTCTCGCTCCAGGGAAGGATCATGGGAGTCAAAAAAATGTCTAGGTACCTATACGAAAAAAATTTCCAGATTTTAAGTATTGAGGGTTTTTCTTACTCTTTTTTTTACTATGGGTTTTACTATGGGATATTTTTCCTGTACGTCACGTTCCATATACATTAAAAACGACGAACAAAATAGTGACGAACTGGAAAGAAAGTCTTGGGACACAGTAATTTTTACCCGATTTCCTCTGTGTAAGGATCGATAGGGTAAACGATTCTGAGTAAGAAAAAACTAAAATAGTTATATTCTGACAAAATGATCATGTAGACTTAAAAAAAAGCTCTCAATTAGTATTTAATTAGTACTTAAACTGTCTCCAACTTATTTCTTGTATTTTTGTCTGGAAGAGATCGCTATTAAGCGATAAGACCGCCTATTGTCTACTTTGTTCTTTGTTTCTGTATTGTTTTGTACTGATTTGTGGTGTTCAATAAAGAGTATTTGTATTGTATTGTATTGTATTGTAAATAGCGATGATTTTCCACGTACAATATACATACAGTCACGCCTCTTTCCCATAGGGGTAGGCAGATACTACTTTGTTCCACTTGCTAAGATTCTGACATACCTCTTTCGCTTCATCCACTTCAATCTCTCCACGTACATAAAAGTTTGAAAATGAAAAGTAGGTAGTTAGTAAACTTAGGTAGGGTGTACATTACATAAGGTTATGGATTTATCTAAGTGCGGCATTTAGTTTGTATTGGTATTGACGTGCCGTGCGTGACGTCGCACGGCACGGCGCGGGCGTCTTCGCCCGGGCGTTGACCCTCCCTCCTCCGCAGCGCGCGATCAAGACACACCGACGACTTTCTAGGACAGGCGCGCGCGCAGCCGTTGTCGTGCTACCCGTATTTCATTCATAAATACACGATAACGGTACTAGAACTATTACAGAACGGTTAAGTGTCTCCTTTAATCGTAACAATCGTTACAATCACAAACATCGATCATAATTACAACACGGAAACCGGAAAGTAAACTTACGCGCGTGTGTTCTGAAAGCTACCTACTTATAGCAGCAAATCAGCTGATCTAAGCGCGAAGTTGTGGGCTGGTCAGATCGGCCAGTGACGTCATCACCCCCCCCCTCGCCCCGCGCCGGCCGCGTCCCGCGAGCCGACTCCAGCGCCGCTAATGACTGCAGCCTTGTCAGTGAACGTGTGACCGTGAAATTCCGCCGCGAGTGCAGTGCCCAGTGAGAGAAAGTGCATCGCTATTGTCCGTAGCTGCATTAAGGAATGCACTGTTAATTGGAACAAGTTTCGGTAAGTTGTTTACGAAGATGGCCGGCCTAACTGTCCTAATGGTAATTCGATTTACATTTAAAGGTCGCTAGTGGTTCCGCGGCCTTGATACGATATTGTGTTGTTATTTCGACCTCGATACTTACTCATTAAGTATGTTCTGCTTGCCGTTTAAATAAATGTCAGGTAGGCAAGTTAAGAATCAAATCAATCCAAGGTCTGTTTTGCAAATAGGCCGCCAGTGGCTCTTTTACATCGCTCTAGGAAAGACAAGCATTCAAGCAAGAATCTGCAAGAAGCAAGAGGCATTCCCCGTGAGAGTATTAGCAAAAACAATGCAAGAAGCAATGTTTTTAAGGTATATTGGTATTACTGTTGTGATCTAGGGAGTTACTGACATGACACAGCTTACAATTCTACCTTATAGTTGCTGTTTATCGTGGTCGTAAGTTCTAAGTGACTATGATGCATTTCGAACCTTCGAAATGTAACTCTGCCAAGTTTCTTGCGGCGCATTCTTCTTGGCAATGATGGTCTTTCCGAATGTAAAAGAGCCCTTGGCGGCCGTTGTACAAATATAAACTTTGAATTTGGAATTATTTCGCCGTGATTGGAACTGCCGTGTGCCGCATACCAAGTTAAGTGCTATGAAACAATAAGACTAGCACTTATATAAATACTAAGCAGTACTTACTAGATTAAGTAAATAACTAATATACCTATGACATTGATTATTTTTTGAAATAATATACGTTATTTGCGTAAGTGCATTCGTTCAGCAAATCAACAACAATAGCATGAATGAATCTTGCCGAAATGGTTTTTTACCACGTTTGATTGTTTATTTATAGCTTTCAGTCTACAATACTCAATAATCATAATACCTACTAACAGGTATATGTGTGATAGTAATAATGACCGAATAAGACGCAGAAGCTTAACTTGGGAAAGGTTTACCTGATTCACAATAAGTGTTGTACCTACCAAGGTGGTGACCAGCAGCGGGCACCGCGCGCCGACTTCCGCCATGCAGCTTTCGGACTCCTCACCATCATCAGGTAACTTGCACCTAATCTCCATTCGCATCCTCCAAGACAAACACCCTTCATACCCTTAACCTAACCAAAATCATCTGCAAATCTTAAGCAACTTGTCATTTCGGTGATTTTTCCGTTGATTGTTGTTTTGTGTTGTCGTTTTCTCGTGCATTGGCTGCATGAAGCGTTGAAAATAGGATTGACAGAATCATTTTTAAATAAGGGATGTTTTGGAGTGAAGTTATGTCCATAAACCCGCGGCTTAGCTTGCGTCTAGCTCCATAGATCCCCGTCAGTCCTCCCCGCCGCTATCGTAAATGAAAATCTTTAATTTCCCACCCTCCGGAGCTCACCTGGCCGCCGACGCATCGCATTCCGATAATGTAAGCGAACGCGGCGCGGCCGAGCATCCGCGGCCACTTGCCGGAGACGGCGGAAACGCCGCTGGCGAAAAAACCGCCACCAAATTCCAATTTATTTCAGTGATTGGTACCCCTGCTCGATCTGGAATTAGTTCCGGCGTAATTTATAAGTATTTTACGTCAAACGTTCCAGCTGAGGTACCGCTAGATTCTAGCCGAAGCAGTTCCGAACACGAAACACACGCCATGACTTACATTCTTGTTAATACACGTAGGTACATAAATTGATTGAAATGCTAACGTCAGTCCGATTGTTCGTTTCGTAGTACCTACTTCTTATTGCACATTGCTTTTCTTTTGAAATTCACACGCATTTTTAGTCATGCATATTTACATTTAGGCAAGTGCATAAGTAAACAAAACAGTGAACGTCAAATGCGAATGCAAAGTACAAGTGTGAAGTAAAGTGTTTAGAAGCTCGATCTATTTTTGCTATCTAGCCGCTTCCCCGAACAGCACGCCCCGCACCCGCGCACTCCACCCCTTTTGAGCACGCGCCTTACGTGACGCTGATGACTTAATGTTAAAATTAATTTAATGTACTTAACCCCATGGAAGCAATAGGTTAGGAAATAATTAGCCATCAGCCAGCAGCACTTGTTACTTGGCACAATGAAAACCCACCATAAGCTATTGTAGAGATTACATGTCCTGTTATGATCTGTGGCTGTCCAAAACATCGCATTGGCCAGCGCTGAGCCTCTAAGCTGCCTGTTGGCGATTGCTACGGCTTCGCGGGACCAGCGCCGCCCAGGCCGAGGCGGGTCAGGGTTTAAGGTAACCGGGTGGAACCGACTCGATTGAATAACAACTAATGACTACCACGGTACAGTCACATACATACAGTAACAGTGTATACATCAGTCGATTAAAATTTGATTAGAATAAACGTACGAGTAAGACCAACAAAAGTGAAATAAAAAGAAACAAAACTGCATTTAAACATTTCCTATAATTTGTGTCTCACGTGCTGGTAACCGAACCAGCTAAAAATTTAAAAAAATTAACGTCGTTTTATACATACTACTACTAAGAAACCATAACTGTATGTTACTTGTTTCTTTATAGCAAGGCGCCTCGGCTGTCGGAAATCAAAGCCTAGTGCAGTCCGCGACGTGAGCTCTTAGAATGTCATTCGGGTTTTGGGTACCTAAGTTTCTCGTTCTCAAAATCGTCTGTTGTTTGCGCAGGCGTGGTGGAGCTGCGCGAGGATGCGCCGCTGAAGGCGGGCGCGAGCGCGGGCGGCGGCTGCGGCGGGCCGCGCCTCATCGCCGGCTGCTTCGCCGCGCTCGCCGCCGCCGTCACCGTGGCGCTGCTCACGCAGATCTACTACGGGGACTACCAGGTGCGTGGGGGGGCTGCGCGGGGACGCGCGGGCGGCGGCTGCGGCGGGCCGCGCCTCATCGCCGGCTGCTTCGCCGCGCTCGCCGCCGCCGTTACCGTGGCGCTGCTCACGCAGATCTACTACGGGGACTACCAGGTGCGTGGGGGGGCTGCGCGGGGACGCGCGGGCGGCGGCTGCGGCGGGCCGCGCCTCATCGCCGGCTGCTTCGCCGCGCTCGCCGCCGCCGTTACCGTGGCGCTGCTCACGCAGATCTACTACGGGGACTACCAGGTGCGTGGGGGGGCTGCGCGGGGACGCGCGGGCGGCGGCTGCGGCGGGCCGCGCCTCATCGCCGGCTGCTTCGCCGCGCTCGCCGCCGCCGTCACCGTGGCGCTGCTCACGCAGATCTACTACGGGGACTACCAGGTGCGTGGGGGGCTGCGCGGGGACGCGCGGGCGGCGGCTGCGGCGGGCCGCGCCTCATCGCCGGCTGCTTCGCCGCGCTCGCCGCCGCCGTTACCGTGGCGCTGCTCACGCAGATCTACTACGGGGACTACCAGGTGCGTGGGGGGGCTGCGCGGGGACGCGCGGGCGGCGGCTGCGGCGGGCCGCGCCTCATCGCCGGCTGCTTCGCCGCGCTCGCCGCCGCCGTCACCGTGGCGCTGCTCACGCAGATCTACTACGGGGACTACCAGGTGCGTGGGGGGGCTGCGCGGGGACGCGCGGGCGGCGGCTGCGGCGGGCCGCGCCTCATCGCCGGCTGCTTCGCCGCGCTCGCCGCCGCCGTCACCGTGGCGCTGCTCACGCAGATCTACTACGGGGACTACCAGGTGCGTGGGGGGGCAGCGCGGGGACGCGCGGGCGGCGGCTGCGGCGGGCCGCGCCTCATCGCCGGCTGCTTCGCCGCGCTCGCCGCCGCCGTCACCGTGGCGCTGCTCACGCAGATCTACTACGGGGACTACCAGGTGCGTGGGGGGGCAGCGCGGGGACGCGCGGGCGGCGGCTGCGGCGGGCCGCGCCTCATCGCCGGCTGCTTCGCCGCGCTCGCCGCCGCCGTCACCGTGGCGCTGCTCACGCAGATCTACTACGGGGACTACCAGGTGCGTGGGGGGGCTGCGCGGGGACGCGCGGGCGGCGGCTGCGGCGGGCCGCGCCTCATCGCCGGCTGCTTCGCCGCGCTCGCCGCCGCCGTCACCGTGGCGCTGCTCACGCAGATCTACTACGGGGACTACCAGGTGCGTGGGGGGGCTGCGCGGGGACGCGCGGGCGGCGGCTGCGGCGGGCCGCGCCTCATCGCCGGCTGCTTCGCCGCGCTCGCCGCCGCCGTCACCGTGGCGCTGCTCACGCAGATCTACTACGGGGACTACCAGGTGCGTGGGGGGGCTGCGCGGGGACGCGCGGGCGGCGGCTGCGGCGGGCCGCGCCTCATCGCCGGCTGCTTCGCCGCGCTCGCCGCCGCCGTCACCGTGGCGCTGCTCACGCAGATCTACTACGGGGACTACCAGGTGCGTGGGGGGGCTGCGCGGGGACGCGCGGGCGGCGGCTGCGGCGGGCCGCGCCTCATCGCCGGCTGCTTCGCCGCGCTCGCCGCCGCCGTTACCGTGGCGCTGCTCACGCAGATCTACTACGGGGACTACCAGGTGCGTGGGGGGGCTGCGCGGGGACGCGCGGGCGGCGGCTGCGGCGGGCCGCGCCTCATCGCCGGCTGCTTCGCCGCGCTCGCCGCCGCCGTCACCGTGGCGCTGCTCACGCAGATCTACTACGGGGACTACCAGGTGCGTGGGGGGGCTGCGCGGGGACGCGCGGGCGGCGGCTGCGGCGGGCCGCGCCTCATCGCCGGCTGCTTCGCCGCCGTCACCGTGGCGCTGCTCACGCAGATCTACTACGGGGACTACCAGGTGCGTGGGGGGGCTGCGCGGGGACGCGCGGGCGGCGGCTGCGGCGGGCCGCGCCTCATCGCCGGCTGCTTCGCCGCGCTCGCCGCCGCCGTCACCGTGGCGCTGCTCACGCAGATCTACTACGGGGACTACCAGGTGCGTGGGGGGGGCAGCGCGGGGACGCGCGGGCGGCGGCTGCGGCGGGCCGCGCCTCATCGCCGGCTGCTTCGCCGCGCTCGCCGCCGCCGTCACCGTGGCGCTGCTCACGCAGATCTACTACGGGGACTACCAGGTGCGTGGGGGGGCAGCGCGGGGACGCGCGGGCGGCGGCTGCGGCGGGCCGCGCCTCATCGCCGGCTGCTTCGCCGCGCTCGCCGCCGCCGTCACCGTGGCGCTGCTCACGCAGATCTACTACGGGGACTACCAGGTGCGTGGGGGGGCTGCGCGGGGACGCGCGGGCGGCGGCTGCGGCGGGCCGCGCCTCATCGCCGGCTGCTTCGCCGCGCTCGCCGCCGCCGTCACCGTGGCGCTGCTCACGCAGATCTACTACGGGGACTACCAGGTGCGTGGGGGGGCAGCGCGGGGACGCGCGGGCGGCGGCTGCGGCGGGCCGCGCCTCATCGCCGGCTGCTTCGCCGCGCTCGCCGCCGCCGTCACCGTGGCGCTGCTCACGCAGATCTACTACGGGGACTACCAGGTGCGTGGGGGGGCAGCGCGGGGACGCGCGGGCGGCGGCTGCGGCGGGCCGCGCCTCATCGCCGGCTGCTTCGCCGCGCTCGCCGCCGCCGTCACCGTGGCGCTGCTCACGCAGATCTACTACGGGGACTACCAGGTGCGTGGGGGGGCTGCGCGGGGACGCGCGGGCGGCGGCTGCGGCGGGCCGCGCCTCATCGCCGGCTGCTTCGCCGCGCTCGCCGCCGCCGTCACCGTGGCGCTGCTCACGCAGATCTACTACGGGGACTACCAGGTGCGTGGGGGGGCTGCGCGGGGACGCGCGGGCGGCGGCTGCGGCGGGCCGCGCCTCATCGCCGGCTGCTTCGCCGCGCTCGCCGCCGCCGTCACCGTGGCGCTGCTCACGCAGATCTACTACGGGGACTACCAGGTGCGTGGGGGGGCTGCGCGGGGACGCGCGGGCGGCGGCTGCGGCGGGCCGCGCCTCATCGCCGGCTGCTTCGCCGCGCTCGCCGCCGCCGTCACCGTGGCGCTGCTCACGCAGATCTACTACGGGGACTACCAGGTGCGTGGGGGGGCTGCGCGGGGACGCGCGGGCGGCGGCTGCGGCGGGCCGCGCCTCATCGCCGGCTGCTTCGCCGCGCTCGCCGCCGCCGTTACCGTGGCGCTGCTCACGCAGATCTACTACGGGGACTACCAGGTGCGTGGGGGGGCTGCGCGGGGACGCGCGGGCGGCGGCTGCGGCGGGCCGCGCCTCATCGCCGGCTGCTTCGCCGCGCTCGCCGCCGCCGTCACCGTGGCGCTGCTCACGCAGATCTACTACGGGGACTACCAGGTGCGTGGGGGGGCTGCGCGGGGACGCGCGGGCGGCGGCTGCGGCGGGCCGCGCCTCATCGCCGGCTGCTTCGCCGCCGTCACCGTGGCGCTGCTCACGCAGATCTACTACGGGGACTACCAGGTGCGTGGGGGGGCTGCGCGGGGACGCGCGGGCGGCGGCTGCGGCGGGCCGCGCCTCATCGCCGGCTGCTTCGCCGCGCTCGCCGCCGCCGTCACCGTGGCGCTGCTCACGCAGATCTACTACGGGGACTACCAGGTGCGTGGGGGGGGCAGCGCGGGGACGCGCGGGCGGCGGCTGCGGCGGGCCGCGCCTCATCGCCGGCTGCTTCGCCGCGCTCGCCGCCGCCGTCACCGTGGCGCTGCTCACGCAGATCTACTACGGGGACTACCAGGTGCGTGGGGGGGCAGCGCGGGGACGCGCGGGCGGCGGCTGCGGCGGGCCGCGCCTCATCGCCGGCTGCTTCGCCGCGCTCGCCGCCGCCGTCACCGTGGCGCTGCTCACGCAGATCTACTACGGGGACTACCAGGTGCGTGGGGGGGCTGCGCGGGGACGCGCGGGCGGCGGCTGCGGCGGGCCGCGCCTCATCGCCGGCTGCTTCGCCGCGCTCGCCGCCGCCGTCACCGTGGCGCTGCTCACGCAGATCTACTACGGGGACTACCAGGTGCGTGGGGGGGCTGCGCGGGGACGCGCGGGCGGCGGCTGCGGCGGGCCGCGCCTCATCGCCGGCTGCTTCGCCGCGCTCGCCGCCGCCGTCACCGTGGCGCTGCTCACGCAGATCTACTACGGGGACTACCAGGTGCGTGGGGGAGCTGCGCGGGGACGCGCCGCTGAAGGCGGATCCTGAACAATTTTGGGCCTTGTGGCAGACCAACTCATGCGTCATGCAGCTGCCTCGCTCTGTCAGTAAGCTTAGTGTAAGATTTCGATCACAAAATACGTCTCGAACGTATCAAACTACTACGAGAAGCTTGTTGCCGTTTCGATTCGTAAGTGGCGCTTTCGAAACGTTATTTTGTGTAATAACAGTAGTAAGACGCTAAGGAGCTGGCTTAATAAGAAAAGATGTGTGTGCTTAGGTGGTCCCGCACGGGTCGGTGTCGGCGGGCGCGCAGGCGTGCTCGGAGGCGGGCACGGGCGCGCTGAAGGCGGGCGGGCGCGCCGCCGACGCCGCCGCGGCCGCCGCCGTCTGCCTCGCGCTGCTGGCGCCGCACCGCACCTCGCTCGACGCGTAACTATACCACTACCTATTATACTATCGTAGGGCATACGTTACTTCAAGCTTCAAGTGTCAAAAAATGAGGTTTGGTAGGTGAGGAAGAGGGTGTGGTAGGTTATGGTAGGATAAGGTGAATTTTTGACAGTTAAAACTTGAAGTATGCTAAACGTGGCGTTTAGGTCTTGTTACCTTAGGCTTTATCTACCCCGTAAGGGATAAAGATGTGATTTACGCATGTATGTATGTACTTGAAACTTGAGTACCTAGTGAAGGAGCGGCATTAGTACAGTCCGTAGTCTGAGAATGCCATAAGGGATTCAAGTATCAAGGTTATAACAGTGAGTGCGCCAGCCAGACCAACCCGAATGGCATTCGTAGCCCTCATCAGGTACGGACTGTAACTTCGTTTTTTTAAAACCTGTTGTGGTTTCTGCATAATAGGACGACATTCCGTCATTGTCAAGTAAATGACAGTCCCAAAACGTTGCGGCCATAATGCGATTCGTAAGCCGGCCCCGACACCAGCGCCAAGTTGTTAGCTCACGGCTAGTTTTTATTTTAAACTAGCGGTTGCCCGCTGTCCCGTGGGAATTCCTCCTTCCTCGGGACGGTGCTCTGAACCAAAGTTCAATAACATTGGTTCGGTGATTTAGGCGTGAAAGGGTAGCAGACAGACAGAGCTACTTTCACATCTGTAAATTAGTAGGGGTAAGGAAATAATACCATTTCAAAGCGATCTTACAAAACTTATATGATGGATGACGTAAATAAAACTTCAAACGAATCGTGAGAGTATATTTCTACAACAACTATAATAGATAGCATTCAAAGTTCTTTCTAGTCACCAGTCTTTTCTACTCTACGTTCATTATGCTATAAAATTATCTCAAATTGAACTTTCGACTACCTGCTTAAGTATGTATCTAGTTGGCAAGATTAATTAAGTAGAGCTATTTCTGCTAAAGTTGTAGGTATTCCAAATTCAGGACGACTTTTTCACCGCATTCGAACGATACGTTTAGTGATGGACTTTTTAAAATCGGGCCTCTGGGACAGAGAGGTAAGTTAGCTAAAGTATGCTAAGTATATGTGGAAAATCGGTTGCCAGATTGCCACCTGCTTGTTTGTAATTGCTGAAACGTGTCATGTACACAGCTTGTACAATTCACTCGACCGTAAACCGTAACCAATTCCCCATTTCCACTTACTGAAGAAACTGTTTGTGTAAAAACGCCATCTAGCGTAACCGCGCGGTACCGCCGCGCCCGCGCGCCGCCTCCGCGCGCCGCACTCGCCGCGCGGCGCTGCGGGCGCTCCCATACACTAATCCTTTTCTCGCTAGAAATAGTTAATTACTGTCTGCGCACTTCAAGGAAACTATTTTATTTACTTGTTTTCCGCTAACTCGCCGCGCAGTTTGTACATAATACGCTCTTGTTAGCTCCACGTGTAAGGATGTAATGTGACTAAGGCCACGTTTCACCTCTCTCTCATATTATGTTGCGGATATAATTATTTTGAAGTGTCTTGTTTTGCAAGAAATCCATGTTTGGTTACAGACGCCGTAAATAATTGAAACTCCGGCTGTTTAGTACCTACCTCCGTGTTTAAAGTTTGTATTTTTTTTAAGCAAGGCAGTTGCAATAAATTCCTCAGAGCAAACAGCCGCGTTTCTAATAACCATCACCTGCACGCGAAAATCAACCTTAATCCCTTAAAAACACCGGCCAAGTACGAGTCAGACTCGCGCACCGAGAGCTCCGTACAAATTCAGCTAGTTATTATATTGCATATCCAATGATAGCAGAGCCCTGCTCTTAAGCAAAATACGCAGTGTGAGGTCATATTATGTTGGTTGCTGGAATAGACAGACAGGCATAAATATTCTGTTTTTGGTATTTGTTGTTATAGCGGCAACAGAATTATAATCTGTGAAAATTTCGACTGTCTAGCTATCACGGTTCATGAGATACCACCGGTGACAGACGGACAGTGAAGTCTTAGTAATAGGGTCCCGTTTTTACCCTTTGGGTGCGGAACCCTAAAAATGGTGACTAAATTTACCGTTCATATATCATAATGTTTTTATCAAATACCAATTGTTATCAAAATTGTATCTCAGATCAAATAAAAAGCCAATAGGTGCGAGCACGGGGTACCGCGAACTGCAAAGTGCATACAGACGTATGCACTCGCGCAACCAATCCTCGCCAAGCGAAATGCTGCGCGCAAGCGCACGCTGCGGCGTAGTTTTCCCCTATCACGTTTATTTTGTTGTTCGCAGAATTCCTTCTTCACTTTTAACTGGCTGTCCCAACCGAAAACGTTCTTTATTTTACCATGTTTTACCATTTCCGAGCCATTTTACCAACATTTCTCTTCATGAGAACGTTCCTCGGACTAACGCAAGTAGATATATGTTAAAAAGAATAATCCGTTGCATTTTGTATAGTCGTTCTCGAGTTTTACGCTTCACGTTACGATTCATTCATTTACTCGTATATATAGATATAGATGTGGTCTGAGGGTGGTCTGAGCAGTGGCGTAACTATAACGTCTGGGGCCCGCGGCAAATTCGTCAGATTCCTTCCTCAATATTTATAAAGAAGTGCATCAGCGTCCCTTCTGTGTTCTAAACCAAGCCAGTTTGGGGCCCCGTAGAGCTAGGGACCCGTGGCATTGTGCCACCCCTGCCATCCTATAGTTACGCCACTGGGTCTGAGGTTGTTCTAAGTAGGCATGATTATGCCAAGTCGTGCAACGGAGCTCAATGCACGACGATTTTTAATTTGTCACTCTTAAAAAAATGACGCGTATAATCTGCAGATCTCCAGGTCACCAGGAACCAATTTTTCTAATCAGTAGGTAATTGATGGCGATCATGGTGTATCGCAATTACACGGAACTAAGCACTTTTTTCAATGCTGGATCGTTATTATGGTAATTATATTCATACAAACTTACTCACCGTGACAGTTTTTACAATAAAGCACGAAGTAAGGCAAAAACAAACGAAGGATAAAAAAACACAACATAAACACAAAATAAGTAAAAATAAATGAGGGACGCAGGAACGCTGTCGGACTAGACGAGCAACATGAAGGGTCACTTTTTATTCAGCTTTATGTGGCTACCCAGTAAGGGATAGACTCGAGATTTATGTATGTATGTAATACGTATATGTTTATATTATGTATTTTCAGTACTTAGTATATTAATACCTATATATTCTAACCACCACCTGCTCAGATCTGTTCTGTTCTCCAGTCCATTATGGTTGCCTGGTAGAGTTATACATATAACCTTGTAATATTCTGTATACCTTTTTTTTGTTTTGGTTGTTCAATAAAGAGTTATTGTATTGTATTGTATGTATAATATATGGGAGGTAACCCTTTTTTTGTAATCCGCGTGAGACTTGCCGAAGTCGAAATGGTGGGCACAAGTACATGCGAAGCAGCTGGGGCACCTCGGACAACTCGCTCGCGGCTGCGCGCCGCGGCGACGCGGGAGACCTACACCAGCGCCAGTCTAATCTTCCGTGATGATGAATAGGTACCAGTAGTCCACTGTCCAGCCCAATCAAACTGCCGGAGCATAAAAACATCTTAATGACCAAGGCTGGCGCCTATCGTAATAAGTAATTACGCATTACGCTCCCCGAACCAAGCCGAACCAAGCGGCCAAGCTAGGGCTGCAACGCACCTGTCAAAATTAGATAAATTAGAAATTCGTTCATTTCTATAAATAAAATGTATCAAAATAAATGTAATCACGTAAATAGTACATTGTACACCGAGGCGATAAAGCACTGTATTATGTCACGGGCGCGCTATTGTATCATGAGCGCAGCAAAGGACTCTAGATTTAACTCCCGAGCGATGCGAGGGTGTTTTTAATTAATTCCTGAGCGTAGCGAGGGAATTAAGATTGAGTCCTGAGTGGAGCGAAGCATTTAAGCGCATTTAGACATAAGCAGTTTTACTTGGAGGAGTATACCTACTCTACTTCTCTCATCTTTTGCGAGACAATAAAAGCTAACTAACTGGAAAAAGATTTTAATTAAAAAATCAGTACCTAAAACAAAATTAAAAGTAAAAATTTATGTTTGAGAAATTATTCCAGTTGTAAAATGATACAGCAATATTTTTATTTGGAATCTTAGCAGTTCTAATGCGTATAATATTACAGCGTCAGCAAACACTGGCAGCTTTTGTTTTATTTGAAATTTGTTTCATTCGTTCGAAAATCGAACACCGCTTCCCGTGGCGTGGCCATCACGATTTTCGGAGCCGTGCGATTTTTACGAAATTGGGCTTTAAGAGTATAGCAATAAGAACTATGAAAAGTGAGAATCATATTCATATTACTAACCTACGGGTTACAATTCAGTACAATATTACTTACTACCCGGCCAAGGGCTATAATGACTTACTTAGCCATTGTCGAGCAGGTGGTGTAAAAAAAAAAATGTTCAGATTCCGTCATAATGCTCTACACTGGTATCTCGTTGCTACGAACTAAAATTCCATATCCATGCAGGAATCGCTTAGCGCTATCCCGCAGGAGCTATAAGCGATTTTCCGGGATAAAAACTACCGTATGTCCTACGCGGGACTGTAAGTATCTCTCTCTCTACCAAATTTCAACTATATTGGTTCAGCGGTTTAAGCGTGAAGCGACCTTTCGCTTAGTATTAGGGGATTGACATGGATGGCAAATTATTGAAATTCTTAAAAGTTTGTTGGCACAGTCACTTACTAACAGGGAGCGGCGGGAGCCATTTTAAAACGAGTTTAAAACCGAGATGCCTTATGCGAAAGTAGAGCAGCTCTCAAGTTGCCTTCAAAATGAGTTTTTTTGTAGTTCAACAAGCTATTTGGTATATATTACACGCTTAAATAATAAATACATGTTTGTATCGTTAATTGCGGGCAAAAATGTTGATATAACCATAAAAAAATCAGGTTTGTAGACTAAATGATTGTAATGAAAATTCTCTAGAATTAATTAGTTCAAAAAAAACTTGGAACTGACTGTGTTATGTATATTTTGGTTTACCCTTCTACTTCATACTAAAATTCATATATTAAGACTTTGAACTACTTAACAATAATGTTGGCAACCCTGCAACACTCAACATCAAAGAAAAAGGAGGTCGTATATTTTTTCTATTGTTTTCCGCACATTGAAGGGTCAGAAATTTTAGTGTTGTAATACAATTTACTTATTAGCACATGTGATTATAATAATTAGGCAAACAACTAGGTACCTAGTATAAGTAGGTTCTCTTGTCGCTTTGTTTCGAGCTCTACAACGTGATTGCTCACTTCGATAACGGACAGGGTACAGGCTGCCCACCTCACTCCAACGCACAATACATTGTAGTTTAAGACTCGAGAGCGGTATAACATTTACGAGAGCACTTGCCATAAGTGCACTAATTTATACGGAGAACAGCGAGCCTGTTTAAGCGCGCTTGCCGCCGCCTGCGCCGGCGCGGCGTCTGTTTTGTGTACCATTGTCAGCGACGCAAACGTCTTTCTGATGGATGATTGGTCAAGGACAGTGACATATAACAAAGGCTTTGCGGCACACGCGTTACGTCGTGTTGCTAAAAACTTGACAAAAACTTAATCTATGTATATTAAAGGACAGCGATCGCCTAAAACTGCGTAGACCTGCTAACTTTTATATCAGTAATTGCAGGCAAATGTGATACCTCATGTTGTTAAGTGATAAAAGTACAGGATGTGGTGTGCACTTATGATTATGTTATAAAATAGCCGTTCATTCGACATACACAAATTTGTGTATTAGTGTATGTCATTTTCATAGTCGTTCAGACTGAGTGTATTGAGAAGAGTGACCTGGCCACACTGAAAGTAGGTTCTCAAATCTGACGGCTAAAAAAAAATGTATGTATACTCCACTAGCTTTGGTGCAAAATGTTGGGGGTTGGAAGTAGCTCTATCCTCTTAAGCCACGCCTTTTTATAAATTGCGTAGTTATTATAGAATGTACCAGTTGCTTCTCTTCCCGTGCAGATGGTAAAAGCCCATCGAGGGATTGGGCGAAAATCTTAGGAATCATGTTATATAGGCGATGTGGCTAGCAACCCATCACTGTTTCGACTCCCCTTTCCATCCGTACTCCCACAATCATGCTAAACGTGGTCTTTGGGTATTGTTACCTTAGGCTCTGTGTACCCCGTAAGGGATAAAGACGTGATTTATGTATGTATGTATGTAGCGCGCCGCCGAGTCCCAGTTATTTGATTTTACATTTAATTACATCATATTTAAAGTTATTTTTTCATTTAACAATCTGTACTTCACATACGGAATTCATTCTTGCAATTGTTTGTACTTCAGGAAATACGCGAGGACTTATGAGGCTACACAAAATCTGATCTATTTCTTTTCTAAAAATGGATTAGAAATTGTCAAGTAACCATGTCGAAACAAAAGCTAGTCTGATATGTTCCCATTTGCCTCGAAACTTAAAATTTGCTTAAGCGATAACAAGGACACTATGAAGTTATAGTATTTGATGTCCTTCGCTCGCCTGCGGGAGCAGCGGGCGCGGGCGGGGCGCGGGCGGGGCGCGGGCGGGGCGCGGGCGGGGCGCGGCCGTGGCCCTCGGCCCCAGCTTCACTAAATTATTTACCAAATTTGCATCTAGTCTAAGTGTACGCGGCACTTGCGTCACTTCAATTCATGGCCGATTGGTTTCGGCGTATCGTGTGTCGTTATGTATTCAATGAGAACAAAGACAACTATCAAAGCATCGCAAAGATTATCACAAGTTGAAATAAAGATGGCGCGGGGGTTGGTTGGGGGGGGGGGGGGGGGGGGTAACGGTGTGTGCATAAACAAGCACGTGTCACGTCACCGCTGCGCGCGCGCCGCGCAGTGAGGTCACGAGCGAGTGCACGCTGCACTCACTGATGTAACGACTTAATATGAAAAACAACCTCGCTCCGCTGCGCTTGTTTACCGCCGCTAATGCAATTCATCGGCGCCTGCGCACTGAGCATCCGTTACATCTACAAAATTACTAACGTTACTTTGCGGAGGTCCTTTTTAATGAATGAAAAACATTTGCCTTGCTACTCCGCTACTAAACTCCGATACCTACTAGTAGCGAAGTAACAAGTTAAATGTTTTTTGTTCATTCTCGAATTCTCGAAATTTGTCGAAATATTTAATTACTTACGCGCGTCGGCGTCGAACAGAGAGGTACCAGTTTAGCTGCTGATTAATTATATATACGAGGTATGGGAAATCTGCGCAGTGCCTGTGCGCAACTACCTGAATGCGTCATACATAAACTAAACGTCGACCGCGTATTTTTATTGAGTAATGTTTTATTTTTTTCCATTATACGGAGATATCTATCCTGTGTCTCGCACGATTAGTATGTATTATATAAATATGGCATTAGTGCTTATTGATTATAAATAACAACGAATAGGTAAATAAAAGTGTTGTTAACGCACTTTTAGCGCCCTATGTTATGTTTATGGGCGGCAGTGATTGTTTGCCATCAGGTGACATGCATATTCATTCATATATATATGTAAACGCTAAACTCGAGAACGACTCAACCAAATTAAATACAACTTTTATTTATTAAAGTTATAAAAAAATCGCCCTTTCCGAGGAAGGTGCGAAAGAGAAAAATAGGAAAAGGAAGAACCTTCGGCACAGATCATAACTCTGCGCAGACGAAGCCGCAGGCAAAAGCTAGTTTATCTATATTGATAAAAAATAATCGTCGAAATGTATGTACGCGTAACTTCCAATCGACTGCACCGAATTGGATAATTCTTCTTTAGTTGTGTTTGGACAAGACTGATTTGTACATACCTATAAAATAAAATTTAGGAAAAAAAATTGCAGCCGGGGCGACTCCCCGGACAACAGCTAGTAATATATCCTCGTAAAAGAAGCTTAAAACTTTTAAAGTTTTAAAACTTCAAAGGTTAACACTGCGTACTACGGTCGCCCTAAAAATAGAAAACCTGATACAAATGCAATTAAATTGGCAATCATACTCAATGAAACAAGAGCGCGAGGCTTGCGCAGGAGCACAGCGCGAGCGCGGTCGAGTGTACACGGATACACGCACTCGGCTAGCGCTGCAGGCTCTTTGCAAATTGTTTACACGACTAGGTATTTAATGAAAATAGTGTTTTGTTTACAATGATGTCACTCTGACCCAAAATGCAATGACGAGTTATTTTTCTGTAAATGCAAACAATGATTATCGATAAACAATGAAAATATGACCTCTTCCATTTGACGTCTTCTTAGTAAGCACTAAGAGCATCGTTAGCATGGAGCGTAACCACTACTCGATTTGCATATTAAATGCTCAATGGTCATTGCCTCTCTTCTCCGAAGTCGTTACACTCCTTACTGTGATGTAAACATTTACGGCGGTTTTCTTGAGAAAATAGTGCAATGGTTTCCCCTTGCCTTCCACGCCCTCATGATATTTCATCATCTCCAGTCTAAAAAAGAAAACAAGCACATTATATGAAGACTACAAGTTAAAGAATAATGGCCGACACGCGCTTGACCGGTTTTTTACTGCACCAAGCATGACCGAACCAAAAGTACATCAGTACCTACATATTTCCTTATTGCTATTAGCTTTTGCTGTTTATTACATTGTTATTGCCAAATAGTTTCGTTGGCCGCTGTAAACAGCGCGCGTGAAACAACGCAGTCAATTAGCTAAATAAATAAATACCGGCCCATGCGCAGCTTCCGGCGCGGGCGCGCGACGGACCGCCGCGTGCGCGGTAGCGGGAACTCCGCACTAATATTCCAAATAGATAAGAGTGAAGTACCTACGCAGACTCTGTGCCAATGCCAAGGCTGTGAACTTGCTCCACAATAGGCAATAGAATCGAACTGCAAATTACACCAATGCGGTCATCTGGGTAGCGTGTATAAGTGTCACATGATTAGAGTTGAATTACGAGCCCGCGGAGAGTGAGCGTCGATGCAACGGACTGTGTGTCCGTCGGGTCGCGTGTGTGCGCGCACTTGCACCGCCTGCTGGCGGCGCTCCCCGATAGATTACGCGCTTGTACCTAAACATGTCGCGAAAATATTGATTATTTCAACTGGCTCCTATATGTTACCTACTATTTTTTATCATATTTTCATAACTTATTATGTTCATACCTAATAAACTTTTAGCAATAAAATGCTAGTAATTACCTAATGAAATAAATGTGATGAATTAATGAGACCAATTAACTTAGTCGTGACCATGCTTACGTCCGGAGACTCCACGCTGCCGCATTCAGCGTAGGCTAAGGCATATACACAAAGTTATCTATTAAAGAAACTACACAAACATGTTTTTCTCAAACATGATACGTAATGTCGCCTTACATCATTAAAAAGTCACCTCTCAAAAAGTCAACTTACTAATTAAGAATACCGGACCATCGTCGGTCTCCGGTAGTTTGACCGACCGGTTAAATAAGTCCTCGCCCGCGCGGTCCTTTAATCGGTCGGTCTATAGAGAGGTTTTGAATTTGGAACCAAAAATTGTCCAGTAAGTACGATACAAATCTCATTAGGTAGGTACATGCGTTGTAATTTGAACTTGGAACTCCTTGTAGGTATGTAAGATGTAATATTGGTTTGGATCATTAAATAGGTTGAACAATAAATGTATTATCTATTATAAATATTATAATACCTTCAAATATGTAAGTAAGTAAGTAAGTAAGTAAGTAAATGCTTTATTGTACAAATATAAAGAAACAGATACAATTCACAAAAAAAGAAAAAACATTAATATATGCACAAAGGCGAACTTATCCCTATAAGGGATCTCTACCAGTTAACCTTTGAGTAGATGAGAGGAGCATTAAACGAGGGACCGACAAAGTGAAGGTTTAAAATTCCAGATAGTGAAAGCCACAATAGAGCGTACTTATCTAAGCACAATAAACAAAACATAAAAAACATAAAAAACTACTAAATATCATTACACGCATGCATACATACAAAATATAATAAGAAATATAATATAATATGATTTTATAAGGACTTCTATTGTTTCGGGACATAAATATAAATAGATTGGTTACAAATTTATTCTATGTAACAAATATTTATTTCAAATCTAAGAGGTAGGCAGTATATAGAACGCACTTTTAAAAAAACAAGAGAACAAGAGCAGCGCATTCGTGCAACGAGGTTGCATGCTTTAATAAACGAGCGGAAAGTTTTTAACTTGTACTACAGCGATGAGATGTTTTTTAGAACGGCTATCGGCCACTAGGTGTCGCTGTACGGGCAGTCCCAATTTCTGAATCGCGGTATCGCATTGTTCCCGAATCTGGCATTCTCAAAGAGACAGTTGTTTGATTCCGATCTATGGTGACGGTCACTATCTTTTTGGAAATATTTCGTTATGTAATTTTAATTTTTCCGTTATAATTAAGTCAATTTTGACTTGTAGGTAGTTTTTGATTAACATTTGAGATAAGCACTACACAAGCTTCAACCATTAAGTGCCATACTGGACTCGTAAATATAAATTCTCGCTTTCAGCTCAGATTTCAAACTCCTCCAGTTGGCTTACTGACTGGTCTCTTCAGTAATTATGTACTATTAATTTCGGGGGTCGAGCAGTGTCTCGTTCACATGCTACTTATACTTTTCTCTTTCTTCAATGAGCCAATGTACCAGCGAGCCCCCATTCACTTGATGGTATTTTTCCATCTGCGCAGGAAGAGAAGCAACTGCTGATATATTCTATGTTTTTTTTCTTTGCTTCCTAGACCAGCGTGGAAGTATGTAGGTATATACAATGTAATATAATAATATAATTAATAATAATTTTGATTGTGTATGTTTTACACTTACATAAACATATTTCATTAGCTTTATTGATATTTCCTTGTGCCAACCCTTGCGAAACATTACAAGGTCACCGGCGTGCGAGCTACACCCATGTAGGCCAGTGACGCGCCTGAGGTTGCACGTAAGAGAATAATAGAATTCGCTCGCGGAGTGTAGCGTCACAGACCACATCTAGATATAATGTTCTGTGTGCAGCGTGTAGGGCAATAGCACCTCGCCTGGCTCGCTGGTTTATCGGGCAAGCCGAGCTGAGGCCGCGGGGACTGGGGCCGCGGACCGTCGCGCGGAGTCTTCCTATCCAGAGAGGCCCATTTTAATTGAGCGGCGAGCTTTCATTGTGATGAGCTTTTTATGAGCAAAACACTAGTAATATTGGTCTAATATTTACAATTGCGGGCGTCCCGCGTATTTACGACGCGCGGGTAACGAGTATAAATTAATTTATTGTTATTGCGCGACACGTGTCCGTTCATGACAATAATGATTTAGGTAAATTGTTGAGGTTAATGGCGTTGTAAAAACGAACGTTATGCGACTGAGGTGGTATAAAATGTAATATTTATCGGCTGTTCAAATGTGGTGACGCGTGTGTGAGGGGCGGCGCGCGCCGTGACTCACTGCCATCTCTTTTGCGCGTTAAACTGTTTTCGGGCCTCTATCTCGACCCGTGCTGTCCAACTCGACACAACAATAATTAAATACCTATACTACTAAGAATTCAGATGCATCAGAAAAATTGCCTTCCATGTTCAGCAGCACTTCGTTTCGCTCGCCTCTTCTGAAGGCTGCTGAAGAAGGGGCAGTTCAGCTGTCAGTTTTGTGTCCTAAACGAATCACTGCGCTTGGCAGAAAATTATAGGTTGATTCTTTTGCTCGTAGACATTGCACGGAGTCAGCGTCAGGGGCAATGCTATGCACTATAACTGCTAGTCGCACGCATATATCACTCGTTTGTTTCCCAGGAGCGGCGCCCTGGTGTACTGGGAGTACCGCGGGGCGCGCGCGGCGGGGCCGCTGCTGCTGGAGTGGGGCGGCGAGGCGGAGGCCGGCGCGGGCGCGGCGGGGGGCGCGGGCGCGGCGGGGGGGGGCGCGCGCGCCGCGCCTGCTGGCCGCGCTGGCCGCCTTCCACGCGGAGCGCGGCGCTCTGCCGTGGCGGCAAGTGCTGCAACCCACCATAGACCTCGCTAGGTCAGTACAGGCCCAGCCAGATATATTCATCATCAATACTGACACGAGACGCTGATGAGCATTCAGAAAAGTCAATGTTTAGTATGGCCTCAATCTGGGGCGGTTGGTAACCCATACTTATTCTAAACGAAAATTACGCTGCAGTTGATTCGTCGTTAACTGAACCTGTTGGATACTCTTAGCCTATACTCCATGTGGCTGTGTAACTACAGTGGTTTACGCATAATTCAAACCCATTTTGACAGATAAACATGGCTGCTATGAGCTGACAAAGTTCGTGTTTGCTCTGGACTTATGTGCTCTGGAAACTCCATACTTTTACATCAAATCGATTTGGGAAATGGACTACGTCATATCAATTTAAAAACGTCAAGTATATTGCAATCCATATCAAGTTATGTCGTAAACTTCTTGATGATTTTGTCAATGTTGAAATGGAAAGGCTATAATAGGTTGAAAGGGATATCAAAATAGTGATGGGTTGCTAGCCGCGTCGCCTAATAATATGATTCCTAAGATTTTCGTCTATTCCCTCGATGGGCTGTTATCATTTCCGTGGGAAGTGACGCAACTGGAACATTCCATGTTTTTCTTTATTCCCAGACCACCATAGAGAACATTCAGCATGGATGTGAAGTAGTAGTCGATGATAATAATATAGATACGGTCAATTGCAAAAGCTTCTTTACTTTTTCAACCCAAAACAAAGCTAATTAGTTACCTCGAAGTCAGAGTTAAGTACCTATTCATGAAATGGATAGTCTTAAAAATAATCCTTAGTAAAAAATAAGCAACGCCAATGAACCAGAGCCCCCCCCTACATTTTTGGCTGCGCTGCATCCGTGGCAGGTTCCACTGAACTTCTTTCAATATTACGCGACAGCTTGGTCGCGGCGGCAAGTAGGTCGCGCCGCCGATAACACTCAAAATACACGCAGACTCACATTTAGTCAATCGAGTAGCGGATAATTATGTAGAGCTGGCCCTGGGCCTTGGGGTCTTGTGCAATGAGCCACGCATCTCAGTCAGTATTCGTACTGTAAGACTTTTGGCGATAAAAATTGATGAGGAAGTAGTTCTGAGGAAGAGTTCTTGTGCTCGTCACTTTTACGGCGAGCGTTCCCCCAGCACTCCCAGGGCGTTCCATTCCGCTCCACCAGGCGGAGTGACTTTATAAAACGCTTTCCGAGTTCTGATCGCCGCGCCATTGCCTATAAAGGCCAATTAATTTAATTATTTAATATATGCAAACAAAATATCTCCGAATATTAAATAACAAACATAAAACCTGTCCGCTATTAATATACCCTGCAAACCTACGTTTCACACGCGGCGCAGCATTTGATAATTGGCTCCATCGTGAAGGCCAGAGGTCCCGCGGAGCCCTGCGGCGCCCTGCGGCGCCCGGGCCCGCGCCGCGCCGGGGCTCCCGCCAGCTCGCTCCTCCACGCTAATATGTATAAAAAGCGCAAGTTTGCTATTTACTTGTGTTGATTGAGTCCAACTATTAATTTGTCACTTCCACGGTCAATCGTTTGATTTAATAGCCATTTTTTCTGAATCTTGTTGTTAGTTGCCTCGCTCGCCGTATTTATTTCGAACAGGCTAGCCTCGTAAATAAAATAACATGGCGGATACTTCCTACGTCAGTCACAGTCATTTAACGCGAGGACCGTTGGAACTTTGAAGCTTCTCGCAGTTTTCTATATAACGGTAGGTAACAACTGGGAAAAGTGGTCAAATTGCGGTCAGTTGGATAAAAAATTGCAGAAGTAGCTTTAAGAGATACTTAAGGCATAAATTATAATTTAGGTATGTAAAGGATAGATAAATGGATTAGTTGTTGTCACGGGGGCGCGGGTGCTGGGCGCCGGCCAGCTGGCGGCGCCGCGGCTGCGCTCCGCCGCTGCGCCGCCGGCGCCGGCACGCGACACCGATCCTTTGTTTTAGCCACATTTTATTGTTATTTGATTGCCGAGACGCTGCTAAATATAGGGGCCTCGTGCGACAACATCTTTCTTCCTAAACGACGCGGATCGCAAGCCACCGGCCCAGGCGTACCTTCCTACACTTCACTAATCAAGTGAATATAAATAGTTAACGCTCACTGTGATACTTTATACTTTTTAGCGATAAATGAGGATTGGTTCACTGATCCGCATATCTGATTGAGCAAAACAACAATCTGCAACAAGTAAGCTCTCGCGTGCTTGCGAAACGTTACGTCACGTGTTCAATATTATGGCGATGCCAAAACTAATCGAGTAAAAATGCTAATCGCGGACGCGGCCGCTCGCAGCCGAACTGCGCTGTTGGAAGAGACGCGGCCTTCCAATCAATCATTCATAAAACCAGACGGTATTAGGCTTGTACCTAATTGGTAGTCTTGTGTAAACATTTATTAAAAGAGCTGCGGAAGCGACCTGTCCATTACGACGATGCACGATGCGCCCTCGCTCACCCACTCTAAATTCAGGCGCATAAGCAGTGCCGTGGTACTCGAGATAAAATATAAATGTCTCCATGTTTTAATAAAACCTCAGCCATATCCCAATTCTAAATCGTAATTGAAATAATAATAGAATGAGAGAGAAGTTTTACTCTTTAATGTCGTCTGTATTTTAATTTATGTATTGTGATAGACGAGAGAATTATGACGTACGGCATCTACAGGGGGGGTTTCCCGGTGTCAAAGGAGCTGGCGGCGGCGGCGGCGGCGGCTGGCGCGGGCGCGGACTGGGCCGGCGCGCGCGCAGACCCCGCGCTCGCAGACTACCTCGCCGTGCTGCAGCGCAACTCCAGCGCAGGTACACCGCCAACATTCACCTGTACTAATTGTCCTGTATTTATTTTCTGGTTGACTGTTTATAAATTAGACCCAATGGAAACACCAATTACATAGATTAAAAAATGTGTGCAGAATTATCTGCGGCGTGGTCTAACAGTAACGCCGCGCCGCAGCGGCGGGCGGCGCCGGCGGCGGCGGCGGGGCGCTGGACGCTGTTCGCGGGCGGCGCGGCGGCGCCGGCGGCGGGCCGCGCGCTGCGGGCCGCGCTGGAGCCGCCGCCCGGCGACGCCGACACGGCCGAGCGCAGGTCCGCTTTGATACCCAACAAACGCATACACCTGGATATCGAACATATCTGATGTGTGGAAAATATCTGTGTACAGGGTGGTGACCGCGCTCGTGGCGGAGGCGCGGGTCGGCGGCTGGCCCGGCGGCGTGGCCAGCGGGCTCGCCGTCGTCGACCCCTTCGACACCTACTTAGCGCTGGTGACGTCAGTATCATCTAGAGAACGGCAATATTACCTATCCCGTTTTATCTTTTATAATTTTACTAAATATTGTACACAGAGGGTTGTCGATTCCGTTCGGGTCGCTGCCGCCGTGGCTGGCGGGCGGCGCTGCGGGCGCGCGCGACCGGCCCGGCGCGCCGCTCGACCTGGCGCCCGCGCTGCTGCTCGACGAACAAGTCTGCGGTCGGTACATCGCCCGTGGCTGCCGCTCATTCCACCTCCTTTCATATTAAATAGACTGATCTGTCAGTAAAAAATGAAAGTTCGGGAATAGAGTAAAACGACAGCGTCGTAATCTGGGCATATTCGTGCAGGGACACGCTACGTGCTGGGCGCGGAGTCGGCGGCGGCGCTGGCGCAGGCGGCGGCGGCGCTGGCGGCGGGCGCGGGCGCGGAGCCGGGCGCGGGCGGCGTGGAGCGCGCGCGCGTGGCCGTGCTGGCGGGCGGCGCGCTGGCGGCCGAGGGCGCGCTGCCGCCCGCGCTGGCCGCGCTGGCCGCGCCGCTGGCCGCGCTCAACGCCACGCCGCCCTTCGCCGCCGTCAACGCGGTGCAGCAGCGCGGCGACACGCTCGCCTCGCACGCCGACAGTCGCGGCGGCGGCTACGCCTCGCGCTTCTGACGCCGCGGCTGACCTTTCTGCTAACAGTATTTATTTTGATGGATGGTGAAGTATGTTCGACGTGATTGAATATTTGTTAAATAAAGTATTTTCTATCAAAACTGTAATAGTTTGAAATTTCATTGCAAATCTAGCTCACCTAATCACCCTGATCGTCGACAGGGAACTGGCCGCTTCAATCTTGCATTTCTTTTAATCATTTTGATAGATTGATGTTTGTTTCTTTTTGTCCAATCACGCGTAAGTGGGTGCGTGGACGGAAACGTACAGCTATGTCATTGAATAGTTCATTAGTATCATTAGTATGTTAATCGGCGTATCTGAATGCGGGTTCAACTGTTTTGCTGTACGCTGAGGAATTTAACAGGCAGTATAAATCTGTATGTTAATAAGTTATGAAGATCGACGTTTATGTGAGGATAGGAACGAAATGCTTGGCTGAATCTCGTCAAAGCCCTCGCCTCAACGGACGGGGCACGCTCAGCGCCCGCGTGCCAACGTGGCGCGTGGTATCGGTACTGCAGTACCTATTAGACACTTTACAGCAGTGGTTCTTAACCTTTTAGATATGAAAGACCATTTGACATCTGTCTTGCCATGGACCACCAGTACCTACCCGATCTACCGTATCTTGAATTTTTGTATAAACTTGTAACGGATATGTATCAGGTAATTCAATGCGTTACGTATATTTACAATACGTTGATTTCGTCTCTCACTCGTAAACTACGTTTGGCCTAGTGGTATAAGGAGTGCAATAACAGTGCGATCGCTCCGGTGACCGGTTCAAATCTCGAGTGGAAAAAGGTTTTTTTTTATTTTGCTTTTTGAAGTGCATCGTGCATTTTTTTTTTTGCTAAGTTTGTTTTTGATCGAGTTGGCGTGTGTGCAGTTTTCACTTCTGCCGTCACTGCCGGTGTGCAAATAACCGTCCGTTTTTTATCCTTTTTTTTTTAATATCGAAAATAATTGATGTCTGTTTCTATCATAAACTTCAAAAAAAAGTGATGTAACTATATAGGTAGGTACTTATTTTAAAACAGTTTTGTAGAACAAAAGTTGTTTGTTAAAGTGATAGGAATTAGGATTATAAGAGGATGCAGATGAATTGCAAATAACGCTGAATAATATAAAATAAGATAACGCGGCAAGATAAAAATGACCAAGACCTTGGTCACAATAATACTTCTAACCTACTGTGTCAATTTCAAACGATTAACTCCATTAGTAACGAAGTAATGAGATGTGATTGAGCAAAAAGTGATTGAATTTTTCTCAAATCGCTGTTTTTGGAGATGCTTTAGATTAGATACGCGTGACACTGCCGTGTATTGTCCCGTCCGAGCGGCGGCGCGTGTGTGCGTGCCGCGCGTGTGTGTGCGCATGCGCATATCTCCGACGTGCCCTCCACGCCCTCCACGTGTTACCGCGACTTCTTAGAAAACAATAGAGGGTGTATTACAATTGTTATTGCTGTCGCGGCCCGCGCCGGCACCACCAGCAACAGCCATGTTTCATTTATGACAACTAATAAACTATTTACGTATATTAGCAAATCTTAAACATACCAGGTGAAATAAAAAGAGAAGTTAACCAATACAGTGGAAATGTCATTTGATATGTCTAAAACAATTCGCCAGACCACTGCGGCGATTGCTTCGCTCTGATTGGCCGGTCAAAGTTGGGCAAACGAATATTGTAGTCGGTAGGTATCTATAGTAAACGTTTGTCGTTGCTTAGCATAATGAATTTTAATGACACCTATTGTTATGAAGAAAAAAGCCAATTGTATGTTAACCTACGTATACTTACTAAATATTACAATATTTTATACGTAGCTTTGTTTCGTATAGATAGTGGGTAAACTATAAAGGAAAATTATAGCGCAAAATATGTTGCACAATTGAATAGTCCGTACTTATTACCAAACTACTGGGAAATTCTTCTGTGTATAATAATAGATAGGTTAGGTATAATGAGCAAGTCCTTCTTTTGCCTGAGCGTTAATACATTGAGAATAAGTAAATAGTATAATAATTTTATTCTGGCAGCGATGACGCCGGCGCATGCAAATACTCTCTCGTCGGCCGCCGAGTGGCTTCAACAAACTGTTTTGCATAATATATAATAATACACTACCCACACCCACTAATAGAGAACTAAACATTAAAATAAATACAGTAAAATTATCTACGCTTAAGTTAAAAAACATGGTAATGAGTGTCAAACAACATGTTGTTCGCCTTTCCTTGTAATTTTTTTTAACATAAGCATAATTTATATATCATGTTATTATTATAAGGAATAAGTTCATCTTTATAAAGCTTAAGTTATCCAATGAAAAACTAACTTCGTGAGCTTTCCGATGAATGCGACACTCACAATGTTAACAAAAGAGGAAATTCACTAAAAACTTTAATTTGTCAATAACTCGAAACTTTTATTAGCGCCATTTTTACTCCAGCTCATGCGCCCTGCATGCAGCACACAAACACTTCATAACATGGCCGCGTTACAACCGTAACGACTTTTTGCGAGTATCTGCTGTGCGTTTCCTCTGCGTTAGCTTGTAGGTAGAGCCAAGCAGAACCGCTAAAAAACCCTCCGCAACGCATACTTATTGCACGTGATATAGATTCTCGAGAACTATTTGCAACCAACTGCCTTGTCAGGGCAAGAAGTAGAGGAAAAGTAGAGGGTGCGCCGCGCTGCCTCGACGCGGACATTAACAGCAACTCAACGGCTGAAACAATTATATAATTGCACTGGGTCTGCATAATGTGTACCGTCTCCGGGAAGGCCGCCGCAGAGGCCGCGCGCGAGTCCGCTGTCGCAGAGGCCGCGCCGGCGGGGATCGGCCGTCAGCTCACCGGCAGCGTCTGCTACTAACGGAATGGTTCAAACTTCAGGTTCCAAACATTCTGACGCTACTAAATCGAGTTTTAACGTTTTCCGGCAAGGCGGTCTACAAGTCAAGTGTCATTTACACAAAGTAGAACGTGTTTTTAATTGAATTCTTATTAAAATGTAAAGAAAAAAATACATAGAGCCGCAGTTATGAAAGGAATGCGATTAGCGAGCGCTTGGTACTTCCTGGTTTGCGACAATCTCGTGTCTGATAAGGGTCTCATCTCAGCACAAGGCTCTCATAGGGGTGCACATGCCTAGGCTCGTTTGGAGCTAAAAAACCACTGATGAACAGGCGGCGGAAGCGAAAAGAGCAATAGACAACAGAAATGCCTGTAGATTAAAAGCGCGCTTCGGCTCGCAATAGTAAGTTATAAATAACGCAAGTATCAGTAATTACCATGGTGTTACTTCCATGCTGGTCTTGGGAGCAAAGACAAGCATAGAATATACCAGTTGCTTCTCTTCCCGCGCAGATAGTAAAAGCCCATCGAGAGAATGGGCGAAAATCTTAGGAATCGTGTTATAGGCGATGTGGCTAGCCACCCTATTTTGATTCCCCTTTCCATCCATACACCCACAATAATGCTAATCGTGGTCTTCAGGTCTTGTTACCTTAGGCTGTCTACCCCGTAAGGGATAAAGACGCGATTTATGTATGTATGTATCAGTAATTAGCTACCAACTTATTTATGTGTATGAAATGTAGAATTGTTTTTGATACAAAAATCTTTTTAACTCATAAATAGATGTTTCAAGAGTGAATTTAGTGACACGAGTGTCTGCCTTGACCGGTGCTCCCCCGACGCCTCTGCTGCGCGGCCAGGTCCACCGAGCGCGAGGCTAACTGGTCGTGGTCGCGTAAAAACAGAATATATAATAATAATATCAGTGTTATGATGCGAGGCATGGATGCCGCATCCCCGCCCGCGGGGCCCCGCCGCCGCCGCCGCCGCCGCGGCAATTGGCATCGTTAAACTTTATACCATAACTATTGTTCAATATTGTAGCTATTTATTTCATGAACACGAACATTTTGCGATTGTTATGTAGATCACAAGCATATTTCATTTTTCGTCTTTGATTCTCTACTCTTGTGTTATGTCCGAGGTCTCTACATACAGAAAGTACTAAAGAAAATTTTGTCGAAATCAATTTCACAGCGAACGACGTCACGATGTTTATTGATCGAGATATGTATTTTAGAAGTGAGATTAAAATGTAATACTTACAAAGGAATCGCAAAATCCGGTGTTGATTTTTGTGAATAAATAATATACCATAAAAACAGAAAAACATTTACCTACCTAATGAAACATGTTCTGTGTAACAAATGATGGGAAAAACAGCTCCGTATAGTATCGCATTTTATCGGCACAAACTGTTCAAGAGTACATACAAACTTATTGTACAAAATTTGTATTATTTTATAATCCTGTTGTGTTAGAATTATCATTCAATCGAACGATCAATACGTCATAGTCATTGTACTTAATGCACCGATGTAATGTTAGTGATTTAATGGCGCGATTAACTCCCGAGAGTGTTAGTAATTCCATAGTGTTTGTTTTTGTAAGTTTTATCTGTAAGCATAAGCAAAACAAAACCGATCGAGTGATCTGTCCGCGCGGCTGGCGGCGGCGGCGCGGCGCGCGCGCGTCAGTCGCGCTCGCGACGCTCCCGCCGCCGCCTGTGTCCGCGCCGCCCGCGCCCGCGCCCCGCCCGCGCCAAAGACTGTGCTGTGCTGTGCTGTGCCGTGTGTGCTGTGTGTGCCCGTGCCCTACCCTGGCGACATTCCCCAAGGATTTTCCACGACATAACACCAAGAGGCGAAGAGGTGTCCAATTTCGGTAATTTGCAAATCATAGGTTGAATCTCGTAATGATAAACGTCTTCATCTATATTAAAATAAAATAAAAAACAAGTCCACTGATAGGCATCATAGTTGAGTTTATAATTGTAAATGTAGAAATCTATTTGAGTCACTGTTTATTGAACATTATATATGCGAAAATTTGCGAAAATGGACGGATTTATTAAAAAAAATATGTTACATATTTTAATGAAACTTGGCACTTTTTACTACATTGCATAGTTCCCACGGGATAGCGGTGAACTGATTATTTGAAGACAAAATCGTAGACAACAGGCAATATTTTATGACTCTGGAACTAAATAGCGACTCTACCTGCGTAAAAATATAAGAGTCATTGTCAGACAGTTGCCTAATGAACCAAAAAAATCTGTACAAAATGAGTGCGTTCGCTTAATATGAAGAGTTTGTTTGAAAGCACATCGCACGAGCCCATTAGAAAGTGGTAATGACTCCGTGTATTGTTACAAAAACTACATCTCAAATTGAATTTTCGGCATGCAGGCAAGATTAAAGCGAGAGCTGTTATTTCCTTCTGCTCACTCGTACTTATCTCAAATGCAATTTTATTGTTTACATTCGAATGGTACTTTCGCGTGCTGTGCTGTCGGAACCCGCGGGCAGCGCGTGCGCCGGCGCCGCCGCGGCCGCCGCCACTGCGCGCCGCCGCTCCACACCCAGCATTACCAGATGCAAGATTTCTAGAAACGGCTTTCGATTATCATCTCTAGCGCCTTCCGATCATACCCACCTAGAAATAGTTAAGAACCGAGCGCCATTGTCCTCTGAATTATCTGATGAACTAGATGCCAGTTGAGCTGTTCTCTTCCCTAATGTTTTGCCGCGGCGGTCATGCGTAGGGTGTCAATGATCCGGTGCTCGTGCGCCAGTGGCCGTGGTAGCCGTAGGCCGAGTGGCGCTGGCATGGAGCAGGGTTCGGCCGCGTCAGCCGCCGCCGATACGCTATCGCTATCAGATCGCTGCACTTGTGTACGGCTTGTTTGTTGACACGCACCCGCGGCGGGGCACGCACACGCGCGCGCGCACGCACACCACGACGCTGTTGATAACGCCGTATTTATATTCGAGTGCTCCGGACACTCTGCCAACAACTATTTATTATTTGTAGCAAGCTATTTTGGTTGTATTCTATTATTCTTGCCGCTTTCTCTGATCTCCGAATAAAAAGCGACTCGGTCAGAGTTGGATCCGCGGGCTGCGGTCGTCACCCGCGAACGAGTACTTACTATGCTAATTACATCTTTATACTTCTTCCCATCATCACATTTTTGTTGTGTTCGCCGCGCGGCCTGAACCGTTAACTAACACATAATTAGCAACTAAAATAAAATTTGATAGCGGATCACTCACGTATTTTAGTCGACGTAGCTATGTCTGTGCTGTATACAATTTAATATTATAAAATTAAAACTGATAGTTGTCCCAGTGATAATGAATGCCACATGAATTGAATTAATTATTTTGCAGAATGACTATTACCTTTGCTAGTTTATTTTTTTACGTGGCAATTAATACCACGCCACGCGGCCGTGTGACCAAACAAGAGCCCGAGTATAAATATGCACCTCCCCCTCCCCCCCCCCCCCCGCAGGCCGGAGCCAGCGAAACTAATCTACCTCAACCGTATGTCTCGTTGCTTGTTACATCGTGTTATTTCATAACAATACCTATGTACAATATGTGCGATTGTTTATTCCCATATTATCGGTGGCGGCGCTGTAGCGATTGTACTCAACAATGTCAGCCACTTGGAACTTTGTCGTACTGAGTAACCTTGTCACAGATTTGCCCAAAAGCCTTTTGAAAGAATTAGAGACTCGATTAAAGCCTTTTTCCAATGCTCGTTGCTCCAAAGCGGCTATATAGAAGCTTCATTCACAATAGGAATGCGGAGCGCTTATGTACAGTAAGGGGAAATACCATTTGTATTGATGTACCATCGTAGAACCCTATCATAAAAAGGCGACATATCACTCGAGTTTGAGTGATGGCGGCCAGTCAAGTTCGACAGGGTTCTGCGGTGGTTATTTCCCTCGCTGTACCTCAGCAAGAGCTCACTCCGCGTAGTCCGGTTGCGCGCCAACACGTGACGGGGAGCGCTCCGCAGACTGAAGCATCACTTCAGCATTAGCGCGACTAGGTGAACGCTATGAAACACATTTGCTACCAATTGGCTGACTGTGACCGGCTGTTAATCGTCATTGCCTAAAGTGGTTGTTGCAGCAAAAGTCGTTAACGCGTTTCATTCATGCTCAAAATGAAAAATAATGAGAATAGTTTGTTGCTGAGACGTGCCGCCAGAGGCGCTGTCAATTTGCCAATAGTGATGTAGACGGGAACTTCGGACATTTTGTTACGACTTAACTTCCGTACCTACGTGTATAAAGTGTGTTTGTGATATAACATTGTATTGTAATGTTTAATTCATTGAAACGATGCCCCTGGGTTCAGTTAAATCAATTTGTTAATACAATGCCGAAAAATTACGCACATCAAATGAACTTAAAATAAATACCCTCCGAGAAATAGCGCAATAAATTGTTTAATATAAACGCTAAGCAGCGCGCATTGATTAAGTATTTAGTGTTCATGCAATTAAAGCACTTCAAGTCGTACAATGAGACAAAATTGAAGTGATAGCGCATAGTAGCTACATTGCAAAAACTATCTTACTTACAATGATGCGTGATAGGGGGTAATTACGTGACTGAGCGACTTTGGTCTGTTCAGCGCGTCGCACTCCTGCATCTTGGTTGAGTTGGTTGTTTGTCTTCTATTCTTCCTTACTTACCGCCCGTCCGTCTCTGTGAGGATAGCACTGTCTTGGCAATGTAAGAGAGGTATCCTTAATTCTAACGCACGCATGTAGCGTCGAGTTTGAATCTTCGGTTGAAGATCGATACATAGCCTACATAGGTGCGATCTGTCCACCTTTTTTTTCCGGCGTTCGGCTTCCTTGAGATTCTCCGTTTCTGCGCTGTCTGCACCAATAAACATAGAGATGGAGACAATGAACGTTCAGACCAAGTAGCTTTGGTAGCATGTAGTAGTATTCTGTATCGGCCAGAGGTTATAACTAAAATACAGTAACTTGACTACTAAGTATTACATTTAACATTCAAAATTGAGGGCATCTATTTAGTTTTGATTTTGTCCTATCATGCGGCGACGGAACACCCGGTCGGCTTGATGCTTTGCACAGAAATCGATAAAGAGTTGGATATGAGAGTTATATAGGCGACATTGTTATTCCGTAAAAAGTCTAATACTTTGGAAAACATTAGCGCCATCTGTCGGGAAATTCGGTAACAAAGTTGTCTTAGCACGATCTACGAGTAACGCGAGCGAAGCTGCTGGCGAGAACGTGGAGCGTGAAGGTGCACCTAGAAGCTATCAGCATGAGCTCGGCAGAGCTCGCGTAGGTTGATGTTGTTGCCCGGTGGGGGGGGGGGGGGGGGGGGGGGGGGGGGGGGGGGGGGGGGGGGGGGGGGGGGGGATTTGCGTCAGCACATGTTTGCGCAGCCGGCGCCGGCGCCCGCGCAGTGGCGCCTCGCCCATTGTTTCGTTCACCCCTCCCTCCACCACCGCCGTGGTAACCTTGATGCAAATTTCAGTCAATATACCTATACACTCGACAGTGACATCCAACGGTGACATTGACACACGAGATGGAATAAAAACCGAAATTATACACTGCGAGGATGGGCGTTGGGAGGCAGCTCATGCAGACGAGTATAGACCTTTATTATACTAGACTAGATACCCTACGCTTATACAGGTGTTACTTGTTGGGAGAGTGTGTGTCCGCGCAGCTCACACTACAACAGATTAACCTAATTAAAAACCTGAAGTGGAAAATGGTGGCCAACGGGTGGCCGTTTTTCCATACACACGTATTCCCATGTTTGACTTAATTCCAATAATGATTATTTGAAATAATTCAGACGACTATTTTGATCCGTTTTTTCCACCTATACGCCCTTAATCATGCTAAACGTGGCCTTAAGGTTTTGTTACCTTATTGTTACCTTAGGCTCTGTCTAACCCGTAAGGGATAAAGACGTGATATATGTATGTATGTATGTATGTACCAATTAACGAATAAAATCAATAAAAATTAAACATAGAGACACAGTCTCCTTCTTCTCTTTAAATAAAAAAATTTTTTTTTTCAGTTCTGTTTTGAAAGACTAAGCAGGGGACATCTGTGGGTATGATCAGTCCGGGCCACAGTTGTCCCTTTCAAGCTCTTTCCAGAGGAATTAGATAGAGAGGACGACAATACTTTATTCAAATCGACATCATCCGCTCTTCCTCGGCACACCTGTGTCTCGCCTCGGTAATTGCTAATGCTAGTCCGACGTTGTCCGCAGACGCCGCCCGCCGGCGCGCGCGCAGCCGCATGCGGTGAGTCCAGCACGAACCACGCGCCAACATCTACTTTCTACACTCACCCATTCACCGTTTTGCTTTGAGTCAACTATTTTATTCATTTATTTATTAAAGGCGAACCAAACGCTTTTTGAGTTGTTGTTAAAAAGATACAAGATTCATTCCTGATCGTCCATTGTTTTGGCAGTAGGTACCTACCTCTACATTATCCATTTCATTTGTGATGCAAGTACGTATATACTAAATAACAGGTAGAGACAATTCGACCATTGTGTGTATCAAATCTGGCATGCGAGATTTGACTTAAACTGACAAATAGACAAACATTGCAAGTTTAATGCTTGTAATAACAATACCTATTTAATGATGAATATACGTATTTGATCTTGAGTTACACCACAGCACCCAGATCTAATATTGTAATAATATTGACACATTTTGAACACGTTACATTTAAAACAAATTGCGATGGCAACACTGACGCGCCAGTTGTCGAAGGAGTCGGCGTGGTCGCCACGGCCCAAATCGGTCGCAAGGATCCTCAACAAGATTTATTACCCAGTCTTAGAAATTAAATCCAATGAAATTTCGCAACATGACCACACCCCACACGACCAGCCAGGCCAGGCTTTAACTCGGATGATTTTAATATAAAGTCAGTCTAAAAGTACGCGTACTTAATAGACTGGCACACAGGCGATTAAAGTCGGCGAACCGTAAGTGTAAGCGAACTTACTCGCCCGTCTGTCACCCACTTTAGATCTACTATTATAATCTAATTATAATTGTAAATAAACGTGCATTGCAAATAAACTTGCAACAGAATTGAAATGTGGCATTAGTGTATGTCTCGTGCGCCGCAGGAGCCGATGGTGGTGGTGCGCGCTGGCGCTGTGCGCGCTGCTGGGCGGCGCTCGCGGCGACCCCGGCCCTGGCCCCCGCCGCGGCGCCGCCGACGCCCCCGAGGTGCTGGTGACGAGCGCGCTGCTCGGCGAGGACGAGGCCGGCGGCGGCCCGGGCGCCGGCGCCGCGCTGCGCGAGCTGGCGGCGCTGGTGGTGGCGGCGCGCGGGGTGCGGGCGCGGGCCGTGCCGCCGCCGCTGCCGGCGTGCCGCGCGCCCGCCGAGCGCGCCTGTCGCGACGCCGTGCTGCGCGCGCTCACCTCTGGCGCGCTGCACGCCGCGCTGCTGCCCGTGCCCGCCGCCGCCGCGCCCGCGCCCGCCGAGCTGCGCGACGCCGGCCTCGACCTGCTGGGCGACGCCGCGCCGCCCGCGCGCCGCCTGTGCCGCGCCACCGCCGCGCCCCCCGCGCCCCCAGCAGCCCCCGCGCCCGTCGCCCGCTCTCTGCTGGACCTGGCGGACCCCGCGACGGCGGACTTCTACGACGTGTCGCCGGGAGAGCTCGCTCGAGCGCTCGCCAGCATCTCGAATGTGAACGAGTCCCTCGATTGGTACGCCTTATTTAATTCTTGTACGGTTTTATCAAATCAGAAAATAGACTTACGCGTACGTGTATGACTGTGTACCGGTCGCGGGCGAGAGGAGGTTAAGTTTTTACTACTTAATATTTATAGGTCAACATACCCTAATGGCACAATATCTTCGGAGTCGTGCGGGTCGGGGCCGTGCGCGACGCTACTGACCAGCACAGAGAGCGAGGCGCGCGCGCTGCTGGCGGCAACAGGCGGGCTACGCGCGCGCGCCGTGCCGCTGGGCGCGCGGCTGCCGGCCGCCGCCGCCGCGCTGCGCCGCGCGCACATCGCCTGCGATGCGCTGGCGCAGCCCGCCGGTGTGCCGCTCGGCCCGCCGCCCTGCGCCGGCCCCGAGCCCTGCGCCTTCGAGCCGCACCGCGTGCTCAAGCTCGTAAACGCTCGCGCCCTCGCGCGCGCCCCCCAGCGTGCTGCGCGCGCTGGCGCGGCTGCGGCTGACCGGGCCGCAGCTGTCGGCGCTGGGGCGCGGCCGCGGCCGAGCGCGGCGCCGAGGCGGCCGCGCGGGACTTCCTGGCGGCGCACCCGGCCGCGCTGGGCGCCGGCGAGGTGCGCGTCAGCGTGCTGCTGCCGGGCGACACGCGGCGCGAGGGGCTGGGCGCGCGCGCGCTGGCCGCGGCGGCCGCGCTGGCCGAGGAGGACGAGGCGGCGGCGGGCGCGGGCGCGGGCGGCGCGCGCTTCAAGGTCGAGCTGTACGACGACGGCTGCTCGGCGACGCGCGCCTACAAGCACCTGCTGGACGCGCTGGGCACGGGCGAGTACGGCGCGCTGTCGGGCGTGGCGGGCCCCGCGTGCGGCGCGGCGTTCGCGGACGTGGCGCGGCAGAGCCCGGCGCACGCGCTGCCCGTGCTGGGCTACACGCCGCAGGCGCCGCCGGCGGACGCGCGCTACGTGCTGCTGGCGGCGGGCGACGCGCGCGACGCGGCGGCGGCCCTGGGCGAGCTGCTGGCGCGCATGCGCTGGCGCCGCCTGGCCGCGCTCACCGAGCCCGGCACGCGCGCCGTGCTGGACGCCGCGCGCCTGCGCGCCGACGTCTCCGTCCATACCGAACTCGCTGACGACAAACCGGACCCGGACTACGAATTAATCACGCAGGTATATATTCCTTTGAAAAGAAAAAAAGGGCTTTTAGAATATTAAATATAAAGACTACGAAAGTATATAAATATACATTTTAGGCGGACTAAGAGACCAAAGATTCTTCTTCTGCCGTCCTTCTAATTCTAAAAACCGAAGTTATCGGAAAAGGCAAAAGTTTGTTGTATTCTCGTCATAGTATTGTTATGTGATAAATCAGTCGCAACACATTCCTTCGTTCATTCGAGAGGATCGATTGTGACATAAAGATGGGTGTCAAGTTTAACACGTGGATGTCTGCCAGTGGGCCGGGCGCGTGTCGGCGGCGCGCGCGCGCGTGCTGCTGGTGTGGCTGCAGGACGCGCGCGCGCTGCGGGCGGCGCTGTGCGCGGGCCGCGCGGCCGGGCTCACGCCGCGCGCCGGCGCCGTGTGGCTGCTGCCGCCGCTGCCACACGGCGCGCTGACGCCCGCGCCCGGCGAGCCGCTGCCCTGCTCGCGCGCGCAGCTGGAGGAGCAGGCCGCGCTGCACCTGAGCGTGGCGCCGGCGTGGCAGGAGGCGTGGGCCGGCGCGCCCCGCGCCGCCCGCCTGGGAGGCGCGCTGGCGCCGCCAGTGCCGCCGGCAGACGGCGCGCGGGCCCTGCGAGGCGCCGCCCGCCGCCGCCGCGCTGCTCTACGACGCGCTGCGCCTGTGGGCCGCCGCGCTGGCCCGCCTGCTCGCGCGCCGCCCCGCAGCGCTCGACGACCTTCACGACCCTAAAATCGTTCAGTGAGTTGAAACATATCCTACGACCTTGGGGCAAGCAGATTATTTCCAATTATTTACCCCCCCCCCCCCCCCCCACCCCACCCCTTGTCAGCAGAAGTAAGCACCTCTTACCTCCCCCCCCCCCCCCCCCTCCCATGCTTAGGTACGTAATTATTGAAACCTATATGCATTTTTCTTTTAATGAATTCTGTTTCTAATTGATTCGTGCTCAGCAGTTCGAATCGAAACGAAACAATAGATTGACGGAAGAAATTTAGACAAGTGACAAGTGAGTGGCGCGCGGTAATTCCCCCACTCGCTTCTAAGCGAGTACCTATAACATATTCATTATTCGTGGAAATCCCCGACATGTATTTTGTTTTCTAGCATAGACAATTTTGTGGGTTGCCATATTTGTGTAAAAAAATAAATAATAACTGCCGACGTCATCACCGTATCGAAACCCCACCATGTCATCAAAAATAAGCAAAGCAAAGAAAGCGCTTACGTATAAATACGCCCCCCTTCCAGCGATTGACTCTGAAACTACTTACCTCCATACTAATTTTATTGCATCGATTAAATAGTTTACGCGTGAAAGTGTAACGTCAAAACAAAGTCACCTAGGTATTGTGACTATTGCGCAACTGCGAATGCATTAGATAGGGAAAACGATGAATTAAAAAAAACGCTTTTTTTGTTGTGCATCAGTTGCAACAGTCTTAACATAGCGCTCGGCTCCTTACCGCCCTCACCACAAGTTTACTATGTCAAATGAATCATGTACGATCGAATTGGATTCCAGAGCATTAATCGCGGATGCGGTTGGCACAAACTACACGGGGCTAACGGGCAGCTTCTCATGGGCGAGCGGGGCGCGCGTGGCGCCGCAGCTGCTGGTGCAGTGGCACAACGGCACGCGGCGCGGCGTCGGCCGCTGGGAGCGCGGCGCGCTGGCGCTGGCGGCGGCCGCGCTGCGCTGGGCCACGCCCGACGGCGCGCCGCCCACGGACGGCGGCGAGCTCTGCGCGCTGCAGCCGCTGGCCGACGCGCTGCGCGCCGACTGCCGCGTGGCGCTGGGCGTGCTGCTGGCCTTGCTGCTGGCCGCGCTGGCCGTCGCGCTGGCCGCCGCCGGCTGGCTGGTGAAGCGCCGCCTGGAACGCCGCTACCACGCGCGGCTGGCCGCGCTGGGGCTGACGGCGCTGGCGCCCAAGCTGGACGCGCTGGACCGCTGGGAGCTGCCGCGCGAGCGCGTCGTCATCAACCGCAAGCTGGGCGTGGGCGCGTTCGGCACCGTGTACGGCGGACACGCGCTGCTGGGCGAGCGGCGCGCCTGGACCGCCGTGGCCGTGAAGACGCTCAAGCCGGGCGCCGGCATGGCCGAGAAGCTGGACTTCCTGGCGGAGGCGGAGGCCATGAAGCGGCTGGAGCACCCCAACGTGGTGCGGCTGCTGGGCGTGGTGACGCACTCGGAGCCCGTGTGCACCGTGATGGAGTTCATGCTGTACGGCGACCTGAAGGGCTACCTGCTGGCGCGGCGGCACCTGGTGGACGGCGGCGACGGCTGGGGCGGCGAGGGCGACGCCGACGAGGTGTCGCCGCGCCGCCTGACCGGCATGGCGCTCGACGCGGCGCGCGCGCTGTCCTACCTGGCGCAGCTGCGCTTCGTGCACCGCGACGTGGCGGCGCGCAACTGCCTCGTGTCGGCGCGCCGCGGCGTCAAGCTGGCCGACTTCGGCATGGCTCGCCCGGTGTGCGAGAGCGACTACTACCGCTTCAGCCGCAAGGGGCTGCTGCCTGTGCGCTGGATGGCGCCCGAGTCGCTGGCGCGCGGCGTGTTCTCGCCCGCCTCGGACGTGTGGGCGCTGGGCGTGCTGCTGTACGAGATCGTCACGTTCGGCGCGCTGCCCTACCAGGGGCTCGGCAACGCGCAGGTGCTGGCGCGCGTCACGCGCGGCCGCGCGCTGCGCCCGCCGCCGCACCTCAACCCCTCGCTGTGAGTGCCCGCTGCCCCGCTCCTCCATCATGCTCGTACCACGCCAGCGCTTCCTGTTCTAAATCAACTGTTGTCGCAGGGAGGGGCTGATGAAGTCGTGCTGGCAGCAGGAGCCGCGCGCGCGGCCCAGCGCTGCTGCCGTGGCCGCGTTCCTGGCGGACGCGCCGCGCCTGCTGACGCCGTGCCTCGTGCCGTTGGACGCGCTGCCGCTGGACGAGGAGCCCGCGCCGCCGCCGCCGCCCGAGGTGAGACCCCCTCCAACCCGCCGCTAGCCGTGTCACGTCGCATGTTTTATTAACTAGTGTGTAATGCACTCTGTGCAGGATCTGCAGGCGCGCTGGGTGTCGTGGGCGGCGCCGCCGTCGGCCGCGACCGACACCACCTACCTCAGCGCCGACGCGCCGGACGCGCCGGACACGCCGGACGCGCCGGACACGCCGGACGCGCCGCTCACGCCGGACGCCGCGCCGGAGACGCAGCGGTTCCTGCCCTGAGCCGTCGCCCCGCCTCCGCCCTCTCACACATTCCACGATCTCTAGTCAAAGCAATTGTTGTTAAGTATTTATTGTATAACGTTGTAAATATAAATAATATAGGGACTTATTTTTTTATTTCGATGGTCGTTTCATTTCAAAATAAAGTAAAATTCCTACCCATAACCTAAATTAGACACTAAAAGCCGTGGTAGCCTAGTGGTTTGACCTGTGGCCTCTTAAGCAGGGGGTCGTGGGTTCGTATCCCGGGCTCGCACCTCTGAGTTTATCGGAATTTATGTGCGAAATTACATTTGAAATTTACCATGAACTTTTTGGTGAAGGAAAACATTGTGACGAAACCTTTCCACATCTACGAAACAATTCAATGGTGTGTGTGAAGTTCCCAATCCGCACTGGACCCGCGTGCTATAGCCCGAGCCCTCTCCTCCTGAGAGGAGGCCTGTGCCCAGCAGTGGAACGTATATACGCTGGCGATGATGATGAAATTAGACACATTGTTCAGCGCTTTGATTGTCGGTATTAGGTGTAACATACACACAAATCCTTATAAACCATTTAAAAGAGGCGACAAGCGATGGACCAGTCTAAACTAAGGTTGGCTGGCTGATTTGGTATAGAGTTTAGACCGTATAATATTCATTGGAGCGAGCAAGGCTTTGGCCGAAGCATTTAACGAAGCTAAACTCGACTCTGAAGTAGAAATAGCAGCCAAGTTAGCTCAAGATGGCACTCAGTGGCATTACGTACCCGTATATAGCCCAAACTTCGGCGGATTATGGGAAAACGGAGTCAAGTCGATGAAATTTCACCTGAAACGAGTCCTAAATTCACATCTGACCTTCGAAGAAATGACCACTCTACTTTGCCAAATAGAGGCATGCTTAAAGTCACGGCCTTATAACCCCATCGATGAGGATGAAAATACTGAGCATCTAATGCCAGGACATTTTCTGATAGGTGAAGCGCCAATAACCGTGCCACCACCTACCTTTTTAAATGCTAAAATGAGTAATTTGTCACGTTGGCAGCACTTGCAGAAATTGTTAAAAGACTTCTGGCACTATGGCAACAAAAATATCTATCCCGACTTCAACAAAGAACAAAATGGACAAAGAAAGAGCCTGAATTGGATATTGGTCAAATAGTCCTGATTAAAAACGAAAACTTACCACCAGGAAAATGGTTAATGGGTCGTATAATGGAAAAACACCCTGGCTCGGATGGCTTACCCAGAGTGTACAGCGTGAAAACCAGAGAGCATGTCGTAAAACGTTCTGTTAGCAAGCTTTGTTACTTTCCCATTAATGACACGGTAGAATAGTTCGAATGACGGCTTCATTTAAAATATTAGTAAATTGAGATCAACTTTCTGGTATCTTAATTATAAACTTAATTAAAATTTGTCTTGCGTATGAATTTAATTAATTATTAACTATGTAAATTGTAGACTTCTTTCCAATTTTGATGTGTAATGCAAACCTGGTTAAGAATTCTTTCACATACCTTATCAAATAAATGTTATGATGTTCCAGTTTATGTTGCATGATACTTTGGTTAGGTACAATATTTGGTAAAAGGATAATTAATATCCTTTTAGTGGGCGGTATGTTAAAGCCGCTTTGCTAAAGTGTATATGTGTGCCTACGCACACATGCATGATCTCTGTATTACTTATTGATAGAAAACACAAGTTAGTCCACAATCAATCTCAGCACAAGCGACACGTATTTGTTTAATTAAAAAACTCCAAACTTTGATGCGTTCATTATACAATCGAACTCCTATACGGTGAAACACGACACGTTTGAGTCGAATAAACTGCCATACATACATCCGAATGCCGTTAAACGACAACTGTATGGGGGAGATTGTTTGCAACTTAGCGAAGAGTTCGTGAGCCCACGAGGGAGTGGACTGATACTGATAGCTTATGAGCGTGCGCCCTTCCCCAGCGACCAGCGCCAGGAACTAAATTCAAGAATTCGATAGCTTTAAAATGGACTACAATACAATACAAATACACTTTATTGAACACCACAAATCAGTACAAAACAATACAGAAACAAAGAACAAAGTAGACAATAGGCGGTCTTATCGCTTAATAGCGATCTCTACCAGACAACCAATAAAAGAAATAAGTTGGAGACAGTTTAAGTAGGTGGCGGAAACAAAAAGACAGGATAAACGCAGGGATAATAAAAACAACAATACCAACATAAATAGGTATAATAGCTAAATAAATAAAATAAAATTATACATACGGTCAAGTGCAAAAATAAGTACCTATCGATAGGGTACGAACTTCTCAAAAATGTGTCCCACGACCTTATTACGCCGGTATAAGAGCGTATGGTACTTATTTTTGAAACTTTGACTAGATACATTATTATTACACTTAATTAGTTAGACTGTACATACACACATAACATTACTGTATAATACTTAAGATAAAATAAATGTGAGAATGTAACAATGAAAAATAAGAAAGGATTTGATCAGAAGCAAAAAGAAAAGATAAGGTAGGTACCTACTAAAGACAGGGAGTGGATTAAATTAGTGATAAATAGTGAGATTTGAGTTGGTTTAAAAAAAACTACATACGTAATAAGGTACAAATAATTACTGAATTATTACCTAATCTGAGTTAAAAATAGTAACAGGAAACGATATGAATAAGGAAACCGTCCGCGCGTCCGTGCGTCCCGCGGCCAGACCCGTGCTGGTCGCCGGAGAGTGGCATGCGTGTGTCGGGTGTGCTGAGCGCGCTGGCGCTGGCGCTGGCGGCGCTGGCGGCGCTGGCCGCGGGGAGCGCGCCGCAAGACGCAGAGCCCTTGTACGCGCCGCGCGGAAACTACTGCCGCAATCTCACGACGGCGATGGGTGAGCCCTCTAAACATGTCGTCCTTCCAAAAAAACTAGCAACGCAACGATAACTATGCGGATAATATAATCGGAATCGTAAATGCATGAACACACTGGCATCGCGTAAAGCGCTGCGGGTGTCTATGGACAGTGGTGATCATTTACCATCAGGTGACCCACTAGTTCGTTTGTCTGGCCTATGTAACATAAAAAAAAACACGATTAACAAGGATGTTTGTGATTTTAATTCTATCTTTTACGCAGTAAGTAATGGAGAGCAACACACGCGACAGCCTCGTGTCATTGTTGCGTTTGCGATCAAAATTCAAATTTATGTATGATTCTGAGCTGCTTCTATATCACATCAGCTCACCTGTCCTACTCTTAACATTTGGAACGACTAGGGTACCTACGCATCATGTCCTGGGGGAGATAGCACATGTTGAACAGGTTGCAGTCTCCTGTATATATATTATGATATCACAACTATCACAAAACGAGGGTCAGTTTTGAACCTACTACGGAACGGATTGGCAACCTGCGCTGGTGGCGGGCGTCCGTCCACGCTCACCGGCTAACAGTGTCACAAGTTGAACTTTTTTATTTGGGACCAGAATTTAACAAAATTCTTATCCTTTCTAGAAGCGGCTAAGATATCTAATTAAATTTTAGCTTCATTAGTCTAAAACCACTTTAGTTTATTTTAAAAGGTTTTACGGGTTACACACATCGAGTTATAGACCGGTCCCGAGGACGGCTTACCAGCAAGAACCCAACTATTAAAGTGTTGCCAGTGCCTGCACGGCGTGACTTTCTTTCACATGCATGTTCCATCCCGGTACAGTTTTATTATGCTTTCTATGTCTAAAACATGTTTTCTTTGCCCCAAAGGTCAAAGCATTAATTATATCACAATACAATTTGTGTATAAAATTACAATGATTAGTATAATTAACAAATTTATTTTTAATACCTATTTGTATCACAGTTGTCACAATGGAAGTCATCATTTAAGTCCATTATTAATTTACCTAGATCTTATTATTTTTCTATAACTAGCTAGTGGCTCTAACTAGGCTCTAAAATTGCCTAGGTAATAATAGCTTTAATAGTAATACCTATCTTGTTAGCTTAAATTAAATATAAGATGTGGTATGTTTGTATTTAGGTACATGAGGGAGCGCATCAAACCGCGCGATCTCGCCACTTATTACATAAACCTTTGAGGTTTTCAATAGTGGCTCAATTTGTAAAAACCTTATTGTAAAACTTAAATTAAATTATAAACAAATAAAAAAAAAACTCCCCAACAACGTACCCCGGCATCACTCGGGTCACTGCCAGACGCATCGTATGTTTCCGTCACTCTCTCAGGATCTTATATGACAGGGGCAAGTATCACATCATATATTATAACGTCTGTCTAAATTTAATACCTACATAATTATAAATGGGAACATGTTAGGTACCCACAGGATATCATTATTCCCATTGGAAACTTTTGTTATGGGAACTTGGTACCATACATTCTCGTGAAAGTTTAGTTCTGGAAATTTCTGAGAATATTCTTGCTATTTTGGGAATGTCCTGCAACTTACACATTGCTGGGTTTAAGTGGGCATAGGTTATTCCTATCTGTCCCACTCTTTCAGTTTCGCTTCGGTTACTGAAATTCTAGAGTTTCAGAGAATTAAAAAAAAATGTAAACAGCATAATTTGGTGTGCACAGGTACTTTGCCGAAGCAGCCGGCGCTGGTGCCGCTGCACCTGGTGGCGGGCGGCGCGGCGGCGCGCGCGGCGCACGCGCTGCTGCGCGCGGCGCTCGTGCACGCGCTGCGCTTCAACGCCACCGACGTGCTGTTGCTGCAAGGGCCCGCCGCGCTCTGCCGCTTCATCGACCGCTTTAACAATCTCGCCACCGCCTGGTCCGCTAGGCTAGTTCACACTAAGCACTTGTAGCAAGTAATAAAGATTGCTCATCGGTCTTCTCGGCTAATTTCGGCTCCGTAGAGCGTTGTCTCGCTCTGACTTACGTGATGCCAATTGCCTCTTTCCAAAGACCGAATTGCAATCTTTATGGCCGGGTACTGCACATTACCCTGACGACGTAACACCGTACCTACACATTAACCAGAACGTCACTTCGACTATCAATTCTGACACTAAAAACCGCAAGGCGGCGGCGGGTACCGTGTATGCCAAAGACTACTTTATACGTGGTTTATGCGCGGGATTGTAGGTTCCGCCGTCCGACTCCATCTCCAGCCTACTTTCGACCCATTGCTTGCACAGATCTCTCATAATGAGAGGGCTCGGGTCTAGTTCCCACGCGAGTCCAGTGCAAATTGGGAATTTAACACGGACCATTCGTCGTGTCGGTGGCTTCGTTGTGTATGCGAGTATCCTCCTATCCTAGGCATCCCCGTGCCTAATAGGCATCCATAAAGAATTCCTCTCCGTTAAAAAAAAAAGGCTACCGCGGCTTTTAGGTTCTTACCCTCTATTTATTCATTAATTGATCGGACTTAGCGGTTGGGATTTACCTATTTAATTTTCATTTCCACGTAAAATTGGCTGCACGAGTACCTAACAGTAAAAGAATAAAAATGTGAATATAACGTTATTTGTAGGATAAAAGAAGCGAACTATTCGTTGTCAGTGGCGTCGGTGTGGCGCGGCGAGACGTGCGCGGAGCCCGCCGCGTCGGGGCGCTGCGCCGACGGCTTCCACGTGGGGCTGGGCGGGCGCTGGCTGGACGTGCACGGCGGGCGCGCGCCGGCGCGGCGCCGCCTGTTCGCGCGGAGCCTCGCCGCCGGCATCCGCGCCTGGGACGACCTGCAGCACGCCGACTACCAGTTCCTGGCGCCGCGCGACACCCGCCTGGCCGGGGAACTCGCCGCACCGCCCAGGTGCCGCATCTTTTAAGTATCTACTGAGCTGACATTCCTGTTAAACAAGGTGGTGCTGAGGGTGGCCCCTTTGACGCTGCTTGCCACCTATCGATAATACGATCATTTGATTTATTCCCTTTTCTCTTTATTCCTTTCACTATAAGAACATCGGCCAGCACGGCGATTGCCGGGCTCAAGCTCGGCCTTCTAATTACTTGTCCACAGAGCCCGTCTCTGCAACAATAATGTAATAAGGATAGTGTGTGTTGTACCTACTACTACCTATATTATTTACACCTGTTTATTTAGGTACTACAGTAATTGGCCGAGTTGCACGTGTTCCACGAACCATACATTGTGCATAGCAGTGCTAGTGGCAGTGGACGAGGACGTGGAGGCCACGTCGCGGCTGGTGGGCGAGCTGTGCGCGCGCGCCGCCGCGCTCCGCTCCGTGCCGCCGCTGCGTCTGGCGCCGTTCCAAGACTCCGCGCTGCGGCGGGCGCTGCGCAGCCCCCAACACTCCTTCCTGTTCCTGGACTACGACTGGTGGACGAACGCGTCGGCGGGCGAGGGCGTGCAGCTCGCGCCGCCGCTGCCCTGCGTCGACCTCCTCCCCGCTTGCTCGTCGCTAGACTCCGCCGTGTCCGTGTTTGTGGCCCCGGTCAAGAAGATCAAAGAGCGCGTGCCACGCGCGCTGGGCGTCCTGCACAAGTTCAAGCCCTCGCACGCGACACTCCGCAGGGTGCTGCGCAACGAGCCCGAGCTGGGGCTCGAGGAGGCGGCGTGCGAGGCCGCTCTTCGCGTCCTTCCTCAAATACGGGATTGGATCACGTGCCCCGAGAACGATGTCGTAGTGTTCGTGCAAACGTGCGGAAACGACAGAAGCAAGAGCGACATAATCGAAAGAGTCGTCAAAAACTACTACCGGAACGATCTATATATAACTCCGTATTTCAACAACGCATTGGTAAAATGCGACGATGTCGAAACACCTCACACCGAGTTCCAGAAGCTGACAGGCAACTGGCTGAGGTCGCAAGTGGTCGGCGCGGTGGTGATGGGGGCGGGCGGGGCGGGGCTGCTGCCGAGCGCGGCGGCGGCGCGCCGGCTGGCGCTGCTGCTGGGCGAGGCGCCGGACGCCGGCGTGCGGGCGCCGGCCGCGCCGTGCGCCGCGCCGGACCGCGCCGCGCCGGCGCCGCCCCACACGTGCGCCGCGTCGCCGCCCGCCGCGCGCCTGCTGGAGGCGCTGCGCGACCTGCTGGCGCGCTGCGGCTGGCGCCGCCTGGCCGTGCTGCGCGACGAGGGCCGCAGTGCCAAGTCAGTGTCCCACCTCTATTAGCGAAGCGTATATTAAAGCCACGTGTAGAGATCCTCTCTTACATCCAATGAAAGTCAGTTTAGCAGGGCACATCGTTTTATTCACTTGGTCAACAACAGAGAGTACATTGAGGTAGTTCTCCGCGGGAATAACTATTGACTAGACTAGTTAATTGCTCCGAGGGGTATTTATTTTCGGAGCTCTTATGTAAATAACGGCTGGGGAACAGAATTTCCCCCGAATGCCCTCGACCGTGAGCGCTCACTTTAAGCAAAATCAGTCTGACTTCGCATGGTTCGGACGACGCCGAACTATTTTGTTTCGGACGTGCATTCATAGGGACGCAAAACTAAATCTAAATCTGGGTTCTCTAGTTACGCCTAAAGTTCGGGCCGCTCAAAGTGTACAATGGCAAAACTTACGCACACTTAACAGACTACTTACCACTTACTTACTTAACAGATGGCAAAACTTTTCGGCGGCGGCGAGCGACGGCGAGGAGACGCCGTTCGTGGTTCACGAGCAGTTTCTGAGTCGGTGCGGGGACGTCGACGAGGAGGGCGTGCAGCGCGCGCTGGACGCGCTGCAGGCGCGGGACGCGCGCGTCGTGGTGCTGGACGCGGGCGCCGCAGCCGCAGAGCGCGTGCTGCGGCGCGCCGCCCAGGCCGGCATGACGGCGAGCCGCGGCTACGCGTGGCTGGTGCTGCGCGGCGCGGGCGTGGAAGACGACTGGCTCCCCGTCAACTCCACGTTCGCGTACGTCACGCTGTCGGGCTGGTGGCGCGGCGGCCGCGCGCCCGCCTCGCTCGCCGGCGACCCCGCGCTGCGCGCCGCGCTGGACGCGGAGTTCGGCGCGCGCTGGCCCCCGCTGGCCGCGCCGCTCGTCGACGCGCTGCACATGATGATGGCGGGAGTCGCGCGGATGCTTCGGCGCGATCCCCTGTTCCGCCACGACCGCACTGAACTCAACCGGTGCGTATACGAAGACGTTTTTTTTCAGAGTAAAACTGATCCACCGGACGGAGAAAGGAAAGAGCGCTGAGCGAGGTTAGGAAACCGAACAATATTACTGTGGATCTATTCCTCGCTCACCGTTCCGCTTCCTTCCGCATCCCCGGTGCGTGCGCGTGCTCAGCCTGGCCGGCGCCGGGCGCGAGCTTGTCGAAACGGATCGGCCGGGGAACGGTGAACGAATATAACTATGGAAGCAGTCTCTTCATACAACCGACCGTTCATTATTAGCCCAAAAACTCACACAGATAGGGGAATCGACTTTACCTCAGTCGTAGATGCCACGCAAAAGCGATTTCTTTTTAACTATTTAATTTTAAGTTTTGCGTATTCTACCAACTTCGGTCAATCTACTGATTTCTTTAGGTGAAAATAGTTTACCTAAGCCTAAGAATTAAAAAAGAAAGAAGAAGAAAGTAAGAGAAAGGTTTTTATTAAGTAGGTATCTATTACAGGCGTTTAAGAGATCCTTCTTCAATCGATCCTTCGTTTTATTTTTGTCACGCAGGTTACTGCTACTGGAGGAGCTCAAAAATAACTCAGTGATAGGCGTCGCCCAAAATGTGAGTTGCGGGGCAGCGCACTTGGTGTTCGTGCACCGCTGGAACGCCAGCGGCATGCAGCTTCTGGCCACGTGGCCCGCGGACGATGCGGGCGCGGCCCACGAGCTGTGCGAGGCCGTGCGCGACGCCGCGCCGTGCCACACCACGCGCTCCGGCGACGCCTACACGCCTGCCTGCCACGATGTTGCGTGGGTGGTGCTGCTGTGCGCGCTGCTGCTGGCGCCGCCGGCGCTGTGCGCGGCCGCGAGCTCGCGCCGCGCGCGCCTGCGTCGCCGCGACCGCGCCGTGGAGCGGCGCCTGCTGGCCCTCGGCGGGCGCTCGGCCGCCGCCGCCGCCGCGCTGGCCGCGCACGCCGTGCCGCGCGCCGCGCTCGAGCTGATGGACGAGCTGGGCGCCGGCCACTACGGCAGCGTGCGGCTGGCCGTACTGCGCGAGCCCGACAGCGCGCCGGTCGCGGTGGCCGCCAAGACTCCGCTCGCCGACGCCGCCGCGGAGGCCGAGGGCGAGCTGCTGCGCGAGGCGGCGCTGCTGGCGACGCTGCGGCACGAGCACGTGGTGCGCTTCGCGGGCGTGTGCTTCGAGGGCGTGCCGCTGGTGCTGATGGAGCACGCGTTCCACGGCGACCTGCGGCGCTACCTGCGCGCGAGGCGGCCGCTGCTGGAACGCGTGCGCGCCGGCGTGGCGGAGCCGGAGGCGGCGCACGTGGCGCCCGCGGCGCTGACGCGGCTCGCGCGCGAGGCGGCGGCCGCGCTCGGCTACCTGGCGCACCTGCGGCTGGTGCACCGCGACGTGCGCGCCGCCAACTGCCTGGTGGACGCGCGCCGCTCGCTCAAGCTGGCGGACTTCGGGCTGGCGCGGCGGCTGGACGAGGCGGGCGAGGCGAGCCGCGCGGGCGCCGGCGAGTACCTGTGCCGGCGGCGCGCGCTGTTCCCGGTGCTGTGGATGGCGCCCGAGTCGCTGGCGCGCGGCGTGTTCGCGGCCGCCACGGACGTGTGGGCGCTGGGGGTGCTGATGCTGGAGCTGGCGACGCTGGGCGCGCGGCCGTTCGGCGCGTGGCCGGCGCCGCGCGTGCTGAGCCACGTGCGCGCGGGCGGCGCGCCGCCGCTGCCGCGCGACGCCGCCGCCTCCACGTGAGTGCCGCCCCGCCCGCGCCGCCGCGAGCCCGGCCCCGTCTATATCGCCGGCTCTCGTTGCAGGCGCGGCGTGCTGGCGACGTGCTGGCGGCTGGCTCCGCGCGAGCGCCCGTCGGCGGCCGAGCTGGTGGCGTACCTGGCGGCGCACCCGCGCGCGCTGCGCCCGGCGCTGGCCGCGCTGGAGGGCGACGCCGGCGCCGCGCCCGCCCCCGCCGGCCCGGACGAGACCATCTACTTCGAGGAGTGGACTACCTGACCTCGTCGGCTCCGAGTCTGGTTTATGATACCTATATTCGGAATAGAAAAAGTCGACCCGGTCGTGGTTTTTTTTTTTTCTTTTTCGGTAACATGCAAAAAGTTCGGCAAAAAGTTAATTAAGATGAAAACGGAATAGCGTAAGAATAACTGCCGAAGCGCCTGTCAAAGTGGAGGCGCTTTCTAACTGCAAGCATGGTTTTTAAGGTTCTAAAGGCGACCAGTAGTAGTTTTTGTGTTTATACAATTTAAATATTTCTATACACATACATAATCGAAATTTTGCTTGTATATAGGACTTAGAAACCCTTTAACGATTTTTTTTAAGCGAAGGTATATTTATATGTAGATATATGTATAGTATATTATATACAGGGTGTTAAGTTAAGTAATGAGTGAATAATCCTTGAACTGTGGATAGAGGGCACTTAGGACGTCATAATAAAGCTATAATAGGTTTAGTAAAAGTTGCACGGTGTCCGAGATATTCGGACTTTTAGGTTTTTTTCGAAAATGAAAACTCTTGTTCAATGTTTTGATCATAGCACCATTGCAGTTTAAGCTAACTTTTATTTTTTTTTATTTTTGGTCAATATTCTTGAGCACTTGTGTTTCAGATAGGCATTACCATTTTTGTGAGACTATATTGAATTATTTAAAAAAAAAACGTAAACTTAATTTTTGCTTTTTCATCGTAAGTACATTGATCGAATTTTCAGCTCTCATGGTGAAAAAAAAATACACTAACGCCTAGTTGCCAATAAACTTAAAAACATGCCGATTTATTGACAATTTAAAAATAGTAAAAAATACACGCTCACCCACATTTTTCCCGATTTACTTTTTGTATCACGAGCGTAGAATTCAAAACTTTTTGTTGCAAAAATAACATTATCTACTGGCCGCTTATTTAAATGCATTAAGATTAATGAGAGCCGTGATGGTCTTCTACGCTAAGTCCTCGTATTTTTACCACTGTCGAGTGGTATTTTCACGCATGTGCTTTCAAATATCGGGCCCATGACCTCTGCGTTTCCTTTAGTTTAGAGATCAATAGAAAGTCCTTGGATTCAGCAATCTTGTCTACTATTTTAAATTGTAAATCAACACCGCTTAGTATATTTTTAATTTTTTATTACAATAAAGAATTTCGAAAACGAATAAAGATACTTTATTTAAAAGCTTTTCTTTCATTTTCATAGAATTAGATAAGACTATAAATTTTTGAGGTTATTGGAAGTACCAAGTCAAAATGGTTTCGAGCGGCAAAAGTGCATCGAAATGTGTGTTTGTTCTTCCAAAATTTTAATTAAAAAGAGGCATTATTTACTTCAATCGTGGGCTGTTGGGCAACTGACCAATAAGACTTTGTCATACCAACATACTCCAAAGAAAATGCTCCAATAAGACAGTCACTGTCGCCCTCTGGCGATTTAACGCGGAATTTAATGGATGTCTGTGTTCCAGGTAAAGATTATCGTTTTTAAACATGGTGCATGGTGCACTTAACTCATTTTTGGGTTTTTCAACAATGGGGACTGTCGATTCTTTGCTCATCAGTTGGCGCCACTGTTGACTAAGGTCCAGAGGTAGGTAAGGTGTAGCTGTCAAAGGCGACTTTATAAGATCGGCGCCGAAACAAAGTTTTAAATCTTGAATTTCTAATAAATTAATTTTCCCGCGGTAAAAAGTAGCCTATGTCACTCAGTGATAATGTAGCTTTCTAACGGCAAAAGAATTTTTGAAATCCGTCCAGTAGTTTCGGAGCCTATTCAATTCAAACAAACAATCAAATTTTTCCTCTTTAAAATAATAATATTACTAGCTGACCCGGCGAACTTTGTTCCGCCTTAAATTTGAAAAATTCCTTTGTAAGTGCATCTTTATACTAATCAAGGAATAATGTGTAGGCATGCTAAATTTAATGTCTGTAGCTTTATTAGTACAACATTTCGGAATTTTCCAATCCCGTGGGCAAATCGGTATAAAAAGTATCCTATGTCCATCTGGTTCTAAGCTACCTCCCTACCAATTTTCAGCCAAATCGGTTAAGCCGTTCTTGAGTTATAAATAGTCGTATTTTTATCCCGTGGGAAATTTGAAAAAATCCTTTGTAAGTGCATCTTTATACTAATCAAGGAATAATGTGTAGGCATGTTAAATTTAATGTCTGTAGCTTTATTAGTACAACATTTTGGAATTTTCCAATCCCGTGGGGAAAATCGGGATAAAAAGTATCCTATGTCCGTCTCCTGGTTCTAAGCTACCTCCCTACCAATTTTCAGCCAAATCGGTTCAGCCGTTCTCGAGTTATAAATAGCGTAACTAACACGACTTTCTTTTATAAATATAGATATATAGATTATTAGTATAGATAAATAACTATCATCACATCGAGTAGCTATGCCGCAATGTTGTGCAGTTCCGTTTTGTTCGGAAAAACAAATCTGCTTTCAAAGCGTTCACATTCACGGCCAAATAATCCATATTTGCGATAATTTCACGATCACTTTTCAACAGGTAAATGAAAGAAATTATAATTTACGACGCGAAGCCCGGCAAAACCAGTGAAAAGTGAATGTTATTGAACCTCACGCGACACTAGCGCCTCTGGTGGCTACTTCACACGCGATAGCCCCCCTTGTGCCCTAGTCTCGCCGAAGGCGCAATATATGTATGTATGCCCTCGCTTGTACCCGACCTACTTATAAGTTATGCAGATACTAGGGAACGGCGTAGAAATGAAACAAGCAGCAAGTTCGTATTCTCACTTTAATTTTTAAAACACAATCAATTAAGTATTTATGCGTTGTTGAAGTGGATGAGTCTCGTCGGGATTGTGGTCTTCAATATGATGCCTCTGAGGGCTCGGAGAAGCGACCGAGACTGTCTGGTGAGCAAAATGTTGATTTTTTGGATGGTGAAAATGATGAGGGCGCTGCTTTTACTCTAGTTACGCGTAAGAGACCCCGAACGCCGAACGTCAAAATACCGGTGGTGGGCGAAGAAGAGGGTGTGGAAGTCACAGTGACAGGCCAAGAGGCTCTGCCTAAACAGATTGCCCTGGCGAAAATCCTGCGAGCTGAGGACATTTCTGGAATCCTAAAGATCAGGTACAAGGGTTCACAAAAGGCACTGATATTGTTTGATGGTAAGGAGCATGCCCAAAAGCTGCTGGGATGTCAAAAACTAATCAATTTGGGCTACAAGATACAATTAACAGAAACTGTAAAGTCGTATGGAATTGTTAAAAATATTGATTTGGATGTGGATGTAAATGACATCTTAGCTTTTTTCAAAGCGGAAAATGTGGAAATTGTGTCGGCGATGAGGTTAAGAAGGCTCTCTGAGGATGGTAAATGGGTCGACAGTGAGACGATCCGTCTTTGCTTTGGAAGTTTATCTCTGCCTTCACATGTCTACGGCTATGGTTGCAGGTTTAAAGTGGAGCCGTACACGTTTCCGGTTTCGCAGTGTTCGGGCTGCTGGAAGTTTGGGCATTTAGTTAAATTCTGTCCTACAAAAAAGATTGTTTGTCCCAAATGTGGGTTGGGTCACGTTAATTGCGAAATACAGTCTTTTAAGTGTGTTAATTGCAAAGGGCCCCACATGTCGCTTGATAAATCGTGTCCCACATTTATTAAGGAAAAAGAAGTCCGAAGAATTATGTCTAAAAATAACGTAGCATACAAAAATGCTGTTTTGATTCATTTTCAAATGGCGAGTGCGCAGAAACACATTATAAACGATCACGCCTATAGCAAACCCGAGCGTTTCAGTGAAATCAGGAAATCTTTATACAGCGAGGTCCTGAAGACTCCAAGCCAAGCAAGGTTTACGGCCGAAGATACTACTATCCCTCTTGGTCAGACGACTCAGCAGTTTGATCAGGTTGTTTCTGACTCTTCTGTGCCTGCTGACAAACCTAGACTCATTAAAAGAAAACGTAAGAGACAAGCAAAGAAAAATCAACCAAACTTGACCTCGAAGACGGTGGTAGACGATAGTGGAGACTTTAACAATTTTAACACGGGAAATGATCAAGAAAAACTTCATGATGAAGAAAAGTCTTCATGCAAAAACTTTTTCAGAAAAATTAAAGATGTCTATAATTCGGAGGGCACTTTGGAAGACAAGATCAAAATCTTACTCAAAATTATAGTAGAAGAATTAAGTATTTTAGTTTTTAAGATGATGCGAGATGGTGATGTGCTAAATAAATTACTATCCGGTCTACTATGGCAGTAAATCTGAAAAGGATTTCTGCGCTTAATATTCTGCAATGGAACTCGCAAAGTCTTAGACCTAAGTTGGTTGAATTTGATCTTTTATTGTCACAGGAAAAGGTACACATTGCTTTAGTTTCTGAGACTTGGTTAGAACCGAACTCTAATTTAAACATTAGTGAGTATAATATTTTTAGAAAGGACAGGCACGATTCATATGGTGGCGTTTGCCTAATAATTCACAAGTCTATTAAATTGCAAACACAGTTATTAAGCTTGCCGAACACTGGTATAGAATGCGTATGTGTTACTCTTTTAAACTGCAGCGTGCTACAAAATGTTGTTCTAGTGTACTGTCCTCAGACTGTCAGGACTTCACAAGCTGATTGGGACTTCATATTTTCAAAATTTTTGTGTAAAACCTTAATAGCGGGAGATTTTAACGCTCATCACACTAATTGGTCATACAAGACTGATACAAGGGGTTCTCAGGTTGTCGATGCTGCACTAGACTCTGGATATATATCTCTTAATAATGGACAAGCAACTAGAGTCAAATCTGTAAACGGTATTCTACAGCAAACGTCACCAGATGTTTCTTTTGTCTCTACAGATGTTGCAATATACTTTACATGGAATGTCATTAGTGAAAATTTAGGCAGTGACCATTTGATTATTAAGTTGAAGGTCAATTATAAGGAGCCAATCGTAGCAATTAAGAAACGGAATTTTAAGTTAGCTAATTGGAGTTTGTATGGAGAAAGTGTTGATCAGAATTTAAACTATCCAGCGAATATTTCTGTTGTTCAAGATAATTATAATCATTTTGTAGATCAGCTTTACTTAGCGGCGGACAAAAGTATTCCTTTTGTTAAAGTGTGTCCGTACCCCAACATGAAATTTAAACCAAAGCCATATTGGAACAGTTCTTTATCTGAAATGGTAGCAGCTCGAAGACTTGCATTAAGTAATTTTAGAAAAAACCCGACCCCTCAAAATTTAAATATTTTGGACCAAAAAGTTGCTGCTGCAAAAGAGGCCATATTACGTGCTAAAACAGATTGCTGGCATAGTTATTGTAGTAGTGTAGATGAGTCAGTCTCGGCCTCGGATATGTGGCAGAAAATGCGTTGGCTGAAAGGTTTTAAGAAAGTAAATCACAATTTTTCTGAGGCAGATAAATCGATACTGCTTGATAGTCTTGCTCCTGATTTTGTGTTACCCCAAGCGCCTAGTTGTAAATCTAGAAATCCTGTATTAGAATCTAGATTTTCAATGCAGGAATTAAAAAATTGTCTTAAAAAAAAGGATACCGCTCCGGGAGACGATGCAGTTACATATTCTATGCTATATCATTTACCTGAACGTGGGCTAATGTATCTTTTAAATCTGTATAATCTAATTCTTGAAACTGGATTCATACCGTATCAGTGGAGAGAAATAAAAGTTGTTCCTATTCCTAAACCAGGCAGTAGTCCTAGTTCTGCTTCCAAAATAAGACCTATTTCTCTAATTTCCTGTCTGTGTAAAACTTTACATATTATGATTCTTAAACGACTTGAGTGGCATGTAGAGAGGAACAATATTTTATCCCCGAGTACTTCGGGATTCAGGAGAGGCCAATCATCTTTAGACTGCTTGACTAGTGTTGTTTCTCACATTCAAACGGGCTTTACCTCAAATGAGTCCACTCTGGCTTGTTTTTTAGATATTGAAGGCGCTTACAACAATGTTTTAGTTGATAAATTAATTTGTATTTTAGATGAAATAGGAGTAGGCAAAATGATTTGTGATTATTTCTGGAACTTTCTTAGTGATAGAATTCTTATTATTCGAGATTGTAATAATAGTAAAGGTTATCTGTTGAGACACACTGGTAAAGGTTTAGCACAGGGTGACCCTATCTCGCCGCTTTTTTTCAATATAGCTACTAGGAAACTCTGTCACGATATTAAACAGGTGCACATATGCCAATATGCAGATGACTTCATTCTTTTCAAAAGTAATTCGTGTCTCTTCCAATCTGAAATGGATATTCAAAGGGCCTTGGATGGTTTTGTTAATACGCTGTGCACTTTGGGTTTACAGCTGTCCGAAGCTAAGTCAAAATACTGCATATTTAGCAGAGGACATAAACAACAAGTGGTAAATTTAAAAATAAATAGTATATCATTAATGCCTGTAGATTCTTACAAATATCTTGGTCTTTGGCTTGATAAGTCTTTACGTTGGGGAAAGCATATTAATGAAGTTGTGGCTACCGTCCAGAAAAGGTTGAACATATTTAAAGTATTGGCTGGTAGATCTTGGGGCCTTCATCCAAAACATTTGCGCAGAATTTACATTGCTTTAATTAGAAGTAGAATGGATTATGCCAGTTGTTTGTTTGATAATAGTGCTAAAAGTAACATTTGTAAATTGGATAAAGTACAAAATCAGGCGTTGAGGATAATCGGTGGTTTTATAAGAAGTACACCTATTCACGCTATGGAAAGTGAAACTTGTGTTCCACCTTTATTTGTAAGAAGACGATATCTCGCAATCAAGTATTGTTTGAAGACACTTTCTGTGGCAGATAATGAAGCTAAGTTTCTTTTAGATACCTTAAGTTCGCTTTGCCAAGATAGGTATTGGATGAATAAAAAGAAGCCTCTTCTGGTTGTTGCTTATAATGATACTGCGGAAGAACGCATTTTTTCATCCAATCCCCTTCAAATGTTTTCTTTAGGTACATGGATGTCGAATATTGATATAGATAATTTAGTAGCACCTGATTTGGATTGCGTTAAGTCATCTAAAAGAATGTACGAAATTAATAATCTTAGAGCTAATGTGATTCTGGAGTTGAAGGAAAAATATAAAGATTGCTATGTGATATTCACTGATGGTTCTAAATCATCTTTTGGAAGCGGAGCTGCTTTCTATGATCCAAATGTCTCAACACAAAACCAGAATAACAATGTTTTTAAAGTTTTGGGTAATGTTTGTGTTATGACAGTTGAACTTGTTGCAATCTCTTGTGCAATATCTTATATTCAAGGAATAGGTATTAAAAATGCTGTAGTATACACCGATAGTAAAAGTGCCTTACAACATATAGCCCGCTGTGTCTCTGGACACAGAGGAGTACCTCTAGCATACGAAATTTTAGAGAAAATTATAAGATTTAATGATATGACCTTGAGATTGCAATGGGTTCCGGCACATATTGGTTTGCGAGGAAATGAGGAGGCAGATCGTTTGGCCAAACGGGGTATCGTGGAGGGTCATGAAATTTGTATTCTTTCATATTATTTAGAGGCGGCCAGTAAATTCAAAGTTAAATGCCATGAAATTTGGAAGGATCATTTTAACGACATGTCGCGAGAAAAGGGTATTTGGTATAAGTGCATTCAAAATGAACCTCCGCGTATACCATGGTTTCAAAACATTTCTTTAAGTAGAAAAAATATTGCTATTGCCCACAGATTGCGTACCGGACATGTTCCACTGAATAAGTTTGGATACCTGATGAAAAAAGTTCTTTCGCCAAATTGCGAAGTATGCGGTACCCTAGAAGATGTCCAACACTTACTAGTGGAATGTGTTCGGAATCGTGTTGCGAGGGAGGCGTTGGTTGCAGCAGCCAATCTGAATATGTATGACACGGGGATGTTTCTAGATATCTTGGCCCAACCGACCTCAGACGTCGCGTTGATGCTGTTCAGGTTGGCTGATGTGACCAACAATATGAGCTAGTGTAATATATTGTTCCACTTGTTTAATTCGCTGTTGCCCTATGGGCTAATGTGACAAAATGTACGAAGCCCGTTTTAAAATAAAAAAAAAAAAAAAAAAAAAAAAGTATTTATGATTTTTATGTACACCTTTTACGCATAACAATAAAATAAGGGAGCGTCGCCGACGTCAGTCGGGGCAGCGGAATAACAATAATTTTGGCTAAATTAAAAAATATACATAACATTTATTCACAAGAGCACAGTATGCGGCGCGGCGTGGCGCAGCGCGGCGCAGCACGGGGCAGCGTGACGCAGCGGGACGCGGCGCGGCGCTCAGCACCTGCGGCGAACACGGCGCTTACACTCACGTCAATGTCACAGCTTCGGGCTGGAATCCTACTGGTTCCCTTCGGGCTACAAGTCTGCTGTGTCCGGCGCGGCACTCACCTGGGGGGCGGCGGCTGCTGGTCGTGCTTGGGCGGCTGCTGCTGCAGCAGGTGCTGCAGGTGCGGCGGCGGCGGCGCGTAGTACTGCAGCGGCGGCGGCTGGCGCATGAGGTGGTGGTACAGGTTGAGCGCGTCCACCAGCTCGGCGCTGCGCTGCGTGAGGCGCGCGTGGCGCCGGTCGGCGCGCTGCAGCCGCGCGTCCACCCGCGCCGCCTGCCGCAGCGCGCGCGCCTCGCGCCGCCGCAGCGCCGCGTCGCCCGCGCCGCCGCCCGCCTCGGGGCTGGACGCGTGCAGCGCCGCCAGCGCCGCGTCCAGCAGCGCCTCGTCGATGCCCGAGCCCGAGTCCGAGTCCGAGTCGGAGCCTGCCCCCGCCGCGCCCGCCTCCGAGAACTGCACGCTCTTGCCGCCGCCGCGCGGCTCGCTCTCTGCGAACAACGCCGGATATGCGAATCACCGTCTGAACCGAGACGCCGGTGTGTGTGTGTTGTGAGCGACGGTCGGCTGCGTGAATGTACCCGTTACACGTGATAAATGAGATAGTAGAGGTGTGTGCGCGTGTATGTGTGCGGGTGCAGGTACGTTCGTGTCGTATACTGACTGGGCGGCGCGAGGTCGGGCGTGACGAAGTTGGCGGGGAACAGCCCCTCGCCGCGCTCGTTGCTGCCCTTCCACCAGTTGGGGTCGCTGGCGTCCGTCACCGTCACTGGAATTTAAAAACGAACGATCTCTTATAGCTACTATGGTGGACATATAATTGGAAACGCTTGTGATGTATTTCCCATTACACGAGGCACAGTGAAGTAAAACTTTTGTTATTGAAAATAAAACAATATAATACATAGAATACGTTCAACAATCTTCTATCTGAGAAGCCCAGTATGCCATGGGAGGGAGGGGTCTTCAAACTCCAAACCCGCGATAGCGCGTCAAGCCATCATACATTTTCTTTATGGATATCAGAGTTCAAAATGCGCTGACGCCGCGATAACTTCGTGGCTATCCGCTCGCGCCCCGGGCCTCGGCGCCGCTGCGTGCCGAGTGCCTCGCTGCGAGTTCCCCGCCATTCGTTATCGTCGCGTCGGCGCATTTCGAGCTCCGGTATAGAGACCCTCAGGGTGCGGAATTTTAGCCGACTCGAAGATTTAAATAAAAAAACCGGTCAAGTGCGAGTCGGACTCGCGCACCGAGGGTTCCGTATCATTATCTATAAATATATAAAACCAGTGTAAGCAGAGCCCTGCTCCAAAGCAAAATGTACGCAGTGTGGGGTTACTTTATATTGGTCACTGCTATATACAGACATACATACACATTTACGGTTTTCGCAATTATTCTTTAATCTGTGCTATAAGACCTATCTTCATACCAAATTTCAAAATTCTGCGTTCACGGGAACTACCTTGTAGGTTTTGATTCCCTTGAGAGTTGAAAATTTGCGGAAATTTGCGGCATAAACGGCTGTATCTTTTGATTGCGTTGGCTTAGAAGTTTGATTTTTTCACAGCTTCAAGGGACAGTAGACCTGAGTAATTGATATAAATTTCAGCTTCATACCTCCACGCGTTCCTGAGAAAAAGGGTCTTGACAGACGGACGGACGGACGGACAGACGGACAACAAAGTGATCCTATAAGGGTTCCGTTTTTTCCTTTTGAGGTACGGAACCCTAAAAACAAACTCGGGGTAGACGCGTTCGCTGCCGAGTCACGTACACGAGTTCTCGGGTCTCTCGCCCGCCGCCACCGATATCACAACTCGGCAGGCACCAGACGAAGTTTCGGATCCGGATGCGACAGCCGGCAGCGAACGCGTCGACAATCAGCGCTCATACGGACCTATCTCTCCGGCCAGGAATGTGAGTTCGTTGTCTTCGGCGGCTTCGAAGTCGTAAAGAGCGCGCACTTTGCGTCCGGCCATCGCGGGCGCGGCGGGGGGGGCGGCGGCGGACGCGGGGGCGGCGGGCGGCGCGTCGTCCACGCGCGGGTACAGCGCGCCGCCCCCCCCTCCCCCGCCCGCCTCCCGCAGCGAGAGCGCGATGGCGCGCGCCAGCTCGTCCTGCTCGCGCTGCGCGGCGGCGGCGGCGGGGGGCGCGGCGGCGGGCGCGGCGGCCGCCGGCGCCTCGAACTCGTGCCCCTCGGCGCGCAGCTTGTGGTACAGCGAGGGCACGAGGTCGAGCTGCGCGTCGCCGCGGAACTCGTTCTCGGCCCACTTGCGCAGCAGCGCGCGCAGGCGGCGCGCCACGGGCGGCTGCGCGCGCGCCATCAGCCGGCGCAGCTCGTGCAGGAACTCGCGCGAGGCCACCTCCAGCAGGAAGGCGCGCCCGCAGTTGGCCACGCAGGCGTCCAGCAGCGTGGCGGCCTGCAGCTGCACGTGCGGGTCGGAGTGCGCCAGCCGGCGCGTCACGGCGCGCAGGCAGTCGCGCGCCGCGCCCGCCGAGCCCGCGCGGTCGCAGATCTCCAGGATCAGCGCCCAGTCCTCGCTCGCGTTGTTCTCGCTCGTCGCCTTCTCTGCGAATCGAAGGGACCGACTCAGCCGAGAGGCCGAGAGGGCCGAGCGTCCAGCGTCGAGCGTCGACCGTGCATGGACGCTGCCCGCTCGGAGTGTGCACGGAGCGCCGCTCTCCGACGTCTGAGTTTGCGCTTCGCTACGGTCACATGATTTGCGCGCGTGAAGTAAGCTTAAGCTTTTGAGTGTAAAGTCTTGTTGAAATTATTGCTTTGATAGCTAACTGGATGTGGCCGGAAACGGTGCGATAAAAAACTAGTAAGTGTATGAGAATTTATAGTACCTACCTAACTTTTCATTAGCGACCGTTAACTTTCAACTATCTGAAACTGAACACCTGTACAGTCAGTAAAAGTAAAATAAAAATATTTATTTTATTATAACAAATCTAATATAGTAACACCAGCAGTACAGTACAAACTAATGCAAGTTTTAATGTTATACTGCTACTTCACAATAATCCGAATCCAAATTATCAAGTACCTAGCTTTTTTTTACATTATAGGTAGCCTTAGCAAATAATAATATAATGCAATACAATTTACCGGCCGGCCGTCAGCGCGCAGCGCGCTAGCGCAGCATGGGCACCCGTAAGCTTATTACCTAACTCGCTCGCAATCGCCATCGTGTTCATTTTTAACAGTTCTTGTATGAATGTGACAGCTAGCTGATTCCGATGCCAATTTTCAGCCCATACATGAACTGTCAAAATGAACACGATGGCGATTGCCAGCAAGTTAGTTAATAATTATTACCTGCCGGTGACTAGAAACAAGACAAACGACTAACAATAACTACAGGGTGATTTCGTGCCGAGCATTATTCAAATTTAATTATATTGAAAAACATACCGGATCATTATTCTAAAAGAGGGCCTAATCTGTCTGTAAAGTATTTATACAGTTGCCTTTTAACGTTTTGCTCATCCAAAATATCTTTAACCTCCAATGGCAACTCATTAAAAAGCTCAGGCACTTTATACCGTACCTAGCCGCTAGACTCCGTACAGATTTTGGTAACGCGGAGTACTCAGAAACTTATATTAATTAAATTCATTTTTTTGTATTTGACGTGTCTGGTTGTAGCTCATTTTGATTCTTTCTTCTTGAGTTGATTCTCATTTCGTCCACATTCCCAATTCGTCAACATTCCTAACCGATTTTAATGCAGTTTTAATGGAAACTAATTAGTCACCAACATAGTTTTTCCTTACCTATTGTCATGATAACTGCCCGTAAATAAGTTGAGATTTCAAAATTTGCAAGCCCTTTACTAACTACTTTTTGCCATCTGGTCAAGCTGAAATTTGGGATACCTACTTGTCATGCAACTTCGGTTCCAATGCAACGATATCATACCATAGAGCTGTAGGCTTATTGTCTAACTTTTCTGATGGTTTCCTTCGCAATCACAATTTCTTTCTGTCAAACGGTACACAATAATGACAGAAAGAGACGGTGAAAGCGAAGGCAAGCGTCGGAAGCGTAAGACAATACGGCCTCAGGGCTGCTGGTGGAGTGATGTGAGACATTTATGATGGCTTAAACAAGTACCTATAGTCAGCAAAAAAAAATTTCTCAAAAATGAATATTTTGACATGAAATCTGGCAGCCGTTTGTCCTGTAATAATTGAAAGATTGACCCCACAGTGGATCAAGTTCCCAGTGACTGGACAGAAGAAAGAGAGGGCAGTGCAGGAGTTACTGCTTCATACAAAATTAACTTATTTTTTTTAGTAATTAAATTATGCCAATCAGTTCAATTATATACAGGTCTGGGCACAAACAAAGATGCACAAAAGTAAAATAGTTTGGATAGCTGTGCGCCCCGCGCGCCGCATTGCACCTATATTATAGGACCTTTTACTTCTGAGGCTTAATGTTGAATGTTGCCCATTCAAATTTATAAAAATACTAGCGACCCGCCCCGGCTTCGCACGGTATATCATGCATGTATTATACATTATAAACCTTCCTCTTGAATCACTCTATCTATTAAAAAAAACCGCATCAAAATCCGTTGTGTAGTTTTGAAGATGTAAGCATACATACGGATTGGGGACAGAAAAAGCGACTTTGTTTTATACTATGTAGTGAAGTGATAGTGATGATGATCCCATACTTTTTGACCAAATTAATTCATTCATTCACTCACTTATATTTTTCAAATAGCAACACACTTAAGTTAACTTGGAAATTTTAGAATATGGATAAATCTGGCAAAATTTGTTAGCTTGACATTCTGGAATAGCACTTGTTAAATCCACTGTCTAAATTTTAAACTAAAAATGAGAAGAGTTAGTTTTAGGCTATTTAGAAGCATGTAGAATCACATCCATTGTTTCTGATTTAGACTATTAATCTGAATGGACATATCATGCATACTGATCTCTGAACAAAAACACCTTCACTCCCAAGTGACAGGTAAGCTCATTTAGTTGCAGCAGTTCGGTTGTTAAGTCCGGGCCGAACCACGGCCTATGTTCCCGTGTTGTTGAATACCTATGTTTATGGAACCCGATCCAACTCTGTGTTGGACTGAGATTAATGGACTCAAAGCAATACCAAAACACAATAGAGGTCAAAAATATTAAGTGTAAATATATTTGTATTTGTTTTTCTGCTTATCGTACATTGCCGTGAAATTTTAATGTTAATACCAATGTTGACTTACCTCCCCTCTTTTTGAGGTGGGGGTTAAATAAAAGCTCCCTCATTGGCCCCCAAATGACAGTAGGCCGCAAACAAAACAAGAGAATAGCGTCCTCACAAGTAAAAAGGTATGATAGATAATTTAGTCCAATTGTTACTCTTACTTACACTGATTAAAATATGTATTATCTTAGTTATACAATAGAATTCAACTTTATGCCCAAATAATGTAGATAAGCAAACCTTTTTAAAGACCAACCTTTAGCCTTGTTGATTTTTGTTAGTCCATTTTGACATGAGAGAGGGAATGTGAGTTATGACATGGGTGGAGGCATAATGTACAGTCAAGGGCATAAATATATGTGTGTTACCTTACCTGCCAAGACGTCAAAAACACCCATACACCTTTACACCACAGACAATAAGGTCGCTGACACATCTATAAGTACAAGATGATGGCTGTATCAATATATAGTATATGCCCTCCACTGTCCCTTGTCAGCACGAATTCACTGTTTTTTTGTCATGAAAGTAGGGCTGCCATCCGTCCGGGTTTCCCCGGATTTGTCCTAGTTTGAAGGGCGTCCGGAGGCCGTCCGGCAGGGGTTCTTAAAAGTGTCTTAAAAGTGACACTTTTATTGTCAGGGGAAACCCAACTTTTTTAAAGTTTTTCAGATGTGTCCGGGGAAAAAACCATATTTCGCCCAAATGTCCGGGTTTTTTGCCGTGTTTATCCGGTGTCGGCAATTTAGGTGATGGCAGCCCTACATGAAAGTGAAGTATTTTTCCTTATGGTGTTCATTCTCCATAGGTATACATATTTGATCAGTTGTCAAGTGACCCTGACTAAGATGAAGGAAGCTGCAGATATACCTGCACTGGAAGCCAGCCTAGCCATTTTTTTTTAATCCTTCAGGCTGATATAGTGCATTACTAAGCTTTAAGGATGATCATTTCCTTGTTGAAGTTGACAGGGAGCATATTTTTAAGTCAACAGTCATTGTGTTTAGTTGTTTATGTTATCAAAACAATGTATTTACAATGAATCCAAAACGATTCTATAATATATATAGTCTTATCTGTCAGCGAATGACTCACGAGACGCAGTTCATGACAGACGAACGTTGCGATATTATTGCAGATTCAGGAGACAAAGAACGGAGCTGGAGGACAATGCAAAGCGGATCAACGTTGTGCAGTAGCGCGGCGACCTGCCGCCTCCGAGGCGTGCCACGCACAACATCGCTTAGTATGAATAATTAGGAAAACACGTACCGACATCTTGGTCGAAAGGCGAGGAATTACCGAAAATTCCCATCATTAGTTCGTTATTCACTGACTCTGATCTATAATGTCACATCAACTTGGTTTATCATGGACTCCACGACACATAAAACAATTAACGGTAATCGAAAAAGTAATGAAATCGAACGTTTTAAATAAATAAAATTCACATCAACACAAAAATACAATACATTCCGAGCAATCAGACAGTGACAAAGACGTTTTGACGTTTAGTTTTTATTAAAGTGACACCTTCGCAAAAAGACAAAGGAATATTGCCATACAGTCTCAACTTCTGTGCTCAGAGCTCAGATTTATTATGACAGCAGTTTATTGCCTATAGCGTCGAACTGGCGTCTATTGGGAACGTGCGAAGTGTATAACAATGATCGATGGGGACTGGGGTATAGAAAACGATCACAGCGCATGCCGTGGCAGAAATGTGAAACAATAGGGCTTAGTGAAACTTGTCAATGTTGCTTTGAAAATGGGTCATAATCTCATAATCCTGTATGTAATGTATGTTTTATGCTAGTTAGCTGTATTTGTTAGTGTAAGCCCTTAACACGATAAACGCTGTCGCATGCCTGTTATTGCACGGACACGGGTTGGAACTTGTATATACTGTTGGCACGTCTAAATAAATAAATCTTCTATATAAATAAAAATGAATTGCTGTTCATTAGTCTCGCTAAAACTCGAGAACGGCTGAACCGATTTGCCTAATTTTAGTCTTGAAATATTCGTGGAAGCCCAGGGCAGGTTTAAACGGTGAAAAAATACTGAAATTTTGAAGAAGAAAAAAAAAACGGGGGCGACCAAGTCGGTTAATTTCTTCAGTCCCTACTAAAGAGACCTCCTGTCTTAAGTTATTACGTAATTAGCTAACCTAACAACATTAATGCCCATATCACAATTAAAAATCGTTTATATTATAAATAAATAAATTGACTTGGCATTCGCATTAACCCATCAATTTAATATAATCTGTATTACTTGTGAGAAAAATTGTGTTTTATACATATATTATATTAAATCGATGGTTTAATGCGAATGCCAAGTCAATTTATTTATTTATAATATAAACGATTTTTAATTGTGATATTATGGGCATTATATGTTGTTAGGTTACCTAATTACGTAATAACTTAAGACAGGAGGTATCTTTAGTAGGGACTGAATAAATTAACCGACTTGGTATCTTCTACATGGATCTCACAACTTTTTACGGTAGAAGAACTGAGTTGCGAGACTTGTTTTTTTTTACAAGTTTTGTTTTGATGGGATCTCATTTCTTTTTGGAGAGTGTCCTATTTTTTTCCTTTCCGGTACCTATCTACTCCTATTATTCCATTACATAAGTTTCTATCAAAAATTTCATTTTTAATACTAGCTTTTTGCTGACTGTACTTTTTGCTAACTGTACTCGCATTTGTCATCCGTCCTACATTATATGTACCAAATTTCAAGTCAATCGGACCAACCGTTGAAGAGTTCCCTCCTGCGGAGGCGATCCTGGCTGGATCATCAGAACTCTACTACCAGAATTTTGTATTGCCATTCGACTTACACAAGTATGCAAAATTTCAGCTCAATCGGTTGAAAATATTTGCTCCAAAATTGAGTCGCAAGATTCCACCCGGACAAACATACTTACTTAATATATACATACACACACTTATATATACACGCATACATACATCGCAAGTTAAATAAAAGCTTGTATTATACATAATACAGGTACTCTTATTCATTCGCTGCAATGTAACTTTGTAATCCTATATATTTCCTATACGTTTATATGGGATTACAAAATTATTTATGCAGTTGATGTACTCTAGAAAACTGGACCGAAATTGCGAAATGTTTTTGTTTTTTATTGATTTATATACTAAACACTGCCAGACGACATTGCCAGTATAGCAGGGAAATTGTGGAGGAGAACAGCTCATAACAGAAGAGAATGGCGTGCATTGGAGGAGGCCTATGTCCTGCAGTGGACGTAAAAAGGGCTGAAGAAGGAGAAGAAGAGATACTAAACACTAATAACACTAATTGTATTCTAAATTTTAAGTTTCTATGTCTGCTAGAAGTACCTTAACATTTTGATGATCGTTAAGTCAGTGAGTGAGTGAGTGAGTGACAAAATTAAGAAACTTTGACTAGTTATAATTCTTAAACTATTGGTTCAATTTGAATGAAATTTGAAATATACATTGTTTATACAATGCCTGCTTGGTTACAGAAAATTCAGGCTTCTAGTTTTATCCACGACGACGAATAAGGATAGTACGGCCGTGCCGCTTTTTTTGCTTGACTTGGCGGGGGCACGGCTTCATTTTTCATTCACGGGTGTGGCGCGTTGAAAAAAACCGCATCAAAATCCGTGGCGTAGTTTAAAAGATATAAGCATACATAGGGACAGACAGACAGACAGCGGAAAGCGACTTTGTTTTATACTAGGTATGTATTGATAATAATTAATATGCCCTTGTAAATTCACTACCTATTTTGACAAACTAAACACCCCTAAAGCTGCGTTTGCGAGATGGCGCTATAGACGGAGAGCTAGCTACAATTTATAGGGAAAGCGACTTTGTTTTATACTAGGTATGTATTGATAATATGCCCTTGTAAATTCACTATTTTGACAAACTAAACACCCCTAAAGCTGCGTTTGCGAGATGGCGCTATAGACGGAGAGCTAGCTACAATTTATAGGGCATCGAAATCCCTCTAGTTAGTATGCCATACTATCATTACTAATTAATTCGAGCGCCTGGCAGCTTTTCAGCGGTGGGTGTGAGAGCAGCGGCGGCCTTAGGGGGTGGCGAACAGGGCAATCGCCCGGGACCTCGCTCTTGCAGGGGCCTCGCGTCAAGCAAATTAAAAAAATACCTAGTTATGTAGATTTTTTTAAACTATATATTTTTTTGATTTAAAATTTTTGATTTTGATTCTTAATTATTTATTAAGTTTATAACATAACGGTAAATTAAAATAAAGTTAATTTTGTAAATCTGTCAATGTAAGTAAAATATTTAAAAACTCAAATTTTATTTATTTGTTTAGATTGAAATCGTCAAGCGTAAATAAGATGAAATTAAATAATACAAATCAATTGAATATTACAAAAATGTCAAAATCAAAAACAATAATAATAAAACAATCAGGTACAATTTAATTAAATTAATTCTCCGCTAGGGATCGTCACGGCTTACAGGTAAATAATGAAATATAATAAAGGGTTTAAATTAACCAAATGTCAAAATTAATAGAAAAAACAGTGCAATTAAATAAATAAATCAAAATGTCATATCCAGAAACTGATTAACAGAATAAAATGTATTTTTTAATAAAAGGACTTTCAGTCGACGCTCAAAATGTTTCGTCATTATCTTCGTTTTTAAGATCGGAGGGTAGGTGTTCGTAGTATTTGGGGCCAATAACACGCGGGTTTTTTCCCGTTAACCCCCTTTTCCCCCAATTAAAACAATGTGGGTAATAACCCACATTGTTTTAATTGGGGGAAAAGTAGTCCAAGGTGCGGGAAAAAGTACCAAAGCCACCCACCGCTGAAAAGCTGCCAGTATGATAGTATGGCACACTAACAAGAGGGATTTCCTTGCTCTGTAAATGTTATACCTGGGTCGTTCTACAAACTAAGGAATTTTCGGCGGCTCAGCTAATATATCATGAAAAATTTGTTGAAAATGAATTTATTTGTATAACATATTGTAAAACATACCTATGTCTAGCTGGTCTCTAAAAATAATGTAGATTAAAACATTTTTTCTTGACAATTTTTTTTTTCTAAGCGTCAAATATTCAGGATCCTGGAGTGTCCCTCAAACAAAATCGAATCAAAAGTGTACCGTGATTTTTTTATTATAACATTTAGGCCATAAAATAAACCAAAATAAAGTAGTACATAATATTTCTTCTTATCTGTGATACGTATTATTATTTCGCTGCACCAAAAATATCATAAAATCGAGTTCCAGAATTTGTCCCAACAGTTTTATGTCAGGATCCTGTTCAATCTAAAATGTAAGCAAAATTCAATTTTCTATTCGCCGAGCGACGTTTTCGTTTATCTGAATCAGTTGTGCCTATGAACGAGACAAAGAATACCGCCTATCTGTTTGCACCTAGCGTATTGTTTAGCCAGCCCGGCGCAGTAAACGGAGGAAGTAGCGTCGAAATCAGTCGGGTTCACAGGAACCTGGTAAGATATTTACTTACGTAATTAAAATAATAATGTGGTAATTTTAGCATTTTGATATGTAAGTTGCTTACACGAAGGCTTAGTTCTGCTTGAATTTGGTTGAATGTTTTAAATTGATTGTTTTTTTCCAATATAATACAAATATTCTCAGGAACCTGGTCTCAAGATCCTGTCAAATTAAACCCCAGGATACTGAGCAGCATCCAGGACCCTGAGTGTTTATATTGAAATACTGTTTTTGTGCAAGATAATTTGATACTTTTTTCTACTATACACTTTAAAGTTAAAATAGTAAAGTCTTTAACATCAGCATTGCAAGCGATCTGACATTAAATTGAAAAAATCCAGAAGTTTTGGCTGCTATGCCTGATATGCAGATTGACCTAGCTACTCTCTTTTTAAACCCGCCCGAAGAGCAAATAACAAAGCAATTACAACAAAAAAAAAGGAAAGCTAGAACTCAAAAAAGAAAATTTGAAGATACCGTTAACGTGCAAACAAAAAAGAAAAAGAAATGACTGCAAGAAAAGATAAAGTTAAAAAGGAGGTAAATTATACAAGACAGAAACCAAATAAATCCAAAATAACAGAAAAAAATAACCACGAATCCAGTGATTGAAGACAATATTCTATACTTAATGATTAAAGTTACTGTTGTTGTTGATAGAGATAGACTGGTGTTGATAGAGAATTAATGCAAGTCAAAAATAGACCTAATTTTCGTTATCGTTCAAAATATTTGGACTATTACAAAGTAATGCTTAGAAGGATATTTTTTATTTGTGAAATTATAAATAATCGTTGATCTCAGATGATTTTCTGGTTACATCCTCAGTTTCCTGTTTCATGAATTTCTTGAAATGGCCATAGATCTAAAATTTTAAAATATTTTGACTGTTCCACTTAACATAGGCTAAAAGACAGTGTATTCTTTTTGATAGACTATATTTTGCAACCAGAATGTTAAAAAAATATCGGGCCGGAATCAGACTCGATTTCGTCCTTAGTTTGTAGAACGACCCACCTATTTCCGTAGCTAGCTCTGAGACTACTCACGCTACTGTAGTGCACGAGCCAACAACAATGATAATATAATTATTATTTTGATGTATGAATTTTATTTGTTAAAGCTACACAAGCCATCAAGCAAGCTGTTTTGGAGCTTAATTAAAGACATTATTATCTTCAGACGATATTATATTAAACATCACAATGCATGTAGTGAGCGTACACGAACTAGGTAGGTATAGGCTAGGTTATCCATGCATCCTTTTTGCAGATGACACAACTGTTGCTATTAAAGGTCGAGATATAGAATCTTTTGAGTCAGATGTTAAAAAAGCTTTAGAACAAGTAATTCGATGGATGGAGAGTAATGATTTAAATATCAACGTGAGCAAAACAAATGTTGTGCAGTTCCAAACATATAGAGCCAAGCCCATAGACCTGGCTATTAAATATAAAACTGAATTTATCGCTGAGGCAGGTTGGACGAAGTTTCTCGGCTTCACTTTAGATAAGTTTTGTGATTGTAAGCTTCAAATAGACAATGTGTGTAATAGAATTGTCAATTTTTTATTTCCACTAGCTAGGATTAAAAACGTAGCGGCGTTGGATGCAGCGCTTTGTGCGTATCATGCCTACGTAACAATTTCTTTTTTAAATATCAGGTCTTGTTTTTAGATACGTGTACGTATAATTTTAAACTATCGTTGGGTCCGCTTGCAAAACCAGGATGAACTTCGCTTCGCTGGGGACACCGGGACAGACTGCCTGAAACCGGGACTGTCCCGTCCAAACCGGGACGTATGGTCACGTTATGCATGCTAACTGCAAGGTAAGACATAATATTTGTTTGCCATAAAAGCATTTTATGTACGACAATATATATATTATTTTTTTTTTTTAGAATTGGCAATAAATTAACGTAGCCTACTACATCCTACCCGAAAATATTTTTTGTTACGAAAAAAAATGTATGACATGACCAACGAATAATAAATTATGTCCAATGAAATAATGTGACACTAGCCGTTGCCCGCAACTTCGTTTGCATAGAATTCGTTTATCGCTATCCCGCGGGAATCACGCAATTTTTCGGGATAAAAAGTAGCCTATGTGTTATTCCAGACTATAATCTATCTATGTTCCAAATTTCATCCAGATCGGCCCAGTACTTTTTGAGCCTATTCATTACAAACATACAAACATACAAAAATAGGTACAAATCTTTCCTTTTTATAATATTAGTATAGACAAAGCGACTCAGGTTGACTGTACACTGAAAGAAAGCGAATCGCGCACCACTGTGAAACATTTTTACTGCAAAATGTCATAACGAATTAGATACAATAGAAAGAAACCTTCTCGAACCTAACCATTTTGAACCCAACCAATTGTCCAGACACCACATAGTAAAACTCCAAACTATATGGTAATTTAAAACTGCCCCAGCACTAGCCACCACCAAGATTCGGTTCGGGCAGGATCACGGGTCAGCTGCTACGGCGACCCAAACAGTAAATGTTTTACCTAACATTTTAATTAATTTTGTCCGGAGCGTTAAGTCTAAAACCCGAAAAAACAGCCTAGACAATGCATGTCAGCGTATCGAGATGAGCTGAGTCGGAGCAAGGGGCAGCCACGGATCATTTGCGTCTCTACTCCAGTGGCGTAGCTAGGTAACCAAGGGCCCTGGTGCAAATAAAAAAATGGGGCCCCACTACTCTATCTAAACTGGTTACGTTTTTAATAATAATCGATCGAGATTTTCTGGTAAGGATTCGAGGGCCCTCTGAGCTTGAGGGCCCCGGGGCACTGCCCCGCCTAGTCCCTAGGTAGGAGTGAAGATCGCCAATCAAATCGTCAAGTGTGATTATTTCGACCCGAATAAACCCCTTGAGGCGAATATTCACAAAAAAGTAGTAGATTCCTAATTCAAGAAAGGGGAGACATTATCCCCGTACAATTCAAACAAGATTGTAGAGCATGGTAAGGTAAGCCTTTGGGCACTAAAAATAAAAATTTTGGTCAAGCCTGTGGATTCTTGGGAGACAATTTCTAAATTGCTAATTTAAAATTTCAGGCGTTGGGATGCGATTTTTATCAGGCGCGGAGGCCAATTCGAAAATTAATTTCTCGGAAAATACTTCATGTTAAACTTTCAAATTCTGACAGTATGTAGTACGGCCCCAGCACTACCCACTCCATAAATTTGGTGGGGGTATGACAACGGATATAACCGCTATAACTATCCAAATAGTAAAAGTTTTACTAAAGTTTAAATTAAATCTGTCCAAAGAAAAACCGATAAAACAAGCCAAGTCAACATTTTGGGATGGAATTGAATCAATAAAATGGTGATCCTAAGTTGATTGTATCTACAATCCAAAAATCGCTGAAATCCATCAAGCAGCCGCCAGTCAAAGAAGAAATTTATCTATTTTATAAGTAAAAATTGAATTAAAATTCGAAAAACTAAGGATTACACTGATTCATGCGAATAAAACTAATCTCAAATGATAAAGAATAAGCGCCTATAACTTTTTAATAAAATATGTGTCTCTGAAAACAACAGATTTAATAATTATTTTAAGAAAACTGAAAAATACCTACGGACCGAGGTGAAGTAGCTAAGCGTTTGATAGGTGGGTGGGAGTGGCGGGCAAATTTTTTTCGCGATTTTCGCCATTACAAAAATTGAAATAGATGCGCGTTAAATTAAGCAATACGAATATGTGATTACAATAAACAATTTACACGAAAAAAGCAGTGCAAAAAATTAAAATGTGTAATTTTTTTTTTTTCAATATTTCTAGCAAACAAAATTAACCTAACCCAATCTAAATAAACCACCTTGAACCTAATAATTGAAACCTAACCAATTTGAACCTAATCAATTTCATTCAAAAAGTGCAACCTAATGAACTAAAACCTAACAAATTTGAACCTAATCGATTACGACCGAACAAATTGAAACCTAATCGATTACGACCGAACAAATTGAAACCTAACCAACTTGAACCTAATCGATTTCATTCAATAAGTGGAACCTAACGAACTTAAACCTACCAAATTTAAACTTAATCGATTATATTTGCAACCTAACGAATTAAAACATAACACATTTGAGCCTAATCGATTGCGACCTAACAAATTGAAACCTAACCAAGTTGAACCCAACCGATTTCATTCAGTAAGTGCAACCTAACGAACTAAAAGCTAAAAAATTTGGACCTAATCGATTACGACCTCACAAATTGAAACTTAACCAAGTTGAACCTAATCGATTTCATTAAACAATTGCAACCTAACAAACAAACCTACCAAATTTGAACCTAATCGATTTCATTCAAAAAGTGCAACCTAACGAACTTAAATCTACCAAATCTAAACTTAATCGGTTATATTTGCAACCTAACGAATTAAAACCTAACAAAAAATTTGTACCTAATCGATTGCGACCTAACAAATTGAAACCTAACCAACATGAACCCAACCGATTTCATTCAAAAAGTGCAACATAACGAACTAAAAACTAACAAATTTGAGCCTAATCGATTACGACCTCACAAATTGGAACTTAACCAAGTTGAACCTAATAGATTTCATTAAATAATTGCAACCTAACAAACAAACCTACCAAATTTGAACCTAATCGAATTCATTAAATAATTGCAACCTAACGAACTTAAACCTACCAAATCTAAACTTAATCGATTATATTTGCAACCTAACGAATTAAAACCTAACACATTTGAGCCTAATCGATTGCGACCTAACAAATTGAAACCTAACCTACTTGAACCCAACCGATTTCATTCAAAAAGTGCAACCTAACGAACTAAAAACCAACAAATTTGAGCCAAATCGATTACGACCTCACAAATTGAAACTTAACAAAGTTGAACCTAATCGATTTCATTAAATAATTGCAACCTTTTGTTTTTTTTTTTTTTTTTTTTTTTTAACGTGTGGAAAATGCGCCTTATGCATCTCCGCGCTCGGGGCAGCATACGAACGGAGGTATGACGGGCTCTCCATCTCGCCGCTGCCTTCCCTATGGAAGGAGGGGAGAGGCCTACCGTCTAAAAACACACACGTTCCCTCCAGGCCTTGAACTGCGGGCGTTACGGGCGCACACGGTGACCACCGCAACGTCCACTGGCCGCCCCGGGATGGGGCAGGTGGCGACGGCACCGTTGAATGCGGGTTCCGGATTCCCCGCCCTCGTTAACTCCTCGTAGCCCCCTCAGCGGCCCACGTTCCCAGCGCCTGCGGGCCGGGGTTACGTGACGGCCGACATGACCGAGATCACGTCGCTCCTCTGGATTTTTATAGAGGTTTTCTCCTCGCGGCTCCCTTATCTTGATACAGACGAGGCGGCCCACGGTCCCGGCCCTACGGACCAGGTTACGTGCCGACCGAAAATGACCGAGGTCACTCCGCTCCGCGATCGCGTCCCTTGCGGAACGCACCGCTTCGACGGCAGGCTTTCGCCCGCCGCCAGCATGAGGCTCGCCCTTCCGTTCCCCGCCCGGGGCGAACAGCAGGTACAAGGTTGGACTCGCCCCCGTCCCTCCCCGTACGAGGCGTTTGGCGCCTCCAGGTTTGGTGCAGAGCTACGGTCAACGCACCACTCGTCCCCGCCCCTGAGCGGGCACCAGTGGTGGCCGCAGATGCAGACCAGCTCCCCGGCAGCTACCGCACACCCCGTCCCCCCCTAGGCTTCCCCCCCTCAGAGAACGCAGGGCCTGCCGGTAACCGCAAAGCGTCACCTACCTTTCGCCAGCTCCAGGCCGAGTGAGCAGTTCGGCGGGAGGGGCTACTCGGTAGGGGCTCAGTTCAGCCAGGCAGCACCCCACGCTTCTGTCCCTCGTCGCCCCAAGGCTCCCGTTCCCTCCCAAAAGGCGTTTGGCGCCTCCAGGTTTGTTGCAGAGCTACGGTCAACGCATCACTCGTGCCCGCCCTGGAGCGGGCACCAGTGGTGGCCGCAGATGCAGAGCAGCTTCCCGGCAGCTACCGCCCGCCTTTCCCCTCCTAAACTCGATCCCTCCCTTGATAAAACACCCCCCCACCCCCCCCCCACGGTCGGATATTTGCCACCAGCTAACTAATCCCCGAGGGGTTTAATCAGCCGTTGTTGCTCAGAGTGCACCGGCCTAAGCGTTACCCTTCCCCCCCGATGGGGCCAAAGCCCCTGATAGAAGGGAACTGTAACGCTAGAGCACCCGAGGAGGTTTCCGACATCGCACCCCAAATAATTGCAACCTAACGAACTTAAACCTACCAAATCTAAACTTAATCGATTATATTTTGCAACCTAACGAATTAAAACCTAACAAATTTGAGCCTAATCGATTACGACCTCACAAACTAAAACTTAACCAAGTTGAACCTAATCGATTTCATTAAATAATTGCAACCTAACGAACTTAAATCTCCCAAATCTAAACTTAATCGATTATATTTGCAACCTAACGAATTAAAACCTAACAAAAAAAAAAAAAAAAAAAATTGTACCTAATCGATTGCGACCTAAGAAATTGAAACCTAACCAACATGAACCCAACCGATATCGTTCAAAAAGTACAACCTAACGAACTAAAAACTAACAAATTTGAGCCTAATCGATTGCGACCTCACAAATTGAAACTTAACCAAGTTGAACCTAATAGATTTCATTAAATAATTGCAACCTAACAAACAAACCTACCAAATTTGAACCTAATCGATTTCATTAAATAATTGCAACCTAACTGAACATCTATGTAAACTGTTGGCACGGTATCAGTACGGTCCAGAATTTAATTCGTTTTAATAAGTTACCGAGAGTGTTTTGTGGTGAAACTTATATCAAAGTGATCCCAGGTGCACTGTGAATACCTATATAAATACTCCAAACGTAATAAGTGTGTTTAATAAACTTTATAGAACTTTAATTGTGGGAGTTGCAAGTGAATTGCGTGAACGCGTAAGCGCCTCAATATCCACGGCGCTTGAGCCCTTTTCGTCGCGACTGCGCTCTTGTGTGGTGGGTTGCGGTATAACCGAGCACTTAAACAAAGTTATTAAGTTAACGATTGCTAACCCTTATTGCTATTGGATCAGAATCGCTGTCAGATTGTCATATCCGTTCTGTATAAAATGGCACCAGCAAATAAATGTGCAGCTTGCAATAAGAAGATACCGTCGAATAAGGATATCTTAACATGTTATGATGGCAAGCTTAAGTATGACCTCGACTGTGTCAACGTATCCCAATCCCAAAGGCGTTTTTCTGGCATGGAACCGCGGCAAAAGGAAAGCTGGAAATGCCCTGAGTGTTGCTGTAAGCAGCCAAAATCGGGAAATACAAATACCCCAGTCCGTCCTGCCACTGCAGTACCCTCTGATGATGACGGTGGTAGTAGTGCCACTCAACGCGTTAGGAGGGACGAGGAGAGTGATTTTGCGTTGCAGATTCTACGTAAACGAGCGGCTCACTCGTATGAATCGCCAGCTATTTTATAACGCTCGTCAGGCGGGGGCACGTCTCAAATGGAGATATGTTTGGACTAAGGATGGCCGCATTTATGCCAGACGCCTTCCGAATTCCGCCGCGCATAGGATACGAACTGAAGCGGATCTCATGAAAACTTTCGGCCAGTCGTCTGCGGCAGGCTCTGCCCCGACCTCTGTGACGAGTCCTCCCTCCGGCTCTGCGGCTGATCGTCCTCTGGCCCCTGTCGTGGTAGCGGACGATTCGACTTCTGATGTTGTTTCTCGGGATTGACTGCTGCCAAGTGTTTGTTATAATTATAACTCGCTCTCGAAGAAACCGTTACTCCACATCATATACTTCCTAATTGTTTACCTTTTTTGTATTACAATGTATATATCTGTTACAAATAGATTTTTTTATGCTGTGTTACTAATGAGTGTTGCAAGACCGGCTGTATTCCACTCCATAGCGTTAATATTTATACTTTTGTTTATATTATTGTCGAATTCTAGGTGTTGTTTCATGTCTTGTATAATTTGTGGTTTTGTGGTATCTAAGGAAAATTTGCGTAACTCGTGCATATTTTACTGTTGTTTATTCACTTCCATTTCTTTGCATCAAAGGTGCTCGACTGTGCATGTTATTAATCGTTTTGTCACTGTGCGATACTCATCACTCTACAAAGAAACACGTTCAATTATCAAATACCACACTGTTATTTTATACAGCAATATAGTGATATATGGGCGCAGGCAGGGGCCGTAAGGAGATGAATTTGAGGATTGGTCTGCTGAATGCGTGCTCATTGGGTACGAACCATGATGAATTCATTGTCACGATGGAACATCATAATGTGGATATCATCGCTATAAACGAGACGTGGCTGAGGGAGGGGGAGCGGGGTCGAGCGCCTGTGGTGCCCAACTACCGACTGCGGCACAACCCGCGCGCCGCCTCGGTGCGCGCGCGCGGCGGCGGCGTCGGTTTTTATCTGAGGAATGGTCTTAATGTTCAAAGATGTAGCCATCCCGTCACTTCGCAGGTGGAACAAATGTGGGTTAGAGTATCCGTAAACGGAATGAAATTGCTCGTGGGGACAGCTTATCGACCACCGTGGTTCGACGTCGAAACTTTTATAGACGCGATGACAGAATCCCTGTCTTCGTTTTCAGGTTTTGATCGCATAGTATTAATGGGTGATTTTAATATAAACCTACTTGAAAATGATAAACACTAGGAATTTTAATAACTTTTTAACATATTTCGGCCTTAAACAGTACGTAAACGAACCTACACACTTCACTAGTCATAGTAGTACTTTGTTAGATGTAATTTGTAGCAACGAAACAATTCTAAATGCTAAAGTAAATTATATCCCGACCCTCAGTCATCATGCATTCCTAACCTGTGAATTAGACATAAAAAAAGTTAAACTGAATTCAAAAAAAATATTTTCAAGACCTTTAAAAAGTATTGATCTAAGCTCATTTAATCAGTCTGTTGAGTCTATTCCATGGGAGAATATTAGCGTTTTACCAGATGTCAATGACATGGTTGCCAGCTTCAATAGTGCGATTTTGTTTTTATTTGATTTGCATGCACCATACAGGCAGATTACCGTAAGAGAGGGTAACTACCCGTGGTTGACTTTCACTGTTAGAGAAATGATGCGTCTGCGGGATGAAGCTCATAAGAGATTTAAAGAGTGGGTTAGACAAACATAAACAGTATTATAAGGAACTCAAAAAATGTGTGAATTCGGCTTTGTATAATGAAAAACGTGCATATTTCGACCAATATATTAACCGTAACATCGATAGCCCTCGAGCACTGTGGAATAATTTAAAAAAAACCGTAAAAATTACTGACAATGCCCAAACTTCAGAAATTCCATCACATTTGCAGAATCCTGAACTAATCAACTCTCATTTTCTTGACGTTCCTGGTAAAAATGATGCGACTTATTCATACCTGAATTATTTTGAAAACAATTGTTTTCATTCCTCGGTATTCCGCTTGGAACCAGTTGATGATGGTCTAATATTGAAGATAGTTAAATCTCTGAAGTCAAATGCACTAGGCATTGATGGTATCTCCTTGGATATGTTGCTTCTCACTCTACCTAGGACACTAAATGTTATAACCACTTTGGTAAATAAGTCCATCACATCTTCTGTTTTTCCTGATGCGTGGAAGTCAGCGTTGGTAACGCCGCTGCCAAAGAAGTCCAACATTACTGTTTTGAAAGAATTACGGCCAATCAGTATTCTTCCTTGCTTATCAAAGATTCTCGAGCGCGTGGTCAGTATTGTAGTTCGTTATGTTGCACTTTTTGAATGAAATCGGTTGGGTTCATGTTGGTTAGGTTTCAATTTGTTAGGTCGCAATCCTCCCACAGATGGACCTGTGGCTGGACCGGGAGTTCGGGCCGCTGAATTACCACCTGGTCCAAGTCCTAACAGGGCACGGGTGCTTCGGGCACTACCTGCACCGCATCGGCCGAGAGGAGAGCTCTCAGTGCCACAATTGCGGTGCAGCGAACGACACAGCCCAGCACACCGTGGAGGAGTGTCCCTGTTGGGATTACGAGCGGCGCCAGCTCGTAGTGGCGATTGGACGACAGGACTTGTCACTCCACAGCATAGTCTCGGCTATGCTGGATGGGGGGTGACGAGTCCTGGGAGGAGGTGGCTTCCTTTTGTGAGAGCATAATGCTCCAAAAGGAAGCCGAGGAACGGGAGCGCGAGGAGTGTGTCCATGCGCCCCCGTTCCGGCGCAGACGAACGGGGCGAAGGCGGCGGCACTTTGCTGCCCGCCTGAACCCCTAGTGCGACCAGCGGGTTGGGGACGGGGGTCCTCCACCCGCCTTCACGGTCCCACGCGTCTGGGGGGGGAGCTGAAGCGTTGCGGCTCCTCCCTCCTAGGTGAGGTGGCCCCGGTGATTTTAACCAAAGCCGGGGCTGGCCGGGGGGCGTCGTCGGCTCGAATCTTCGGGAACCCACGGCGCCTACCTAAACCCGGCGAGCGGACAATGCCGTAGTGTTTTTAGTGGGTATGTTCCCCCCTCCCCTTCCCGCAGGGGAAGAGGACGGGGGAGAGAGCCCCACATAACCGCTCGGGGCCGCCCGGGGGTACTCGTAAATGAGTTTTCACTACGTTAAAAAAAAAAAAAAAAAAAAAAAAAAAAAAAAAAAAAAAAAAAAAAAAAAAAGGTTAGGTTAGGTTAGGTTAGGTTAGGTTAGGTTAGGTTAGGTTAGGTTAGGTTAGGTTAGGTTAGGTTAGGTTAGGTTAGGTTAGGTTCCCCCCCGACGTGTACCTACCTTGTCGTGGTGGGGGGGCTCACCGCCGCATGCCATGTGTCCGGCCTGCGGCGGTGCCAAGAGGTACCGGGTGGTGGGCCACTTCCAGTACTCCTCTGACCCAGCAGAGGAGACATGGAAGTGGCAGCGCTTTGGCGCGGGGGTGGCTCCCCTGGGGAGTTTTGAGGGCGGCCATGATGGCTGTCGGGAGTACGGTGGCTCTGAGGGCCATCGTACTCCATGGGGTTGGCCGTAGGGTGGAGGGGACTGAGCGTCGGTGTACCCGTCCGCTCGGACACAAGTTCCCTCAGGGTAGGGCGCAGGGGCGTGTGAGGGGTGGGGTAGCTCCGGGGGCCTCCTGGAGGAAAAATATCCTGGGGACTGAGTTCCCTGGGTGGCCGAAGGATTGATGTCCTTCGGTCTTTTCCTGGCCTCAGTGAGGCGAGCTATCCCCGCCCCCCACAACGAGGATCCGACCGAGTGTCGGATCGGAGGTGCAGGCGGCAGTCGCCGCTGCCCTCCGTAGTGGTGCCAGCTGGTGGGGGATGGGGATCCCCTGCCAGCCTGTAAAGGCCCACGACTCAGGGGGGGGGGCCAAGTATCCCCGGCCCTCCCTCCTTAGGCGACGGAACCCTGGCGCTTGCGCTGGGGTGGCCGGTGGGGCGTTCGTGGTGACACCATAGTTCTCCCACGGCGCCCCTCCAAATGGCCGAGAGGGAATACCGGTGAGTTTTTAAGGGGTATGCCCCCCTAGAGCCCTAACTAGGGGGGAGAGTCCACTACACCCCCCGCGTCGTCCCCCCTAAGTGCGTGTGGGGGGACATTCCCCAAGGCGCGGGGACCGTGCGTAATTTGCATTTTCTCACCGAATCAAAAAAAAAAAAAAAAAAAAAAAAAAAAAAAAAAAAAGGTTAGGTTAGGTTAGGTTAGGTTAGGTTAGGTTAGGTTAGGTTAGGTTAGGTTAGGTTAGGTTAGGTTAGGTTAGGTTAGGTTAGGTTAGGTTAGGTTAGGTTAGGTTAGGTTAGGTTAGGTTAGGTTAGGTTAGGTTAGGTTAGGTTAGGTTAGGTTAGGTTAGGTTAGGTTAGGTTAGGTTAGGTTAGGTTAGGTTGAGGCAAAATTTGATGTTACTGAGGCAAAATTTGATGTTACTGAGGCAAAATTTGATGTTACTGAGGCAAAATTGATGTTACTGAGGCAAAATTTGATGTTACTGAGGCAAAATTTGATGTTACTGAGGCAAAATTTGATGTTACTGAGGCAAAATTTGATGTTACTGAGGCAAAATTTGATGTTACTGAGGCAAAATTTGATGTTACTGAGGCAAAATTTGATGTTACTGAGGCAAAATTTGATGTTACTGAGGCAAAATTTGATGTTACTGAGGCAAAATTTGATGTTACTGAGGCAAAATTTGATGTTACTGAGGCAAAATTTGATGTTACTGAGGCAAAATTTGATGTTACTGAGGCAAAATTTGATGTTACTGAGGCAAAATTTGATGTTACTGAGGCAAAATTTGATGTTACTGAGGCAAAATTTGATGTTACTGAGGCAAAATTTGATGTTACTGAGGCAAAATTTGATGTTACTGAGGCAAAATTTGATGTTACTGAGGCAAAATTTGATGTTACTGAGGCAAAATTTGATGTTACTGAGGCAAAATTTGATGTTACTGAGGCAAAATTTGATGTTACTGAGGCAAAATTTGATGTTACTGAGGCAAAATTTGATGTTACTGAGGCAAAATTTGATGTTACTGAGGCAAAATTTGATGTTACTGAGGCAAAATTTGATGTTACTGAGGCAAAATTTGATGTTACTGAGGCAAAATTTGATGTTACTGAGGCAAAATTTGATGTTACTGAGGCAAAATTTGATGTTACTGAGGCAAAATTTGATGTTACTGAGGCAAAATTTGATGTTACTGAGGCAAAATTTGATGTTACTGAGGCAAAATTTGATGTTACTGAGGCAAAATTTGATGTTACTGAGGCAAAATTTGATGTTACTGAGGCAAAATTTGATGTTACTGAGGCAAAATTTGATGTTACTGAGGCAAAATTTGATGTTACTGAGGCAAAATTTGATGTTACTGAGGCAAAATTTGATGTTACTGAGGCAAAATTTGATGTTACTGAGGCAAAATTTGATGTTACTGAGGCAAAATTTGATGTTACTGAGGCAAAATTTGATGTTACTGAGGCAAAATTTGATGTTACTGAGGCAAAATTTGATGTTACTGAGGCAAAATTTGATGTTACTGAGGCAAAATTTGATGTTACTGAGGCAAAATTTGATGTTACTGAGGCAAAATTTGATGTTACTGAGGCAAAATTTGATGTTACTGAGGCAAAATTTGATGTTACTGAGGCAAAATTTGATGTTACTGAGGCAAAATTTGATGTTACTGAGGCAAAATTTGATGTTACTGAGGCAAAATTTGATGTTACTGAGGCAAAATTTGATGTTACTGAGGCAAAATTTGATGTTACTGAGGCAAAATTTGATGTTACTGAGGCAAAATTTGATGTTACTGAGGCAAAATTTGATGTTACTGAGGCAAAATTTGATGTTACTGAGGCAAAATTTGATGTTACTGAGGCAAAATTTGATGTTACTGAGGCAAAATTTGATGTTACTGAGGCAAAATTTGATGTTACTGAGGCAAAATTTGATGTTACTGAGGCAAAATTTGATGTTACTGAGGCAAAATTTGATGTTACTGAGGCAAAATTTGATGTTACTGAGGCAAAATTTGATGTTACTGAGGCAAAATTTGATGTTACTGAGGCAAAATTTGATGTTACTGAGGCAAAATTTGATGTTACTGAGGCAAAATTTGATGTTACTGAGGCAAAATTTGATGTTACTGAGGCAAAATTTGATGTTACTGAGGCAAAATTTGATGTTACTGAGGCAAAATTTGATGTTACTGAGGCAAAATTTGATGTTACTGAGGCAAAATTTGATGTTACTGAGGCAAAATTTGATGTTACTGAGGCAAAATTTGATGTTACTGAGGCAAAATTTGATGTTACTGAGGCAAAATTTGATGTTACTGAGGCAAAATTTGATGTTACTGAGGCAAAATTTGATGTTACTGAGGCAAAATTTGATGTTACTGAGGCAAAATTTGATGTTACTGAGGCAAAATTTGATGTTACTGAGGCAAAATTTGATGTTACTGAGGCAAAATTTGATGTTACTGAGGCAAAATTTGATGTTACTGAGGCAAAATTTGATGTTACTGAGGCAAAATTTGATGTTACTGAGGCAAAATTTGATGTTACTGAGGCAAAATTTGATGTTACTGAGGCAAAATTTGATGTTACTGAGGCAAAATTTGATGTTACTGAGGCAAAATTTGATGTTACTGAGGCAAAATTTGATGTTACTGAGGCAAAATTTGATGTTACTGAGGCAAAATTTGATGTTACTGAGGCAAAATTTGATGTTACTGAGGCAAAATTTGATGTTACTGAGGCAAAATTTGATGTTACTGAGGCAAAATTTGATGTTACTGAGGCAAAATTTGATGTTACTGAGGCAAAATTTGATGTTACTGAGGCAAAATTTGATGTTACTGAGGCAAAATTTGATGTTACTGAGGCAAAATTTGATGTTACTGAGGCAAAATTTGATGTTACTGAGGCAAAAT
>OW028704.1:0-2500 GCA_932294345.1 Pandemis cinnamomeana
TTTGCCTCAGTCAGCTCAAATTTTGCCTCAGTCAGCTCAAATTTTGCCTCAGTCAGCTCAAATTTTGCCTCAGTCAGCTCAAATTTTGCCTCAGTCAGCTCAAATTTTGCCTCAGTCAGCTCAAATTTTGCCTCAGTCAGCTCAAATTTTGCCTCAGTCAGCTCAAATTTTGCCTCAGTCAGCTCAAATTTTGCCTCAGTCAGCTCAAATTTTGCCTCAGTCAGCTCAAATTTTGCCTCAGTCAGCTCAAATTTTGCCTCAGTCAGCTCAAATTTTGCCTCAGTCAGCTCAAATTTTGCCTCAGTCAGCTCAAATTTTGCCTCAGTCAGCTCAAATTTTGCCTCAGTCAGCTCAAATTTTGCCTCAGTCAGCTCAAATTTTGCCTCAGTCAGCTCAAATTTTGCCTCAGTCAGCTCAAATTTTGCCTCAGTCAGCTCAAATTTTGCCTCAGTCAGCTCAAATTTTGCCTCAGTCAGCTCAAATTTTGCCTCAGCTCAAATTTTGCCTCGCTCAAATTTTGCCTCGCTCAAATTTTGCCTCGCTCAAATTTTGCCTCGCTCAAATTTTGCCTCGCTCAAATTTTGCCTCGCTCAAATTTTGCCTCGCTCAAATTTTGCCTCGCTCAAATTTTGCCTCGCTCAAATTTTGCCTCGCTCAAATTTTGCCTCGCTCAAATTTTGCCTCGCTCAAATTTTGCCTCTGCTCAAATTTTGCCTCGCTCAAATTTTGCCTCAACCTAACCTAACCTAACCTAACCTAACCTAACCTAACCTAACCTAACCTAACCTAACCTAACCTAACCTAACCTAACCTAACCTAACCTAACCTAACCTAACCTAACCTAACCTAACCTAACCTAACCTAACCTAACCTAACCTAACCTAACCTAACCTAACCTAACCTAACCTAACCTAACCTAACCTAACCTAACCTAACCTAACCTAACCTAACCTAACCTAACCTAACCTAACCTAACCTAACCTAACCTAACCTAACCTAACCTAACCTAACCTAACCTAACCTAACCTAACCTAACCTAACCTAACCTAACCTAACCTAACCTAACCTAACCTAACCTAACCTAACCTAACCTAACCTAACCTAACCTAACCTAACCTAACCTAACCTAACCTAACCTAACCTAACCTAACCTAACCTAACCTAACCTAACCTAACCTAACCTAACCTAACCTAACCTAACCTAACCTAACCTAACCTAACCTAACCTAACCTAACCTAACCTAACCTAACCTAACCTAACCTAACCTAACCTAACCTAACCTAACCTAACCTAACCTAACCTAACCTAACCTAACCTAACCTAACCTAACCTAACCTAACCTAACCTAACCTAACCTAACCTAACCTAACCTAACCTAACCTAACCTAACCTAACCTAACCTAACCTAACCTAACCTAACCTTTTTTTTTTTTTTTTTTTTTTTTTTTTTTTTTTTAACGTAGTGAAAACTCATTTACGAGTACCCCCGGGCCCGGGGGGGCCCGAGCGGTTATGTGGGGCTCTCTCCCCCGTCCTCTTCCCCTGCGGGAAGGGGAGGGGGGAACATACCCACTAAAAACACTACGGCATTGTCCGCTCGCCGGGTTTAGGTAGGCGCCGTGGGTTCCCGAAGATTCGAGCCGACGACGCCCCCCGGCCAGCCCCGGCTTTGGTTAAAATCACCGGGGCCACCTCACCTAGGAGGGAGGAGCCGCAACGCTTCAGCTCCCCCCCCAGACGCGTGGGACCGTAAAGGCGGGTGGAGGACCCCCGTCCCCAACCCGCTGGTCGCACTAGGGGTTCAGGCGGGCAGCAAAGTGCCGCCGCCTTCGCCCCGTTCGTCTGCGCCGGAACGGGGGCGCATGGACACACTCCTCGCGCTCCCGTTCCTCGGCTTCCTTTTGGAGCATTATGCTCTCACAAAAGGAAGCCACCTCCTCCCAGGACTCGTCACCCCCATCCAGCATAGCCGAGACTATGCTGTGGAGTGACAAGTCCTGTCGTCCGATGGCCGCCACGAGCTGGCGCCGCTCGTAGTCCCAACAGGGACACTCCTCCACGGTGTGCTGGGCTGTGTCGTTCGCTGCACCGCAATTGTGGCACTGAGAGCTCTCCTCTCGGCCGATGCGGTGCAGGTAGTGCCCGAAGCACCCGTGCCCTGTTAGGACTTGGACCAGGTGGTAGTTCAGCGGCCCGAACTCCCGGTCCAGCCACAGGTCCATCTGTGGGAGGATTGCCGCTATGGTCCTCGTACCATATCGGCAGTCCTCCAGCGCCTCCTTCCATCTGTCGCGCATACGACGATGGGTTTGACGGCGGGCGTGGAGCACTTCCTCCGGGGCCAGCCTGTCCCCTCTCGCCAGGGCCTCCTTTTGTGACCGGTAGGTCTCCGCCATTGCCGCAGCATCCACGTCCCAGGGCGGTGTCCCTGCGATGAGGCAGGCCGCCATGTGTGCCACCGTCACATACGCCCTTATTATGCGGATGGCACAAATCCTC
>OW028704.1:5000-240000 GCA_932294345.1 Pandemis cinnamomeana
CGGGTTTAGGTAGGCGCCGTGGGTTCCCGAAGATTCGAGCCGACGACGCCCCCCGGCCAGCCCCGGCTTTGGTTAAAATCACCGGGGCCACCTCACCTAGGAGGGAGGAGCCGCAACGCTTCAGCTCCCCCCCCAGACGCGTGGGACCGTAAAGGCGGGTGGAGGACCCCCGTCCCCAACCCGCTGGTCGCACTAGGGGTTCAGGCGGGCGGCAAAGTGCCGCCGCCTTCGCCCCGTTCGTCTGCGCCGGAACGGGGGCGCATGGACACACTCCTCGCGCTCCCGTTCCTCGGCTTCCTTTTGGAGCATTATGCTCTCACAAAAGGAAGCCACCTCCTCCCAGGACTCGTCACCCCCATCCAGCATAGCCGAGACTATGCTGTGGAGTGACAAGTCCTGTCGTCCAATCGCCGCTACGAGCTGGCGCCGCTCGTAGTCCCAACAGGGACACTCCTCCACGGTGTGCTGGGCTGTGTCGTTCGCTGCACCGCAATTGTGGCACTGAGAGCTCTCCTCTCGGCCGATGCGGTGCAGGTAGTGCCCGAAGCACCCGTGCCCTGTTAGGACTTGGACCAGGTGGTAATTCAGTGGCCCGAACTCCCGGTCCAGCCACAGGTCCATCTGTGGGAGGATTGCCGCTATGGTCCTCGTACCATATCGGCAATCCTCCAGCGCCTCCTTCCATCTGTCGCGCATGCGACGATGGGTTTGACGGCGGGCGTGGAGCACTTCCTCCGGGGCCAGCCTGTCCCCTCTCGCCAGGGCCTCTTTTTGGGACCGGTAGGTCTCCGCCATTGCCGCTGCGTCCACATCCCAGGGCGGTGTCCCTGCGATGAGGCAGGCCGCCATGTGTGCCACCGTCACATACGCCCTTATAATGCGGATGGCACAAATCCTCTGCGGCCGTCGGAGGAGGGATCGGGTCTGCGCCGACAGCCGGTCTGCCCATATTGGTGCGCCGTAGAGGGCCATACTGCGCACCACTCCGGCGAACAGTCGCCTGCAAGGCGCACTGGGACCGGCCACATTAGGCATCAGCCTAGCCAGGGCTGAAGCAGTGCCCATTAGGCGGGGAGCCAACCGGGTAAAGTGTTCCCGGAAGTCCCACTTCCTGTCCAGGACAAGACCAAGATACTTCATGTTGGCCTTGACCTGGACAGGCTGGCCTCCGATGGGGAGCACCGCACCCGCCGGAATGCGCCATCGGGGCGCTCCAAAGACCATGGCATCTGTTTTGGCTACTGCCACGTCTAGCCCGAGCGCCCCGATGCGGTCCACGACCAGCTCAGCCGCAACTGCCGCTCTGCGGAGAGTCTCCTCCATGTTGCTTCCCCGCACGACCACAAGCGTGTCGTCGGCGTAACACATCGTGGCCATGCGGGGAAGCTGCACCCCTCGTATGGCCCAGTCGAACCCCAGGTTCCAGAGCAAGGGGCCAAGCACGGATCCCTGGGGCACGCCACAGGCCATGGGCCTACTCCTGCGCCTTCCGCCGTGATCGTAGAGCACTACCCTCCCGTCAAGGTAGTGCCCTACGATCTTCTGCAGGTACTCCGGTATGCCGTGGTACCGGAGGGACTCCTCTATGACGGAGTAGGGGAGGGTGCCAAATGCGTTGGCGATGTCCAGGGACACCGCCACCACTCCTTCCCCTTTCTCCGCGGCGAGATCGCACCACTCCTTCAGGGCCCCGATGGCGTCCAATGTCGACCGGCCAGCCCTGAATCCGAACTGCCGGTCCGACATGTTGGGGCCCACTTCCCGCAGATGTGTCTGGATGCGGCGGGCGATGATGCGCTCCAGAGACTTGCCCGCCTCGTCCAGAAGGACTATGGGCCTGTGCGCAGAGGGCAGGTCCGGCGCACGTCCCGGCTTCGGGATCAGGACCAGTCGGCCCTCCTTCCATACTTTGGGGAAGCGCCCCACCTCCAGACACTCGTCATAGAGGTCTCTGAGGCGCCCCCCCAGGTGCTGTAGGGCGATCGGAATCACCCTAGCCGGGACTCCGTCTGGTCCCGGGGCCTTCTTACAGACCCGGAGACGGTCCACCACCATCATCCACTCGTCCTCGTCGATCCTCGGGACGGGGGCGGGTGGATGTATGCGCTCCCCCGAGGGGGCCGACATCCTCGGGGGAGTAAAGTCCGGCGCCGGCGGGAAGAGCACCTCCAGCGCCCTCTCTAGGAGTTCCGGCTCCAGCGAATCCATGGGGGGTGCGCGCCTCATTTTGTTCCGTACCAGCCTGTACGGACGCCCCCATGGATCCCTGTCAAGTGTTGCCAGGAACTCCTCATGCGCCGCGTCCTTGGCCTTGGCAATGGCCGTCTGGAGCGCCTCCTTGGCCTCCTTCAACCTCCCGTGGAGGAGCTCCTCCTCTTCGGCGGAGTGGATCCTTCGCCGCCGGCAGTGCGTGTATGCCCGGCGGGCGCGGTTGCTGGTGGCTCGGAGGGCCGCGATCTCCTCCGACCACCAGTACACGCTTTGCTTGGCCGGCATCCTCGCGACTCGAGGCATGGCGGCGTCGCATACCGCGGTCAGCGACTCGCGGAAGCGAGCCGCCTTCTCGTCCACCCCTAGGGATGCGGGTGGGGGGGCGCACCACGCCTCCACCACTGCGGCCTCCTCCGCCATTCCCGGGTCGAAGCGCGTGAGGACCCACCGCGGGAAGCTCGGCCTTGTCCTCGCCGAAGGCTGCAGCGGCGAGGCGGAGACCCTCATCCGAATGTACCTGTGGTCGGATAGGGTCTCCACGTCCTCCAGGACGCGCCAGTCAGCGATCCGTGTGGCTAGGACAGGGGTCGCGAACGTGACGTCCACGATGGACCCCCCCTGTCGACGCACACACGTATTGGCCGCGCCCCGGTTGACCACCTCGAGCCCGGTGGCCACCGCCCAGTCTCGAAGGACCGCCCCTTTCAGGTCTGTGTGGGGGGATCCCCACGCGGCGCTCTTCGCGTTGAGGTCCCCCAGTAGCACGATGTCTGCCGGGGCGATCCTTCCGACCACTCTCCCCAGCTCTTCGAGGTAGGCCTCAAAGTCGGCCAAGGGCCTGTTAGGGGAGAAGTAGACGCCGATGACGGTCGTCTTGCCCCATCGGGTCAACACATATCCCGGCCCTTCCTCGATCCGTGAGAGAGGGGGGGAGTCACCGGCAGTCGGGACCACCACGGCCACTTTCCCGTCCGCCGACCCTGCCCAGTTGGGTTGGGGGGGGACGTAGTAGGGCTCCGCCACCACAGCTAACGCTATGCGCCACTCCGCCATGACCTGCATTATGAGGTCTTGAGCGCGGGCGGAGTGGTTTGCATTCGTCTGTAGGAGCTCGTAATGCGGGTGTGCTGGCATTAGGACACCTGCATTACGAGTTCCTCTTCTGCCCTAGGGCTGTCCTCCGGGGTACGGACCCGGGTCGCGTGGGTCTTCCCCCTTACCCTTGGGGGGGCACACTTGTCCCCACCCATTACGTGGCCGTGAGGCCGGCCCGCTTCCGCGCATACTGCGCACTTTGGTGTGCCCTCGCAGCTGGCCGCGCGGTGCCCCTCCTCGCCGCATCGGAAGCACTTGGCCCCGTGCTCAGCAGCGGAAGGGCACGTGGCCCTTGTGTGGCCCAGCGCCATGCACTTGAAGCAGCGCATGGGCAGGGCCACAAGGGGCGTCACGGTGGCCTTCGCCCACCCCACCTGAATTCGGCCCTCCTTGGCGATGGCCTTAGCAGCCGTCGCTGGGCACCGCAGGAAGACGGCGCCCCGCCCAAAGGATTTCTCCCTCAGGGCCCCGACCTTGACATGGGCCACGTCGCAGCCCCCCATGGCCGCGATGGCCGCCGCTATCTCATCCCGGCCCACCGTCTCGTCGAGCCCAGAGAGCTTGAGCTCGGCGTATTTCGTGGGCCGGGTGATGTCGGCCACGTCCCCCACCACCTCCCGCAGTTTTGCCGCCAAGCGGTCTGCGGTGGCTTCGGGGTTGTCCCCTGCCACTTCCAGCATCTTGGCGTCGGTCATTGTTGTCCTCAACTTGACCGACTCCAAGCCGAAGTCCGCCAGCTGGACTCCGGTTCTGGCCCACACCATCACCTGTGTGTAGGTGACATCCTTGCCCCCCCTCTGCGCCCTCTCTTTGAGGGTTATCACCACCACTGCAGTGCGGGGGACCACCACCTTTACCGGCTTAGCCTTCGGGGCTGCCTTGGGGGGGGCATTAGGGGGCTTGGTGCCCCCTTTCTTCCCCCTGTTCCTCCTCACCACCGTTGACCAGGGTTCTTCCTGGGGCTGGGGGGCTGCCAGGGGTTGGGGCCCACCCTGTCCGCTTGTCCCCGCCTTGGGGGGCGGATTTTGCGGCGCCTGGTTTGGCCGCGCCGTCGACTGCGCTCTCGAGGCTGGCGTTGGGCCACCCTTGCCCGCCTCCTTGCCCGCCTTTTTGCCATTTTGGGCTGGCGGGGTCGGTGGAGGGGGCATCGGGATGGCCGCCTGCTTCCTCTTCGGCTGGGCCTTTGGGTGCTCCTTCGCGTCGCCCCCTACCAAGCCGGACTGGGCTCTGGGGCGAGGGGGCGGCGGCGTCCTCTTGTCGGCCGCGAGCGGCGGCCGCAGGACGGGTTCCGGCGGGAGGCGTGCCTCTACTTCGCCTAGGCGGGCATTTATCATCCCGCCCAGGGATGTGAGGAGGTCGCGCCTCAGGTCCTCAATGGCCTCTTTGAGGTCTCCTCCTGCCTCGGCAGCTGAGGTCCCTCTCCGCCCTGCTAGGGCCGAACCCTGCGCCTCTGCGTAGGCCGCCTTGAAGGCCTTCAGCTCGGCGCGAACGATCTCCAGCTCCCTAGAGAGCCGGGCGTTGTCCGCGCGGATACGGCGCTGCTGCTCTGTTTGGGAGACCGTCCGCAGCTCCTCGATGGCCTCCAGGGCCTCAGCGGTCGCATCGTTCAAACGGCCCTTTACCACTCCGTTTATATTGGAGCACTTCGCAATGTCCCCCTTGATGAGGAGTACATTGCGAAGCGCTGCGGCGGCGAGCTCCTCCCTGGACTGTTCCCGGAGGGTGCGTGCGTCCTCTTCTTCCTCGCCGCCCGCGGGTGATGACTTACCCCGGCGCAGGGACTGCTTCGGACGGTAGGTTCGATCTTCCCGGGCGTCCTCGTAATCGTTGGAGTCATCATCCGTGCCCAGACCCTCCAACCCCCTCTTTGCCTTAGCCAGGAAGGCATGGGCGCCCATGGGACGCTTTCCCACTCCACCCCTGCTCGAGGTCTTCACCTTTACAGGGATGACTTCATCACAACCGGACCTAAGCGACATGGTTCGCTTTAAGGGGGCCTTTCTACGGGCACCCCCGACCTCAATTTCGTCTGCCTCCATATCAGAGGATTCAGACGGGTCCACTGCAAAATCCGAGTCCCCCTCCTCTCGTGCCTCAGACAGGCTTAACGTGTCAACGGCGGGCTCAAGAGTTGAGCCGTTCCCACCCTTCACCCTATTTTTCCCGCTGCGCAAAGCTGGGAAGTTCAGCAAAAAATTCCCAGCGGGAGAACCGCTCGTGGAATTTCCCTCCTGACCAATGTCAGGGATGGCCGATGAACTGGCCCCCCCTTTCCCCCGAACTAACCCCCCCCGTAACTCCCCCCGTTCTGGAGTTACCTCCGCCCCTAAAACCGGAACTACGGTCGCCCATAGTTCCCCCCCCCTCCCGTCCGATTCCCAATCGGAACCCCCCCCCAGAACCCAAACAGGTTCGTGTACCCTCCCCACTACTAAAACCCCCCCCTCACCAGGTTGGTTTCGTCAGAAGGACAAAACCTAACCTAAAACGGTCAAGTCCGAACCGTGGAAAATTACCAACTTATCAAAAAGTTGGTAGTTTTCCCCAGATTCTGACGAGACTATAGTAGCTATAGGGTCGTGCGGGGTGCCGTTAGGCGGCGCAAACTACCCCCTATGTGACCCACTAACTACCAAATCTCTGACCGTTGAGACACAGGAGTGGCGATTTTTTGAAAGTGTCGACAAACTTATCAAAAAAGTCCCCGACTCCTATGGCAAAAATAATAGCAATGTTGCCAAAGTTAGGTTTCCGAATAACTTTTGACTGGTGGGTCCAAAAATTATTCGGAAAGCGGCAAACGACAGAGCTATTTTTTTGCTATTTTACCCAACAAACAGAAGTTAAAAAAGTTAAATCTACAATTAATTATGAATTTTATAAAAAGCAAAGAAAAGTGTTTTGAAATTTCCTGACCGCAAAACTTGAAGAGTTTTGGCCGAAAACTTCAAAAATTAATTTTGTGAGAACTAGATAAGCTAGAAACTCCGAAAAAAGACCGAAAGATCGACTGGCTAATGCGGAAGGCGAATAGCGAAAAAAATTTGGAAATTTTCCACGGCAAGTCAAAAATTCGAGTGATTTAGCAAAACGTGTCGTCCAAGTCAGCTCAAATTTTGCCTCAGTCAGCTCAAATTTTGCCTCAGTCAGCTCAAATTTTGCCTCAGTCAGCTCAAATTTTGCCTCAGTCAGCTCAAATTTTGCCTCAGTCAGCTCAAATTTTGCCTCAGTCAGCTCAAATTTTGCCTCAGTCAGCTCAAATTTTGCCTCAGTCAGCTCAAATTTTGCCTCAGTCAGCTCAAATTTTGCCTCAGTCAGCTCAAATTTTGCCTCAGTCAGCTCAAATTTTGCCTCAGTCAGCTCAAATTTTGCCTCAGTCAGCTCAAATTTTGCCTCAGTCAGCTCAAATTTTGCCTCAGTCAGCTCAAATTTTGCCTCAGTCAGCTCAAATTTTGCCTCAGTCAGCTCAAATTTTGCCTCAGTCAGCTCAAATTTTGCCTCAGTCAGCTCAAATTTTGCCTCAGTCAGCTCAAATTTTGCCTCAGTCAGCTCAAATTTTGCCTCAGTCAGCTCAAATTTTGCCTCAGTCAGCTCAAATTTTGCCTCAGTCAGCTCAAATTTTGCCTCAGTCAGCTCAAATTTTGCCTCAGTCAGCTCAAATTTTGCCTCAGTCAGCTCAAATTTTGCCTCAGTCAGCTCAAATTTTGCCTCAGTCAGCTCAAATTTTGCCTCAGTCAGCTCAAATTTTGCCTCAGTCAGCTCAAATTTTGCCTCAGTCAGCTCAAATTTTGCCTCAGTCAGCTCAAATTTTGCCTCAGTCAGCTCAAATTTTGCCTCAGTCAGCTCAAATTTTGCCTCAGTCAGCTCAAATTTTGCCTCAGTCAGCTCAAATTTTGCCTCAGTCAGCTCAAATTTTGCCTCAGTCAGCTCAAATTTTGCCTCAGTCAGCTCAAATTTTGCCTCAGTCAGCTCAAATTTTGCCTCAGTCAGCTCAAATTTTGCCTCAGTCAGCTCAAATTTTGCCTCAGTCAGCTCAAATTTTGCCTCAGTCAGCTCAAATTTTGCCTCAGTCAGCTCAAATTTTGCCTCAGTCAGCTCAAATTTTGCCTCAGTCAGCTCAAATTTTGCCTCAGTCAGCTCAAATTTTGCCTCAGTCAGCTCAAATTTTGCCTCAGTCAGCTCAAATTTTGCCTCAGTCAGCTCAAATTTTGCCTCAGTCAGCTCAAATTTTGCCTCAGTCAGCTCAAATTTTGCCTCAGTCAGCTCAAATTTTGCCTCAGTCAGCTCAAATTTTGCCTCAGTCAGCTCAAATTTTGCCTCAGTCAGCTCAAATTTTGCCTCAGTCAGCTCAAATTTTGCCTCAGTCAGCTCAAATTTTGCCTCAGTCAGCTCAAATTTTGCCTCAGTCAGCTCAAATTTTGCCTCAGTCAGCTCAAATTTTGCCTCAGTCAGCTCAAATTTTGCCTCAGTCAGCTCAAATTTTGCCTCAGTCAGCTCAAATTTTGCCTCAGTCAGCTCAAATTTTGCCTCAGTCAGCTCAAATTTTGCCTCAGTCAGCTCAAATTTTGCCTCAGTCAGCTCAAATTTTGCCTCAGTCAGCTCAAATTTTGCCTCAGTCAGCTCAAATTTTGCCTCAGTCAGCTCAAATTTTGCCTCAGTCAGCTCAAATTTTGCCTCAGTCAGCTCAAATTTTGCCTCAGTCAGCTCAAATTTTGCCTCAGTCAGCTCAAATTTTGCCTCAGTCAGCTCAAATTTTGCCTCAGTCAGCTCAAATTTTGCCTCAGTCAGCTCAAATTTTGCCTCAGTCAGCTCAAATTTTGCCTCAGTCAGCTCAAATTTTGCCTCAGTCAGCTCAAATTTTGCCTCAGTCAGCTCAAATTTTGCCTCAGTCAGCTCAAATTTTGCCTCAGTCAGCTCAAATTTTGCCTCAGTCAGCTCAAATTTTGCCTCAGTCAGCTCAAATTTTGCCTCAGTCAGCTCAAATTTTGCCTCAGTCAGCTCAAATTTTGCCTCAGTCAGCTCAAATTTTGCCTCAGTCAGCTCAAATTTTGCCTCAGTCAGCTCAAATTTTGCCTCAGTCAGCTCAAATTTTGCCTCAGTCAGCTCAAATTTTGCCTCAGTCAGCTCAAATTTTGCCTCAGTCAGCTCAAATTTTGCCTCAGTCAGCTCAAATTTTGCCTCAGTCAGCTCAAATTTTGCCTCAGTCAGCTCAAATTTTGCCTCAGTCAGCTCAAATTTTGCCTCAGTCAGCTCAAATTTTGCCTCAGTCAGCTCAAATTTTGCCTCAGTCAGCTCAAATTTTGCCTCAGTCAGCTCAAATTTTGCCTCAGTCAGCTCAAATTTTGCCTCAGTCAGCTCAAATTTTGCCTCAGTCAGCTCAAATTTTGCCTCAGTCAGCTCAAATTTTGCCTCAGTCAGCTCAAATTTTGCCTCAGTCAGCTCAAATTTTGCCTCAGTCAGCTCAAATTTTGCCTCAGTCAGCTCAAATTTTGCCTCAGTCAGCTCAAATTTTGCCTCAGTCAGCTCAAATTTTGCCTCAGTCAGCTCAAATTTTGCCTCAGTCAGCTCAAATTTTGCCTCAGTCAGCTCAAATTTTGCCTCAACCTAACCTAACCTAACCTAACCTAACCTAACCTAACCTAACCTAACCTAACCTAACCTAACCTAACCTAACCTAACCTAACCTAACCTAACCTAACCTAACCTAACCTAACCTAACCTAACCTAACCTAACCTAACCTAACCTAACCTAACCTAACCTAACCTAACCTAACCTAACCTAACCTAACCTAACCTTTTTTTTTTTTTTTTTTTTTTTTTTTTTTTTTTTTTTGATTCGGTGAGAAAATGCAATTACGCACGGTCCCCGCGCCTTGGGGAATGTCCCCCCCGTACTAGTTGGGGGGACGACGCGGGGGGTGTAGTGGACTCTCCCCCCTAGTCGGGGTCTAGGGGGGCATACCCCTTAAAAACTCACCGGTATTCCCTCTCGGCCATTTGGAGGGGCGCCGTGGGAGAACTATGGTGTCACCACGCACGCCCCACCGGCCGCTCCAGCGCAAGCGCCGGAGGTCCCTCGCCTAAGGAGGGAGGGCCGGGGATACTTGGCCCCCCCCCTGACTCGTGGGCCTTTACAGGCTGGCAGGGGATCCCCATCCCCCACCAGCTGGCACCACTACGGAGGGCAGCGGCGGCTGCCGCCTGCACCTCCGATCCGACACCCGGTCGGATCCCCGTTGTGGGGGGCGGGGTAGCTCGCCTCACTGAGGCCAGGAAAAGACCGAAGGACATCAATCCTTCGGCCACCCGGGGAACTCAGTCCCCAGGATACTTTTCCTCCAGGAGGCCCCCGGAGCTACCCCACCCCTCACACGCCCATGCGCCCGTCCCTGAGGGAACTTGTGTCCGAGCAACGGGTACGCCGACGCTCAGTCCCCTCCACTCTACCGCGAGCCCTCCCTTGAAGTACGATGGCCCTCAGAGCCACCGTACTCCCGACAGCCATCATGGCCGCCCTCCTAACTCCCCAGGGGAGCCACCCCCGCGCTGAAGCGCTGCCACTTCCATGTCTCCTCTGCTGGATCAGAGGAGTACTGGAAGTGGCCCACCACCCGGTACCTCTTGGCACCGCCGCAGGCCGGACACATGGCATGCGGCGGTGAGCCCCCCCACCACGACAAGGTAGGTACACGTCGGGGGGGAACCTAACCTAACCTAACCTAACCTAACCTAACCTAACCTAACCTAACCTAACCTAACCTAACCTAACCTAACCTAACCTAACCTAACCTAACCTAACCTAACCTAACCTTTTTTTTTTTTTTTATGGTGTGGAAAATGCGCCTTATGCATCCGGCCCGGTACGGGAATACCGAGGGTATCTGGGGCTCTCCCGAGGCGTCAGGCATACCCAGTAAAAAACACACGGATTCCCACATTTGGCACTGTTGCAGGGGGCCGCGGGAGAACTTTCGTGAACCGCGACGTCCCTGCAGGCCCACCCCGGGATGGGGCTACCTCCCTGCGACACCTGTGCAATGCAGGATTGGGAATTCCCGCCCTCCCCCGCAGGTGCCGCGGATTTTTTATAGAGGTTTTCTCCTCACAGTCACTGTAGTAACCCGCGGCCTCAGCATTAGGAACGCCAAGGTTACGCGTAGCCACGACAGGCACCCGAAGGCACCTCCGTCACAAAGGGGTTGTTCTCCAGGACAGAAAATGTCCCTTCGAGCATCCCCTGTCCACACAAAGTCCCGAAGGATCCCTCACCAAGGGGGTTGCTCTCCAGGGCTGAAAATGCGCTTTCGAGCCGCCCCCTCCCACTTTCGTCCTGAGAAGGACGTTTGTTTGCGTCCTTAGAAGGACGGTTTCGTCCTAAAAAGGACGTTTTTTCCGACATCCCGAAGGATTCGTAATGTCCCGAAGGATCCCTCTCTCGCCCTGAAAAGGACGTTTGCGTCCTTAAAAGGACGGCTTCGTCATGTCCCGGAGGACCCCGCTGCTCTGAAAAGAACAATTAAGTCTTGAAAAGGACTGTTACCCGCTCGCTCTGAAAAGGACGAATGCGGTTGCGGATGCGCCCTTAAAAAGGACGACTTCGTCATGTCCCGGAGGACCCCGCTGCTCTGAAAAGAACAATTAAGTCTTGAAAAGGACTGTTACCCGCTCGCTCTGAAAAGGACGAATGCGGTTGCGGATGCGCCCTTAAAAGGACGACTTCGTCGTGTCCCGGAGGACCCCGCTGCTCTGAAAAGAACAATTAAGTCTTGAAAAGGACTGTTACCCGCTCGCTCTGAAAAGGACGAATGCGGTTGCGGATGCGCCCTTAAAGGACGACTTCGTCATGTCCCGGAGGACCCCGCTGCTCTGAAAAGAACAATTAAGTCTTGAAAAGGACTGTTACCCGCTCGCTCTGAAAAGGACGAATGCGGTTGCGGTTGCGCCCCTTAAAAGGACGGTTGGTTCGCCCTTAGAAGGACGGTTGTCAAGTCCCGAAGGATCCCTCTCGTCGTCCTGAAAAGGACGTTTACGCCCTTAAAAGGACGGTTGCATCCTTGAGAGGACGGTTGCGCCCCTAGAAGGACCACGCACAAGGTTGCTTTCCAAGATGGGTGTTAACGGCCGTCTGCCCACCCACCCCTTCCAGCAACCAAGGGCGTTTCAGTCCTTAGAAGGACGTTTGCGCCCTCAGAAGGACGTCTCGCCCTTAAAAGAGCGGTTGGTTCGCCCTTAGAAGGACGGTTGTCAAGTCCCGAAGGATCCCTCATGTCGTCCTGAAAAGGACGTTTGCGCCCTTAAAAGGACGGTTGCATCCTTGAGAGGACGTTTGCGCCCTTAGAAAAACCGCGCACAAGGTTGCTTTCCAAGATGGGTGTTAACGGCCGTCTGCCCACCCACCCCTTCCAGCAACCAAGGACGTTTCAATCCTTAGAAGGACGTTTGCGCCCTCAGAAGGACGTCTCGCCCTTAAAAGAGCGGTTGGTTCGCCCTTAGAAGGACGGTTGTCAAGTCCCGAAGGATCCCTCTCGTCGTCCTGAAAAGGACGTTTACGCCCTTAAAAGGACGGTTGCATCCTTGAGAGGACGGTTGCGCCCCTAGAAGGACCACGCACAAGGTTGCTTTCCAAGATGGGTGTTAACGGCCGTCTGCCCACCCACCCCTTCCAGCAACCAAGGGCGTTTCAGTCCTTAGAAGGACGTTTGCGCCCTCAGAAGGACGTCTCGCCCTTAAAAGAGCGGTTGGTTCGCCCTTAGAAGGACGGTTGTCAAGTCCCGAAGGATCCCTCATGTCGTCCTGAAAAGGACGTTTGCGCCCTTAAAAGGACGGTTGCATCCTTGAGAGGACGTTTGCGCCCTTAGAAAAACCGCGCACAAGGTTGCTTTCCAAGATGGGTGTTAACGGCCGTCTGCCCACCCACCCCTTCCAGCAACCAAGGACGTTTCAATCCTTAGAAGGACGTTTGCGCCCTCAGAAGGACGTCTCGCCCTTAAAAGAGCGGTTGGTTCGCCCTTAGAAGGACGGTTGTCAAGTCCCGAAGGATCCCTCATGTCGTCCTGAAAAGGACGTTTGCGCCCTTAAAAGGACGGTTGCATCCTTGAGAGGACGGTTGCACCCCTAGAAGGACCACGCACAAGGTTGCTTTCCAAGATGGGTGTTAACGGCCGTCTGCCCACCCACCCCTTCCAGCAACCAAGGGCGTTTCAATCCTTAGAGGGACGTTTGCGCCCTCAGAGGGACGTCTCGCCCTTAAAAGAGCGGTTGGTTCGCCCTTAGAAGGACGGTTGTCAAGTCCCGAAGGATCCCTCATGTCGTCCTGAAAAGGACGTTTGCGCCCTTAAAAGGACGGTTGCATCCTTGAGAGGACGTTTGCGCCCTTAGGAAGACCGCGCACAAGGTTGCTTTCCAAGATGGGTGTTAACGGCCGTCTGCCCACCCACCCCTTCCAGCAACCAAGGGCGTTTCAATCCTTAGAAGGACGTTTGCGCCCTCAGAAGGACGTCTCGCCCTTAGAAGGACGGTTGGTTCGCCCTTAAAAGGGCGGCTGGTTCGCCCTTAGAAGGACGGTTGTCAAGTCCCGAAGGATCCCTCATGTCGTCCTGAAAAGGACGTTTGCGCCCTTAAAAGGACGGTTGCATCCTTGAGAGGACAGTTGCGCCCCTAGAAGGACCACGCACAAGGTTGCTTTCCAAGATGGGTGTTAACGGCCGTCTGCCCACCCACCCCTTCCAGCAACCAAGGGCGTTTCAATCCTTAGAAGGACGTTTGCGCCCTCAGAAGGACGTCTCGCCCTTAAAAGAGCGGTTGGTTCGCCCTTAGAAGGACGGTTGTCAAGTCCCGAAGGATCCCTCATGTCGTCCTGAAAAGGACGTTTGCGCCCTTAAAAGGACGGTTGCATCCTTGAGAGGACGTTTGCGCCCTTAGAAAGACCGCGCACAAGGTTGCTTTCCAAGATGGGTGTTAACGGCCGTCTGCCCACCCACCCCTTCCAGCAACCAAGGGCGTTTCAATCCTTAGAAGGACGTTTGCGCCCTCAGAAGGACGTCTCGCCCTTAGAAGGACGGTTGGTTCGCCCTTAAAAGGGCGGCTGGTTCGCCCTTAGAAGGACGGTTGTCAAGTCCCGAAGGATCCCTCATGTCGTCCTGAAAAGGACGTTTGCGCCCTTAAAAGGACGGTTGCATCCTTGAGAGGACGTTTGCGCCCTTAGAAGGACCGCGCACAAGATTGCTTTCCAAGATGGGTGTTAACGGCCGTCTGCCCACCCACCCCTTCCAGCAACCAAGGGCGTTTCAATCCTTAGAAGGACGTTTGCGCCCTCAGAAGGACGTCTCGCCCTTAAAAGAGCGGTTGGTTCGCCCTTAGAAGGACGGTTGTCAAGTCCCGAAGGATCCCTCATGTCGTCCTGAAAAGGACGTTTGCGCCCTTAAAAGGACGGTTGCATCCTTGAGAGGACGTTTGCGCCCTTAGAAAGACCGCGCACAAGGTTGCTTTCCAAGATGGGTGTTAACGGCCGTCTGCCCACCCACCCCTTCCAGCAACCAAGGGCGTTTCAATCCTTAGAAGGACGTTTGCGCCCTCAGAAGGACGTCTCGCCCTTAGAAGGACGGTTGGTTCGCCCTTAAAAGGGCGGCTGGTTCGCCCTTAGAAGGACGGTTGTCAAGTCCCGAAGGATCCCTCATGTCGTCCTGAAAAGGACGTTTGCGCCCTTAAAAGGACGGTTGCATCCTTGAGAGGACGTTTGCGCCCTTAGAAAGACCGCGCACAAGGTTGCTTTCCAAGATGGGTGTTAACGGCCGTCTGCCCACCCACCCCTTCCAGCAACCGAGGGCGTTTCAATCCTTAGAAGGACGTTTGCGCCCTCAGAAGGACGTCTCGCCCTTAGAAGGACGGTTGGTTCGCCCTTAAAAGGGCGGCTGGTTCGCCCTTAGAAGGACGGTTGTCAAGTCCCGAAGGATCCCTCATGTCGTCCTGAAAAGGACGTTTGCGCCCTTAAAAGGACGGTTGCATCCTTGAGAGGACGTTTGCGCCCTTAGAAGGACCGCGCACAAGATTGCTTTCCAAGATGGGTGTTAACGGCCGTCTGCCCACCCACCCCTTCCAGCAACCAAGGGCGTTTCAATCCTTAGAAGGACGTTTGCGCCCTCAGAAGGACGTCTCGCCCTTAAAAGAGCGGTTGGTTCGCCCTTAGAAGGACGGTTGTCAAGTCCCGAAGGATCCCTCATGTCGTCCTGAAAAGGACGTTTGCGCCCTTAAAAGGACGGTTGCATCCTTGAGAGGACGTTTGCGCCCTTAGAAAGACCGCGCACAAGGTTGCTTTCCAAGATGGGTGTTAACGGCCGTCTACCCACCCACCCCTTCCAGCAACCAAGGGCGTTTCAATCCTTAGAAGGACGTTTGCGCCCTCAGAAGGACGTCTCGCCCTTAGAAGGACGGTTGGTTCGCCCTTAAAAGGGCGGCTGGTTCGCCCTTAGAAGGACGGTTGTCAAGTCCCGAAGGATCCCTCATGTCGTCCTGAAAAAGACGTTTGCGCCCTTAAAAGGACGGTTGCATCCTTGAGAGGACGTTTGCGCCCTTAGAAAGACCGCGCACAAGGTTGCTTTCCAAGATGGGTGTTAACGGCCGTCTGCCCACCCCCCCCTTCCATCAACCAAGGGCGTTTCAATCCTTAGAAGGACGTTTGCGCCCTCAGAAGGACGTCTCGCCCTTAGAAGGACGGTTGGTTCGCCCTTAAAAGGGCGGTTGGTTCGCCCTTAGAAGGACGGTTGTCAAGTCCCGAAGGATCCCTCATGTCGTCCTGAAAAGGACGTTTGCGCCCTTAAAAGGACGGTTGCATCCTTGAGAGGACGTTTGCGCCCTTAGAAAGACCGCGCACAAGGTTGCTTTCCAAGATGGGTGTTAACGGCCGTCTGCCCACCCGCCCCTTCCAGCAACCAAGGGCGTTTCAATCCTTAGAAGGACGTTTGCGCCCTCAGAAGGACGTCTCGCCCTTAGAAGGACGGTTGGTTCGCCCTTAAAAGGGCGGTTGGTTCGCCCTTAGAAGGACGGTTGTCAAGTCCCGAAGGATCCCTCATGTCGTCCTGAAAAGGACGTTTGCGCCCTTAAAAGGACGGTTGCATCCTTGAGAGGACGTTTGCGCCCTTAGAAAGACCGCGCACAAGGTTGCTTTCCAAGATGAGTGTTAACGGCCGTCTGCCCACCCACCCCTTCCAGCGACCAAGGGCGTTTCAATCCTTAGAAGGACGTTTGCGCCCTCAGAAGGACGTCTCGCCCTTAGAAGGACGGTTGGTTCGCCCTTAAAAGGGCGGTTGGTTCGCCCTTAGAAGGACGGTTGTCAAGTCCCGAAGGATCCCTCATGTCATCCTGAAAAGGACGTTTGCGCCCTTAAAAGGACGGTTGCATCCTTGAGAGGGCGTTTGCGCCCTTAGAAAGACCGCGCACAAGGTTGCTTTCCAAGATGGGTGTTAACGGCCGTCTGCCCACCCGCCCCTTCCAGCAACCAAGGGCGTTTCAATCCTTAGAAGGACGTTTGCGCCCTCAGAAGGACGTCTCGCCCTTAGAAGGACGGTTGGTTCGCCCTTAAAAGGGCGGTTGGTTCGCCCTTAGAAGGACGGTTGTCAAGTCCCGAAGGATCCCTCATGTCGTCCTGAAAAGGACGTTTGCGCCCTTAAAAGGACGGTTGCATCCTTGAGAGGACGTTTGCGCCCTTAGAAAGACCGCGCACAAGGTTGCTTTCCAAGATGAGTGTTAACGGCCGTCTGCCCACCCACCCCTTCCAGCAACCAAGGGCGTTTCAATCCTTAGAAGGACGTTTGCGCCCTCAGAAGGACGTCTCGCCCTTAGAAGGACGGTTGGTTCGCCCTTAAAAGGGCGGTTGGTTCGCCCTTAGAAGGACGGTTGTCAAGTCCCGAAGGATCCCTCATGTCATCCTGAAAAGGACGTTTGCGCCCTTAAAAGGACGGTTGCATCCTTGAGAGGGCGTTTGCGCCCTTGGAAGGACCGCGCGCAAGGTTGCTTTCCAAGGTGGGTATTAACGGCCGTCTGCCCACCCACCCCTTCCAGCAACCAAGGGCGTTGCAATCCTTGGAAAGACGTTTGCGCCCTCAGAAGGACGTTTCGCCCTTAGAAGGACGGTTGGTTCGCCCTTAGAAGGACAGTTGGTTCGCCCTTAAAAGGTCGGTTGTCAAGTCCCGAAGGATCCCGCTTTTCGTCCTGAGAAGGACGTTTACGCCCTTAGAAGGACGGTTGTGCCCTTAAAAGGACGTTTGCGCCCTTAAAAGGACGGTTTATGCTATTATTGTCAGTTGTTTACATAAAGTGCTCATGTCTATTAGTTATACCTGCCATAGGCGATGTTGGCACTATTGTTGCCGACCACGGGTTAACATACTTGTGCTAATATTAAGATATATCTAGCCTTATATTAATATGGTATATTTATTTTCATACATCTGCTGCATAAGGACTTATTCTAGGGCATAGTAACAGGCGTTGCGTTACGAATACATATTATATCTGCCATTTACTCCCGAATGCATGGCCGCGCGCCGCTTGTGGTGTGGTTTAATTTGTATATGTTGCCATTTCAACATTATTATTACTATTGTTATTGTTATTATTATTTTATTGTTATTAGAGCTGCCAGGCTCGGTCGCCTAACACGGCCGGATCGATAAAATCGCTGAACGCGGTTTGGTTTCCACCCACTGTGCCTCAGTGAAGCGACGTAGGGACCTGACTTAGGCCTCGTTTTGTAGGGCTCCCCAGTGCGCGGTGCACTGTGCCGCGCGAATTCTTGATTTCGTTCCGGTTTCCACTTCACAGTTGAAAACTCCTAAAATTACACTTTTTCTCACTTAAATATCTGACACTTTCACTTTTGCCCTTGTTGATAGTATGGTTATGTGCGCGGCTTAATTCCGCATCTTTTGATGCATCACACTGTTGTATAGCTCATCTGGGTGACCGACCACGCCTCTCGTGGTTCGGTTTTTCAACCGCCGTGCCTCAGTGGATCATCGTAGGGGCCTGACTTAGGCCTCATTTTGTAGGGCTCCCCAGTGCGCGGTGCACTGTGCCGCGCGAATTCTTAATTTCGTTCCGGTTTTTGCTTCGCAATTGAAAAACTCCTAAAATTACACTTTTTCTCACTTAAATATCTGACACTTTCACTTTTGCACTTGTTGATGGTACGGTTATGTGCGCAGCTTCATTCCGCGTCTTTTGATGTATCGCACTGCTGCGTAGCTCAACTGGGCTCAAAATCGTCGCTGCTCCCCCCCCCCAGTGGTTCGGTTTTTCAACCGCCGTGCCTCAGTGGATCATCGTAGGGACCTGACTTAGGCCTCATTTTGTAGGGCTCCCCAGTGCGCGGTGCACTGTGCCGCGCGAATTCTTGATTTCGTTCCGGTTTTCACTTCACAGTTGAAAAACTCCTAAAATTACACTTTTTCTCACTTAAATATCTGACACTTTCACTTTTGCACTTGTTGATAGTATGGTTATGTGCGCGGGTTAATTCCGCATCTTTTGATGTATCACACTGTTGTATAGCTCATCTGGGTGACCGACCACGCCTCTCGTGGTTCGGTTTTTCAACCGCCGTGCCTCAGTGGATCATCGTAGAGACCTGACTTAGGCCTCATTTTGTAGGGCTCCCCAGTGCGCGGTGCACTGTGCCGCGCGAATTCTTGATTTCGTTCCGGTTTTCACTTCACAGTTGAAAAACTCCTAAAATTACACTTTTTCTCACTTAAATATCTGACACTTTCACTTTTGCACTTGTTGATGGTACGGTTGTGTGCGCGGCTTCATTCCGCGTCTTTTGATGTATCGCACTGCTGCGTAGCTCAACGGGGCTCAAAATCGTCGCTGCTCCCCCCCCCCCAATGGTTCGGTTTTTCAACCGCCGTGCCTCAGTGGATCATCGTAGGGGGGTGCGTAACGATGTATATAAAAATTTTTGGTATAATATTAGTAGCAATAACGCTCATTTGATATAATTATTAAATCATATAACAACACTTAACATACCCACACATGACACAATCATCATTTCTTATAATGATCATCCGATATAATATCATTTAATATAACATTCTTTAAGTATAATGCCTATTTCCCACAACGAACCTATGGCATAACGCTATCTTTATAAAAAGTAGGTTAGGTTAGGTTTGAACTGCGTCCCCCAACAAAAACGAACTGCTATTATATATTATGATTTGTATATAAAATGAGCGTTATACCACACAACCGCTATAAGAAACAAGCGTTATACCGAACGATAAATATACGAAATAAATTTATATATCCTAAAACTATACCAAACGTTCACCATACACAATGAGTGATTATACCCCTTGAAACTATATCAAATGTTGATATATCGATAGAAAATATATTAAATATTTTTATATCAATCATTACACACCCATCGTAGGGACCTGACTTAGGCCTCATTTTGTAGGGCTCCCCAGTGCGCGGTGCACTGTGCCGCGCGAATTCTTGATTTCGTTCCGGTTTCCACTTCACTATTGAAAAACTCCTAACATTACACTTTTTCTCGCTTAAATATCTGACACTTTCACTTTTACACTTGTTGATAGTATGGTTGTGTGCACGGCTTAATTCCGCGGCTTTTGATATATCACACTGCTATACCCGTACGCCCCGCGCGCGACCGCCCCCACACCGCGCGCCCAGCAACAGGGCTTCCGCGACCGCCCCCGCTCCGCGCGCTCACCAGCGAGGCCTCCGCGACCGCCCTAGCAACGCGCCTAGTAGCAATAGTTCCGCAATCTCCCCAGCTCCGCGCGCCCAGCAGCGAACCCCCGCAACCGTCCCGCGCCGAGGCCCCCGCGACCACCCTAGCAACGCGCCTAGTAGCAATAGCTCCGCAATCTCCCCAGCTCCGCGCGCCCAGCAGCGAGACCCCGCGGCCGTCCCCAGCACCCGAGCCCGGCAGCACCGCACCCCTCGGCCGGCGTCGTCGCCCTCACCCCGAGCGGCGCGCATACACATTGCTGGATAGCCATACATGTATACATCATCCTCATCCTTATCACAATCAACATCATCCTCTCATCATACATACTCCCCCCCCCCCCCCCCCTACACTACTTCAGTCGTCCCGCAAACCTATTTTAGCTATAACAATAACATAACCATCCATGTTTGAGGTTGGCCGACCCGGCTCATTATATAAATTAATAACACCTTAGTTCAGTTAATAACACATTAGTTCAGTTAATAACACATTAATCAGTTAATATAGCAAATTGCCCTATTCGCCCATTTGCATGAATTCCATCATACCTACAAACAGCCGGGGCGAACCGGCAGCTCCCACATTCCCCCGAGCGCGCCACGTGCGCCCGCCGTGCAAGGCCACTATAGTGCGTTCCATGTGACGCGCCAGCAATGCGAGCAAGCCGCCATGTTAAAATTATTAAATGTTGAGTTTATTAAATATGATGTTCCCAGAGCTGGCAGTGCTTGTTCGCATAGCTAGCAGGCCCCACAGAAGCCCCCACATGTTCCATCATGCAGACGGGCATTTCTCAAGAGTTTTGTCATGTTTCCTCTTGTATTTTCCAATAAATTATATTGTTATAAACTTTAGTAATTTATAGTAGATCACAATAGCCCTACTAACTACCGCAAAATATGAGATAAGATCACTCTCAATTATCACTTCGACGATACGTCCGTCTACATGATGCGACACGCCATAGCGAACAGACTATAGTCATATATTCATCCCAATTTCAAGTTTGGGGTGTCTAGGCTCGTCGTAAGCTAGAGCAGGGGAGTCGTTTAAGAAAAAGGTGTTTTATTCGGTAACTACTGGTTAGAAAGTTCTGAAATTTGGAGTGTGTGCTCTTTATTAGATGGACTATCATATACAGTTTCAAAATGGGGGGTAGCAGGTATACTTTCCGAACTATGGAGGGGAGAAGTTGAGAGCTATTCCAATACCAGCCCGTTAAGCAAAGAGGGGGGGGGGGGGAGGCGACTCCCGTGCACTAACGTAGTACCTATTTAGACCTAGGCTATTGTTAACAATTTAGATTCCATGTTTGGAACAGGTTTGGACTTGTTTGAGCTTACACGTGATACAATATTCCGTAATTATACTCTTCTCCTTGTCCGAGACGATTTACATGTAGTAACGCTGATTGTACAGCGCTTCAGGTCACTATCTTTAAAGCTAAAAAAAAAAAAAAAAACAAAATAACCTGTCTTTTTGACAGATGTGACAATGTCATTACGCTTTGAGTGCGCGCCAAGGTCGCTTTATAATCTCTCATTAATAATAAAAATACAGCAGTTTTATTGATTGTTCACTATATTAACTATATTCAACATAATTACGGGTTTACAGTGATGTTTGGTGTTAAATCAGCGGAATTGAGGATGGTTGAAAACTTCATACATTCCTGTAGATTTTTTCGAATACCTACCTAAGGTTTGTTTGGATAATTCGTAAGGTATGTATGCGGCAATATTATTCAAATAGAATAAGTACAAGTGCCTAGAGAATTCACATTGAACAGGTATTGAGGTAATGTGCTTTCGTTAATAGGCGGTACGAAATTGCGTCGCAATTTATTATTTTATTATTATCTTATCACTGACTACAGAAAGGTAGGTTCAAATTCAACGTCTACGTTCTGTAGTTTACATATATGCGGTTAAAATATACAATCTGGTGCGGAAAACTTGTATATTTTATTCGTTCCGTGACCGACGTTCTGATTTCGCGGTCGTAGATCAACTCGTGTTAATGTGAATTTAAGAAGAATTAGGAAGATACAATCAAGAATAAAGACATTCAACTCAGCCCTCATTGTGGGCACTTGGATGAAGATTCAGAAAAGATACAATAACACAGGATGAAGACATACTGCGGAGCTGACTGCCAACCTCCACTAGTTGGAGAGGCACTATGAGAGAGAGAGAAGACATACTGGAGAAGTTAGATATGTTCCTAAGTATAACCAGTTGAACTAAAATAAGTAAATATAATATTCAATCCTTAAAAGATGTCATCAATGCTACGGTACTCCTAATGAATCCGGAGATACATACAGAGCACTGTTTCAGACAGTAATGTGTAACATTTTATTGATAAATAAAGAAATAAATAATCAGAACTGTAAGTGAATTTCTAGAGATCAATAAGTAAAAAATTAACTTGAACAGTAAGTAAAACAAACTCTTTACTGTGCAAAATAAACTCCTACATAATTATTATTTACCCACAGGTATGAAATAATTGAATAAATAATAAAATTAATATCAGGGCACAATACAGGTCAATAAAATTGACCACATGCCCCAAATTTAGCAAAGCTTGTACTGAGCCACATACACATACATAATACCCTCGATTTGGGTATACACATCCATATTCTTTGGAAGTGGTTAACCTGTTCAGATTACTGGCATCTTAGCCGGGTACCTTAAAATGGGTCTACCCGGACATCAAGTCATAGTGAAACTTGTATCCGACTAAACTTTTTTTTTTCAGATCTGTGCTTTCTTATGAATGTTATTTCCTTGTCTTTTACAAGAACATATACAATATTTGGGTAGTAACTTTCCGAGAGAACAGGAGGCTATATCATTGGTGTCTCGTAGTTACCATTATAAAAAAGAAAATAAGATCACCATACTACTAAGAAAATTTTATCACAAGTCACCGGGAAGAGAAAAATATTTAGCATTATTGTAAGATAATAACAATTTTGATGTAAAATGATCCTGCCACAAGAAATACATTTGATATTGTTTGGTGGTGCAAAACAATTGACAAGTACATTTTGACAGGTTTTAGACAAATCCAGAGTATTTTGTTAAGGAATACATTTCTAGGCAGCAGAAAATATAACATATAAACATAGAGAGTTATATCCTTCTTAATTTGCAGTGTAGGATTGTATGGCTGGATTCTTGCAACTCAATTTTGAGCACATATCTTCAACCATTTGAGCTGAAATTTTGCATTGTTGTGTAAGACAGTAACAAGAAAGTTGATACAGTCAACAAAAAGGTTATAAGTATTAAAGAGGTAATTTTTGATAGAAACCTTAAGATGGAACACTATTGGGCATATATTTATAACATTTGAAAGCTGCATATACTTGTTCTATACATGTTGAAGGAGGTGTAGACTGATATTAAGAATAGATTAGCCAAAGAGGAATTTTGACAATGGTGTCAACTGAAAACATTAATTGCTAGTATCTTACAAAAATACTCTGCTTATTTAAATATTATTGATTTTAATGGACTTCAAGGGAACTCACTAAATATGCATATTTTTTCTATACTTCCATGCTGGTCTGGGAGCAAAGAAAATACATAGAATGTACCAGTTGCTTCTCTTCCCGCGCAGATGGTAAAAGCCCATCAGGGAATGGGCGAAAATAGGAATAATGTTATAGGCGATGCGGCTAGCAACCCATCACTATTTTGATTCCATTTTCCACCTATACAATCACAATCTCGATAAACAGGGCCGGTAGGTCTTGGTACCTTAGGCTCTGTCTACCCCGTTGGGGATAAAGACGTGAATTGTGTGTGTGTGTGATATTAATGGACCTCAAGGAAAGTCATTCGAGTAATCGATATCAGCAATATTAAAAAGGGAACAAATAAGGCCATTCAAAGACAGGCAGGAGTGGCATAGATATTCGTTTTTAAGCTGAGATTTGATTAGTTATATAAATCAGAATCGATTAAGAGCTATTACTCTGAGAATAGACAAAGAATTATGAACCAACACTTGGTTGATATACATATACAGGGTTTAGAGCTATCACACTGAGGATAGACAGTGGCCTGTTATTGATACAAGAGTTGAGCTATGACAGCAAATAGACCATGATTCAAAAGTTATCAATAATCTATTTTCGAGTGCACATGCCTTAGCCTGTCTTTTTTATTAACATTAGCAATAAGCAATTATGTTACTTACAAATTTTGGGTCCCAGTTATCCGAATAAAGAAATTTATTATTATTATTATTATTAGCGCCATCACATAGTGGATGGACAGGCATACATAAACATACCTTAGAGCCAGCACCGAGAGGCTGGACAGGTAACGTTATATATGACCCATCACTGCAGGTCCGAAAAATTATCATAAAGAAATTTATTATTATTATTATTATTAGCGCCATCACATAGTGGATGGACAGACATACATAAACATACCTTAGAGCGAGCACAGAGAGGCTGGACAGGTAACGTTATATATGACCCATCACTGCAGGTCCGAAAAATTATCAATCAACCATTTTTGGGTAATACAGGCCTTAGCCCATCACATAGCGATTGGACAGGTAATTTATAAAATATGACCCACAGATCAAAAGGACCAAGAAAATAACACTCAAGAATTTATTTGTAGACAAGGCTTAGAGCTACCACAAGTTGCGGGTAGACGGCCGTTTCGTACATAGTTGAGCTAAATATAGTTGCGCATGACACATTGTCCAGGCCCTCCCGTACTGAAGGGAGGCCTGTGCACAACTGTTGAACAAAATTATTCATCCCGGAGAAGTGGAGATGGAAGAGCTATGATTTAGTTAAGGATAGGACACAAAAAATAATCATTTAACAATTGCTTCATATAATAAAATATTAATATAATACATTACATACTGGTCCATTTCTGTTACAGCGACTGCTAACAATTGAACGAAGGCTTCGATTGAACGTCCTTTCATGTGATCCTAATTAACCCAATCGTTTCCCCAGAAATATTATTTCATTATTGGAGAACATAGAACATATATAAAGACGCAAACTATACTAAACATAGCTCAGTTGTACAAAATTGAAGATCAACTTCAATGCAAAAAACCATTATGATATGAAATAACCATCATTGAATGGGAGCACTCATTAGGCTCGTATAAAAATTTTGAACGGTGTTCTCACTCGGGATCTGTTTGCTTCTAAATCTAATTGAAATTAAGGATTGGGCCGGAAGATTAATGCCTTCATACTTCACTGGGCTAACTTGTTTTTTATTTTTACTGATACCTATCATTCTCTGTGGCAGTAAATATAACCTTAAGGAATCTGGTTTCAGGGTTATTACTTTATTTTTTTCTCTTACCGTTCTGAGTTTCTGGTCGTTATCACTAACATTTGTTGAAATATTCCTATTAGTATTCCCCAGGCAGGGAAAGTGAATATCCCACCAGCTTAAACTGGGCTGCAGCAAGGCTTTTGTCAGCATGACTTATTTGGGGCGAGATAGCCTATTATCAGCAGTCGATGTAATGTTACCACAAACTCAGTTACCACAGTAGTCTACCGGGAACTGGTTGATTATTAACATTATTTAAGATTTTCTGTATGCCCTTACGTTGACCTATATCAGGAATCAATAAGTATTCTAAAAGTAAAGACTAAAGGGTTGTTACTCGGTTTTATCAAGGAAGTGGACGTCAGCAAAGTAACGTCTGTCGATAACGAATTCTAAAGAAGTTTCTAATCAATATTTTTTGAGTAGAGTTCAATTATATGATTCTTAAGGGATTTATATTCAGGTGATAAACCTCTATTGCTGTACTTAACAGATATTTGCCCTTTACTTTATAAAAAAATTATATGATGTAAACAAGATAAAATTATCATCTTTTATAATATCTTGATCGAACATTTAAAATCTTAAAGTGGAAGTGGTTGATGATGATATAATGAGAAATAAAGAGGATTAGGTATAGCATTTATACCTAACATACCATAGTAATCAAGAAGGAGTCGACGGAGCCCCGTTTCACGGGGCCCCTATTTTCGAGTTAGGATTACAAGATAACCTAACCTAACCTATAACCTAAGAATCCAGTTCTTTTAATGTCTGTGTGGTGTTTTGTTATGGCGGGGGCTGCGCCCCCGAGCCCCCCATGTGGGGGGCTCTGCCCCCCACGCCCCCCTTTTCTCCTTCGTGGTTTACGACATTTGTTCGACAATATAAAAAGCTGTTATCAGAGATACATCAACTTCGGTGATGGCACATCACATGCCTTAGTGCAGTAATTTATCATCACTTAAGTAACGATAGTTTATGGTAATCTAGTATACTATGATGTTTAGTACATCACTATTATTGTTTTTATTAATATTGTTGGAAGGAGGGCTAAGCTGTAAAAAGAGATATTTTCCATTTCCATCGATAAGGTTACTTTCTGTCTAACCTGAGGTTGTAATAAATCATGTTTATTTGAAACCCATATTATTATTATTCACAACCCTGCCTTTAAACATCTACATGTAAATCGTCTCGGACAAGGAGAAGAGTATAATTGTATGATTAAACGAACTTACCTGAAGTGAAGTTCTATCATAATTATACGTAGCTCCTTGTCCGAGACGACGGTCCCAACCCTTCCCACTAATACTAAAGCATTATCCCAATTATAGGGTTGTTCATACCATACATCTTCAAACGTAATGACATTGTCACATCTGTCAAAAAGACAGGTTATTTTGTTTTTTTTTTTTTTTTTTAGCTTTAAAGATAGTGACCTGAAGCGCTGTACAATCAGCGTTACTACATGTAAATCGTCTCGGACAAGGAGCTACGTATAATTATGATAGAACTTCACTTCAGGTAAGTTCGTTTAATCATACAATTTTAAATGCATTTTAGACATATAATTAATTGAGCTACGGAGTTGGGATCAACACAGATCTTATTTAGAACTTAGTCTAATCTTTAACAACTTGAATTGAATTTTAAAATTTGGAGAAGTCAAAGGGAAAAAATCAGAAATGAAATATATTTACGTAAATTGCCTCCAAGCGGGGGACTTGCTTCAGATAAAGTTACTTTACTCAAAAACTACAGCTTAGAAAAATCTGAAATTTGGAATATATGTTCTCTATTAACTGGGCTATCGAGCGTAAATCCTAAAATGGGGGGTAACAGATCTACTTTACGAGATATAGAGGGGGGAAGATGACTGACCTTCGGCCGGTTTTTCGAATAGTTTCAATAGTTTGCCGAGTCATATCTTCATCCTAATTCCAAGATTGGGGTGTCTAGGTTCGTCGGGAGCTAGGGCAGGGGAATCGCTTTAGAAAATAATGTTTTATTCGGTAACTACTGGTTAGAAAATTCTGGAATTTGGAATGTGTGATCTTTATTAGATGGACTATCATATACAGTTTCGAAAAAAGGGGGGGGTAACAGGTTAACTTTCCGAGCTATGGGGGGGAGAAGTTTCCGTAATTTTAAATGCATTTTAAATATAGAAATAATTGAGCTACAGGATTGGGATCAACACAGATCCTATTTAATACTTAGTCTAATCTTTAACAACTTGAAAATTTTGAAAATTTGGAGAAAGGTCAAAGGGAAAAAAGTCAGAAATGAGATATATTTACGTAAATTGCCTCCAAAGCGGGGGACTTGCTTCAGATAAAGTTACTTTACTCAAAAACTACAGCTTAGAAAAATCTGAAATTTGGAATATATGTTCTCTATTAACTGGGCTATCAAGCGCAATTCCCAAAGTGGGGGGTAACAGATCTACTTTACGAGATATAAGGGGGGGAAGTTAACTGACCTTCAGCCGGTTTTTCGAATAGTTTAGTTTACCGAAGTCATATCTTCATCCCGATTCTAAGATTGGGGTGTCTAGGTTCGTCGAGAGCTAGGGCAGGGGAGTCGCTTTAGAAAGTAATGTTTTATTTGGTAACTACTGGTTTGAAAATTCTGAAATTTGGAATGCGTGATCTTTATTAGATGGACTTTCATTTACAGTTTCAAAATGGGGGGTAACAAACAGGTTAACTTTCGGAGCTATGGGGGGGAGAAGTTGAGAGCTATTCCAATACCAGCCCGTTAAGCAAAAAGGGGGGGGGGGGGGAGGCGACTCCCGTGCACCAACGTAGTACCTATTTAGACCTAGGCTATTGTTAACAGTTTAGATTCCATGTTTGGAACAGGTTTGGACTTGTTTAAGCTTACACGTGTTACAATATTCCGTAATTTTAAATGCATTTTATACATAGAAATAATTGAGCTACAGAGTTGGGACCAACACAGATCTTATTTTTAGACTTAGCCTAATCTTTAACAACTTGAAAATTTTGAAAAAAGTCAGAGGGAAAAAAGTCAAAAATGAAATATATTTACGTAAATTGCCTCCAAAGCAGGGGACTTGCTTCAGTTAACATTACTTTACTCAAAAACTACAGCTTAGAAAAATCTGAAATTTGGAATATATGATCTCTATTAACTGGGCTATCGAGCGCAATTCCCAAAATGGGGGGTAACAGATCTACTTTACGAGATATAAGGGGGGAAAGTTGACTGACCTTCGGCCGGTTTTTCGAAGCTCGATATCTCAGCTTCCCCTTGGCCTTTTTCAATTTTGAAAACTGGGCCGTGGTCGGCTTAGTGCCCCTCACAATGCTGTATACACAGAATTAACCGAAACGCTTCGGTTCAGAACCTCGTGGCCACGCGGTTTTAGTTTTTTGGGTATTGTGCTTAACTCGCTTATCAGAAAAATCTGAACTAGGTATCAAATGAAAGGTCTTGATGAGACGGACACGCACACACCAAAAAACCACCACCTTAAGGCGACTAATCGAGCAGCGTTTCGCTTTGAAGATTTTGCCCGTCACCGTTTTTCACTTTTTGTCACTTAGCACTTCGAATATCACTCCGCGGCACTTGGCACTTACACTGTTAGATGCGGAACGTTAATCCGCATCTTTTGATGTATCACTCGCGTAAATCGGGCGAAAAAATCCTATTTTCTTGATTTTTCGAGCGCGGAGCGTCGGATTTTCGTGGCGTTCGGGGCGGCAGGCAGCGCGCGACTAACCTTTTTTTTTTTTTTTTTTTTTTTTTTTTTTTTTTTTTTTTTTTTTTTTTTAACGTAGTGAAAACTCATTTACGAGTACCCCCGGGCCCGGGGGGGCCCGAGCGGTTATGTGGGGCTCTCTCCCCCGTCCTCTTCCCCTGCGGGAAGGGGAGGGGGGAACATACCCACTAAAAACACTACGGCATTGTCCGCGCGCCGGGTTTAGGTAGGCGCCGTGGGTTCCCGAGGATTCGAGCCGACGACGCCCCCCGGCCAGCCCCGGCTTTGGTTAAAATCACCGGGGCCACCTCACCTAGGAGGGAGGAGCCGCAACGCTTCAGCTCCCCCCCCAGACGCGTGGGACCGTAAAGGCGGGTGGAGGACCCCCGTCCCCAACCCGCTGGTCGCACTAGGGGTTCAGGCGAGCAGCAAAGTGCCGCCGCCTTCGCCCCGTTCGTCTGCGCCGGAACGGGGGCGCGTGGACACACTCCTCGCGCTCCCGTTCCTCGGCTTCCTTCTGGAGCATTATGCACTCGCAGAAGGAAGCCACCTCCTCCCAGGACTCGTCACCCCCATCCAGCATAGCCGAGACTATGCTGTGGAGTGACAAGTCCTGTCCTACAGCCGCCACGAGCTGGCGGCGCTCATAGTCCCAGCAGGGACACTCCTCGAGTGTATGCTGGGCTGAGTCCTCCGGCGCCCCACAGTTATGACACCGGGGGCTGTCTTCCCTTCCTATGCGGAACAGATAGGAACCGAAACACCCGTGGCCCGACAGGATTTGGACGAGATGGTACGAAATCGTACCAAACTCCCTGTCGAGCCACAGGTCGAGCGAGGGGAGGATAGCCGCTATAGTGAGCGCGCGACTAACCTAACCTAACCTAACCTAACCTAACCTAACCTAACCTAACCTAACCTAACGAATTTAAAACTAACAAATTTGAACCTAATCGACTTCAACCGAACAAATTGAAACCTAACCAATTTGAACCTTAACTATTTCATTTAATAATTGCAACCTAACGAATTTAAAACTAACAAGTTTTAAACAAATACGTTAGGTTGCAATTATTAAATGAAATCGGTTAGGTTTCAATTTGTTCGGTTGAAATTGATTAGGTTCTAATTTGTTAGTGTTCGGGAACGCATCTGCTAGCGCCCTCTAGTATCTCACTAAGGCAAACACCGCCGCCTGAACCTAATACACAGAACGGCCGCAAGGGAGCGCGGCGAGCTTCGCATATAAAAATCAAGCAACCGTCAATTACTTTTACTTTTTAGTGTCAACTTACACGACTTATACCTTTTTACTTTTATCCGAATTTTAACCAAAAGTTGTAAATAATATTTTTTTTTTTTTTTTTTTTTTTTTTTTTTTTTTTTTTTTTTTTTTTCCCATTATAAGTCTAAAAATTAAAAAGCTGCTTTATTGAAGAAAGCCCTACCGTCGCCGCTCATCCTCATCGGGCTAAATCATTGCCTAAACATTGTTCCTTCGAACCGGCTCATCGGATCTTGAACACCGAAGAGATTGAGATCGTCAGCTACGCTACGAGGAACCAGAAGAAGAGGCGGTCGGGTCGTAATTATCCATTTATCCAAACCCATCAGTGTTTCGTTTGTGCGAGTTCCGTGCTAAACTGTTCTAGTTGCGCCGGTAGTATCTACGATTACCTACCTACCTTTAAAACTGTAAGTACTGCATACTTTTACTTCCATAGGTACCCAAATCTTCCAATATGGGAGGCGGTAACAAGTCCCCTCTTACTTTGTGCTTAAAGGGGGACCCGAAGATAAAATTCGCGATTTAAGCAAAAATAGGGGCGTTAGTAAAGGCCGATTAACGCTATTTATAAAGTTTGTGGATTCGTTTGAGAGATCTGAGTTGTCTGATATTCAAATTGCCGAATTTAAACTGCGAGTGCAGGCAGCTAAAGCTCTTTTAAATGACTTTAATATCATTCAGTCTCAATTCGAAGAACTCGCTGACGATGAACAAGCGTTGTCTGCACTATTGGAGCACCGCGAATCCTTCGAGAATGACTTCTATAAAGTTATGGCTCTAGCTGCATGCAAGGTCAGTGAAGACAAAGAAGTGACTGACTCCAAGAGGTCAAAGTCCAATTCCTGCCCAGTTAAACTTCCTTTTATATCATTGCCTTCCTTTGATGGTTCATTTGACAAGTGGCTAGAGTTCAGAGACATATAGCTCAATGATTCATAACAGTGTGGAGATAGGTGATGTACAAAAGTTTCACTATTTACGTTCGTCACTCACCGGTAATGCACTACAAATCATAAAATCCATCGAATTATCTGCCGCTAACTACACGATCGCCTGGGAGTTATTGCAAAATAGATACAATAATACGCACTTATTAATCCATAATCATGTAAAGTCATTGTAAATTTTAAATTCGTTAGGTTGCAATTATTAAATGAAATAGCTTAGGTTCAAATTTGTTAGGGTCAATTTGTTCGGTTGAAATCGATTAGGTTCAAATTTGTTAGTTTTAAATTCGTTAGGTTGCAATTATTAAATGAAATAGCTTAGGTTCAAATTTGTTAGGTTTCAATTTGTTAGGTTGAAATCGATTAGGTTCAAATTTGTTAGTTTTAAATTCGTTAGGTTGCAATTATTAAATGAAATCGGTTAGGTTAGGTTTCAATTTGTTAGGTTGAAATCGATTAGGTTCAAATTTGTTAGTTTTAAATTCGTTAGGTTGCAATTATTAAATGAAATAGTTTAGGTTCAAATTGGTTAGGTTTCAATTTGTTCGGTTGAAATCGATTAGGTTTAAATTTGTTAGTTTTAAATACGTTAGGTTGCAATTATTAAATGAAATAGCTTAGGTTCAAATTTTTTAGGTTTCAATTTGTTCGGTTGAAATCGATTAGGTTTAAATTTGTTAGTTTTAAACCTAATCCGTTAGGTTGCAATTATTAAATGAAATCGGTTAGGTTTCAATTTGTTAGGTTGAAGTCGATTAGATTCAAATTTGTTAGTTTTAAATTCGTTAGGTCACAATTATTAAATGAAATAGCTTAGGTTCAAATTGGTTAGGTTCCAATTTCTTAGGTGGAAATCGATTAGTTTCTAATTTGTTAGTTTTAAGTTCATTACGTTGCAATCACTATTTGAAATCGGTTAGTTTTAAGTTGGGCTGGTTTCAATTTATTCGTTATATTGGTTAGGTTTTATATTTTGATTTTTGAAATTAAAAAAAAAAAAAAAAAAAAAAACATTTTTTACACATTTTAATTTTTTGTACCGTCTTTTTCATGTTAATTGTTTATTGTAATTACATATTCGTATTCGTAATTTTAACGCGCATCTTTTTCAATTTTTGTAATAGCGAAAATCGCGAAAAAAATTTGCCCGCCACTCCCACCCACCTATAAAACGCTTAGCTACATCACCTCGGTCTGTAGGTATTTATCAGTTTTCTTAAAATGATGACTTAATCTGTTGTTTTCATAGACTCATATTTTATTAAAAAGTTAAAGGCGCTTATTCTTTATCATTTGAGATTAGTTTTATTCGCATGAATCAAGGTAATCTTTAGTTATTCGACTATCTATCTAATTTTTACTCGAAAAATGGTTAAATTTCTTCCTTGCGTGACGGCTACTCGATGGATTTCCGCGAGTTTCGGGGTGTAGATGCAGTCGACTTTGCATTACCCTGTTATTGACTCGATTCAATCCCAAAACATTGTCTTGGCATGTTTTTCGGTTTTTATTTGGACAGATTTTCATTAAAATTTTAATGAAACTTTTACTACAGTACAATACAAGACAAATACTCTTTATTGAACACCACAAATACAGAACACAAACACAATATAGAATCAAAGAACTAAGTAGACAATAGGCGGTTTTATCGCTTAATAGCGATCTCTACCAGACAACCAATACGACAGAGAAATAAGTTGGAGACAGTTAAGTAGGTGGCGGAAACAGATAGACAGGATAAACGCAGGGATAATAAAAACTACAATACTATAACTATAGTGACTAAACCCGTGTTTCTACTTACATTTCAGCCTTTCATTCATACGGTCCACTCAATAGCTATCAGCTAAGTAAAAAAAAAAAAAAATTAATGTTTTATATCTGGTATCGCATTTTTATCTAGCCTTTACATTGTTACCAAATTTCAAGTTAATCGTTTTTACCTGTGAAGAGTCCCCTCCCCCGGAGACGGACCCGGCCAGCTCAGTTGAATTCCACTATGGGGTTGATGTAGCGTCATCCTACTTATACACGCAAAGTCACAGCTCTATCTGATTACGGCAGCAAGCTTTGGACTGCGCAGATAACTCGCCCACGACGCCCGCCCACCATCGCGCTGGGCTCGGTTGGTCGATGTTTTACAGATTTCTCAAATACTTGATGACCAAATCTCTTTTCATAGAAATAGTGAATATTTTGAATTTTAGTCTTTTAAATCCCGGAAAATCGATATGTTAATCCCCCTTAAACTCGGAAAATTGGACTTAAAATCCCCGTAAATTTCAGGGATCGGTCAGTTTGTTCCACTAAATCGTGTAAAACCAGACTGAATGACCATAGATCCCAGGGTAGTGAAACCCCTTGCATTTCGACAAATCGGACGGTGAATTTCCTAAATCTCCAAAAATTGAATTGTTTATTATCCCCCTAAGCCGTGGATCTTCGTACTTTAAATTCCCACAAATCCCCGAGTAGCATGGTGAATGCCGCCAAATTATGTTTTTTTTTGAGTCCCGCTAAGTCTACGAAAACTGACTTTGAATCCTCCTAAATAACAAAAGCAAAAATTGTACATAGGATTCCCGACGATTGCAGAGTAGGACTGTAAATCATTTTGTGAAGGGAGGTGTAGCGTGGTAGTACATAAGTACCTAGATATAAGCATGTACAACCTGAATAGTGTACGTGTATCCTCGAATAAGTTCGTTTCCACCACTCGTTGTATCAATACGTCCCGCACGTCTCCCAGTAGTCCAACACTACACTAGCACGTTCGTCCAAAACTCTGTTTTAGTGTCGGATGCCACTTGACGGTCTATTTAGGGAAGGGGAACTGATTGTCAGTTTGGTACTCGGTCGTTTGACGCTTTCACCGGTAAGGGGCTAATTTACTGCAGAGTTTTTCTGCCCTTTTCCACTGTAGGAGAAGCAATGAAATGGCTGACGGAGTCAACGTTCGCCATGACGACATCGAGTACGATGTCAGCACGCCTCTGCGCCAGCGCAGACCCCTATGTCTGAGCGTCAAACATTCAAAGGGTGTTCAGATAGACTTCAGTAGGTACCTGACAATGCTATGAAAAAAAGTTAAAGGGTATTTTAACGCCCTGTATAATTATGTAACTAACCAAAATAAACTGACCTCACACTGCCTACGTATTGCTTTGGAGTAGGGCTCTGGTAGCACTGTATTTTTATACTCACTTACCGCATTTCCCGCATTTCCCGCATTTGTACGGAACCCTCGGTGCACGAGTCTGACTTTCACTTGGCTTTCTTATTTTAGGCTTATCTTACTTAAGGCTTGGTTTCTTATTTTTATTTAACAAGATTTTTAACTTTCAACGTATGTATGTGTGTGTACGTTTATATATGTATATGTATGTCTGTTTGTCCGAGTGGAATCCTGTGACTCAATTTTGAAGCAGATATATTTCCCAATTGAGCTGATTTTTTATTTAGACCCTGAGATTTTACAGAGTGCATTGCTATGAGGTGAGGTGAGGTGAGGGGGATGCGCTCAAATGATAGACGTGCTATTCGTTAGGAATGGCGTTTAATACTAACTTTCCCAGACATACTTGTTACATATATATGAACCCACCACACCACGGGGGTTATTTAAAAAAAAAAATAAGTCTCAGACTTAATTTTATTTTGTACTTAATTAAAGTTACACTTCTAGTTTAATAATCTATTTATAAGTACCATTTCTTATATGTTGGCACAATAATTCTTAATTAATAACTTAATTACTACCACATAAGTAGGCATTCGAATGCTTACTTTTCTTATCTATCTACTTAATGTAAACAATGCCGGTGCGGTCAAACGGCTGGCGAATTATAATAATAACGCTTAGTTCTATTTTTATGAACGGTATCTGTTTTATTGTTATTGTTAACTATGATTACATTCGGTCCCTCTTCCTTTAACACTGTATATGGACCATTATACAATTTCTCAAATTTCTTTGCAGTTTCATTTTTTACTAGAATTAAATCTCCTTTAACATACGTTACAGGATTTACAGGGTTTTTATCGTACGTTTCTTTTCTAATTAGTTTGCTTGATATCAAATTATTTCTTACTTCCTTATGAGCTAATTGCAAGCGATACTTGAGTTCTAATGGGTAGTTGTCTATGTTATACAGAGGTTCGACTGCAGTACTTATATTACTAGGTAAAATACATGGTTTTCCAAAAACAAGCTCATATGGTGTGTATTTTGTTATTGAATGAACAGTGGTATTATATGAGAAACACCAGAAGGGAAGCCACTGACTCCATGTCTCGGGATGTCCGTCACATTGTATTCTTAGAAATGCTGCTAAATGCTTATGCATTTTTTCTAGACTTCCTATTGACTGATGCCGATAAGCTGTTGAACTGACCTTATCAATATGTAGTAATTTGCAGATTTCCAACATAGTTGATGACATGAACTCGGCTCCGCGATCTGTAGCTATGGTTGTGGGTAATCCATATCTTAAGATAAAATTATTAACTAATGCTCGCGCAACACTTACCGCGTCTTTCCGCTGTAATGGATACGCCTCTATGTACTTACTTAATTCGCATTGAAGACTTAAAATGTATATATTACCTTCTATGTCCTTATCTAATGGTCCCACTATATCTAAGTAGATTTTTTCGAAGGCACTCCCTGCCGTCGTGGTAATCGCCATTGGTTCCTTCGTATTTCTACAGTATTTCATTATCTGACATTTGTCACATTTCTTTATGTATCTCCTGACGTCCGATTCTAATTCTGGCCAAAAGTACTTACCTTTGATATTGTTTACCATTCTGCGTATTCCTGCATGACCGCTAGATGGTAATAAATGATAATCATGCAATATGAATTTCTTTTCGTCGTTATTGAGTATTCGTTTCACGTTTTTCAATACATGTATTACTGGTCCGGACCATTGAGTTCTGCCTTTTATCTCTTCGTTTAACTTTTTTATAAAGTTTTCGTTAATCTCGTTTTTTATTATGCATATTTCTTTTATATTTATTGCATTACAAAATACACTTAAATAATTCGCAAATTCGGCTCGCGTAAATTGCGACATGTAATTAAGGTTTATGTATACTGTGAGCTCATTTTCTACATATACGAGACATTTATATTCGTGTGTAATCAATCCTAGTTTTCGTTTCCTATCTATCACTTTTCCTTCTAAAAACTTCATTTCGATGGAATTACTCGGATAACGTAATATATCTATGATTCTTGGCTGATCAGACCTTGAATCGAAAGGTATACTAGGCATCGTTGTGTTTTCCATTTTCTTTTGGTGTTCTTCTGATTTCTTTTTCTGTGCTCTAGTTATGACGTTAATGTGGTTATTTAAAGACTGCAGTTCGGTTGATGTTATAGTTATTCTACTCAAAGCGTCGGCTACTGCGTTATCTTTTCCTTTAGTATAAACAATTTTGTAGTCGTATTCCTCTAGTTGTAGTCGAAATTTTAATAGACGTGATGATGGATCTTTCATTCCGAATAGGTATATTAATGGTTTATGATCTGTTATTATAGTGAAGGTTTTTCCATATAAGTACGGCCTAAAATATTTTACACTCCATACTATTGCTAAAAGTTCTTTTTGGATTGTTGGATAATTTAATTCTGCTTTATTTAAAGGTCTGCTCGCGTAAGCTATTGGTCTGAAATCTTTATTACATAATACGGATCCGACAGCCGTCCCTGATGCGTCTGTTTGAAGGATAAATTCGTTGTTTTTCGAAAAATCTGGGTATTGTAAAATTGGAGGTGATTGTAACAGCAGTTTAAGGTTCTCTCTAATCTCTTCGTCTTTCGCTGCTTGCACGGCTTCCTTTAGCTCTGTGTAGTTTCTTGCAGCTATTATGGTGCTAAGTCTCCTGTTTCTGAGACCATCTGCAAACTTTTTAATTGCTAAACTTTCGTTGATCGGTTTTAGAATTTCACAAGTTGCTTGATTACCGTTTCCTTGTGCAATTGTAAGACCGACAAACAATTCTTCTATCTTATCGCCATAGTCGCTAATACTCATTTCTTTTTGTGTAATATTGTTTAGTTGCATCAAGAGAGAGTTTGGTGACTTCTTTTTGATTAAGTATTTTTTTATGTCTCCTACTAAATCAGAGACCGTGTTATATGTTTCTTTTAATTTTAATTTTGCGGTCTTGTCCAACCTCGTTTTTAATACAAATGAAATCAACAAACTCTTTTTTCTTGTTTCAGTTAGTGTACTGTTTACCATTTCTATTCCGTCTACTATCATTTCTAGTGTTTCTTCCTTACCATCCATTCTTGGTATTAGGCTGCTTGCCTCTTTAATACTAAATTTCTCAGACATATTTGCTTGTTTTTGGCTTTTTATGTCACAATAATCTAATATTTTTTCATAAATCTTATCAATTTTTTCACTAATGCGGCATATATCACATGGGTCGTTAACGGTGTCCCCAATGTCTTTCGTAGTACATGCCTGTATTACATTTTTATAGTCTAGGTACGCGGTATAAACGGCTTTAGCTTCGTCTAACTTTGCAATTCCTATAGGTTTCTGACGTCTATCAATACCTAATTTTCTTATATCTATTTGCAATCTTTCTAATTTGCTCAATACATTGTTTAATTCTAATTCCATATGCTTAAAATTATCTTACCATATTACTATTACTTATAACACTCGCTCACTCACTTTCGCGAACCTCACATTTCTCACATCTGCTCTTCAGCTTGGGGGTCTTCCGCGGCGGTCCTGGTGGCTCGTCCCGACATCCTCAGTTGCACTCTGCGTAGAAACTCAGCTCGAACTTCTTGGCGTAGCCATGCTTTTTGGCAAGCCTTGATTTTCTTTACTCCCAGATAAATTAATATTAAGAGTAGGACAGCGATAATAGTCGCTAGCATTATATTGTTGCTAGTGTGTATGGGGTTGCTTGCGTCGCTAGCTTCTGCAGTATTCTGCCCCGACTGGGTAATTATAATCTCCTTATCTTCCTGCTTCTCGTATGATCGGCACATGATAGTTTCTAGTCGTAGAACGTATTTATTAGTCACTTGTATATATTGTTTGTTTTCTCACTTATTTTCTTCACTCACTACTGACTGTCTTTTTGTTGTATTTTTTTTTGTATTTTTATTGATCTTTTTTTTTTTGTAATAGTGGAACGCACACGTGTTACGCTATGCAATAGCACCTTTTTCTGTTCTGAAATCCGAGCTCCAGCGCCACACCGGCGCCGCATGGCAGGGTCGCCATGAGGTGAGGTGAGGTGAGGGGGATGCGCTCAAATGATAGACGTGCTATTCGTTAGGAATGGCGTTTAATACTAACTTTCCCAGACATACTTGTTACATATATATGAACCCACCACAGCTAAGCAGTCGATGCGCTGGCTCGGATTTGAGTTTCTAAAAACAATTTAAGAACAAAAGAACAACAAGCTCTGCATCTCCTTCCATTTATGTTTTTAACCCACCTGCTGCAATCATTGCAGTTGTTTCTCTGGAGCAAGGGTTGTTTGGAGTTGGCTTTTTGATTTTACATAACTTAGTTTATTTTAAGCTTATTAGGGGGCGTCCATTAATTACGTGAGGTATTTAGGGCGGGGAGAGGATCGAGCCGAATCTTACTAAATCTCACCTGGGGGAGGGGGGCCTTGGCAAATATCACGTAATTTTTTTTTTTTTTTTACAGAATATGGTGTAAAACTGCGTACAAAATTAAGTTAAATTGAAGTTGAATTAATGATTTAAGATAACACCAATATTTGCAAATACTAGTCCTTGCTAGTCTTAAGTAAAAGTGATAAAACAAATTGTGTTGTTTTTTAATAAATCCAATACCTACTTTTATACCCAAAGTGGGTACAAGTTTTGAAAAATCTCACGTGAGATTGGGGTAGGGGGGAGGGGGTCGAAAAAAAATAATCTTACGATATCTCACCAAGGGGGGAGAGGGGGTCAAAAAACTCCTTAAAAATGTCTCACGTAATTAATGGACGCCCCCTTAGACTACCAGGGAAAATGAAACAGCAATAGAAAACTGTTTAATTTATTAAATATGTAGTGGGCGCACGAGCATCATCGTGATCGCATACAAAGTTTCAACACAGTTTATTTACATTTGACTAGATTGTCTGTGACCGGCGCGTGTCGGCGTGGCGCCCTCACGGCGCGGCGTGGCGCCCTCACGGCGCGGCGTGGCGCCCTCACAGCGCGTCGCGCCGCCGCGCGCCGCCCGCGCCCGCCGCGTACCTGCACACACACACAGCTGCAGTCGCCGCGCTCGCTCCCGCGCCAGCTATCTATCAGTCGGCTACATGCGCAGCGAGCAGGCATTGCTACGATATTGACTGAGCCAATGGTTGTCAAGTGGAACGATGTAGTCGGAGGGGTTCGCTTAATTTGGAATCAACGTTTGGTGGAGGCGGAGCGACGGCCGCTCGCGAGCAAGCAGAAGCCATGCTGGGAGTGGGTCCGGGCCGAGCTACTCATTACCGCACCGGGGTCCAGCTCCTATTCCGCGCCATTAGAAACGGTGCCTTTTGTGGAAAGAAAAACAGAGTTTTAGTAGCTTCACTGTTACGCTTCGCTCACAGTACAGTAACTGCTGACTCGAGTACACAAGTTTACCCATATTAACAAGTTCGGTAGTAGGAAATGAGCAGTAAACCGAATAAGTACTCACACGAGAAATTAATTAAATAAAAGTTGGGCAGTAAAATTACTAATAGATACGTAGTTTTTCAAAAAGAAATAATAATAAATTTCTGAAGAGTTCTAAAAAAACGATAGTGTGGAAAATTCAGCCTAAGAAGTTACCATTTTATTTGAAAAGTCGCCGGAACTCCGCTCCGCTCCAATTTCGCGTAGGTAGTCGAAAAGTGCTTTACGCCTCGTCGTTAATACTTCGCCCACCTGAGACCTGGGCTATCTGTGTCACCTATCCCTACTATTCTACTCGTATACCTAACTTTGTCTATCATACCTGTTCATTCCAAAATGCTCACTGCAAAGTCTGTTATTACAAGGCTTGCACATCGTAAGATGAACTAAACGACCAATTATTTTCATTATGGTTAATATTTCACCATCTGATTAAATAGGTCCGCTAATATTACAAGAACAGTCGTACAAAATGATTACTCAACCTACGATAAAGTACCTATGCGACCTACCCAATGTTGCTTTTTACATCGGAAAGAATCGGTTGCAGTAGTGTAATGTTGTGTCGGTCGCAGTATTAGAGACGTGTACCTGAGCGGGGGCGGGTGCTGGCGGCGGCGGCGCGCGGCGTGCGGCGCGGCGTGCGGCGCGGCGGCGCCGGGCTCGGCGCGCGGCGGCGCGGCGCGGCAGTGCTCGGCGCACGCGGCGCACGGCGACCCGCTCGACTCCGAGTCGCTGTCGCAACCGCGGCACAGCTCTGCCACCACACAAGTATTCAAATCAATTAGCTATGTACATGACTAGCTAATTGATTTGAATGGAAATAATCGTACAATTGTAAAAATAATACCTAGTAATTTTACAATTTATTTCAAAATATTATAAATTCAAAAACAATGTACCATAGTCGAAAAGATTGGCGAAGACGAAACCGGGAGAACGACGCGTCTTGTATCTAAATTCATGTAAAAGACGTGGGTTTAAAGTGGAATCTTGTAGGTACCACACCGATTCTTGGGAATATTCCCGGTATTGGGGCAGGACGGTGAATACTGCGAATACTTAAAATGTTTTATGGCGGCGCCCGCGGCGGTTTACGGCTGCGGCGTGCGCTCGGACTCGGAGCTCCTTTTAAAACTCATTTAATTTATCGGGCGCGGGCTCGCGGCCCTTCTCGAGGTTAATTAAATTTCCTTACTCAAATGAAGACGAAGTACCTGAGCAGTGTCACCGAAACAAGTCGGCGGGCGAGGTGCGAGCCGGGCCGTGGTCGGCGTCAGAGTCAGAGAAGATAATTGTTTAGGTATACATACCGTGTAGTTACCATTTTATTTATATGGGCGAAAATCTTAGGAATCAGGTTATAGGCGATGCGGCTAGTGACCCATCACCGTTTTGATTCCCCTTTCCGTCTATACGCCTAGAATCATGCTAAACGTGGCCTTTAGGTCTTGTTACCTTAAACTCAGTCTACCTCGTAAGAGATAAAGATGTGATTTTTATGCGTGTATGTGATTGGTCGTAAAGGAGCGCTGCAGCGAGGCAGCGCCGAGACGCGGGGTCCCCGGGAGCGCGGCGCGGCGCGGCGGAGGAGGGGGGAGCTCCTCGCGGAAATTGCAAACTCGCTCAATGGAACCGGAGATAATGCCTCGGGAATGAACTATTATTATTTTATGGCGTTTTTTAATATCCTGCCGCGCTCGCTTTCCGCGCGGTCGCGGCGGTAATGAGTTTTATCACTTGACGTTTTTTTTCTCATTAAAGTTGTATAATTATCAGGCTGGTAGTTTTTAAACTTAGATTGACTACAGAAAACAAATGGATAACTGGTTCATGAATGTATTTATAGGAGGTATTTGTAAAGTAGCTTTGGTGATACGCATCAATGCAAAAGTGCAGCATCAGAAGCAATCAGTAGGTGCCTAGCACGGAGTGGAGTCTCACATCAGCACACAGTGATGAAGTCTCGGCCGCGGCGGATATTGCCTGCCCACCCCCTCCCCCCTCCCCCCTCCCCAGCTCCCGGCGCGAGACGGACACCTTACGGCGCTTTATTGCGGAAATCTGCAGGACGTGTTTTATTGGAGGCAATCAACGCTGGGTTTTGCATAAAAGGCGCGCGAGATAATACTTTAAACGTCCAAAGAGAAATTTTACGGCTCGCGGTTTTTATTTCCTCACAAAAGTAATGGCAGGAAGCGAAATTTTATTGAAATTGAGCTTTCGGCTCGGGCCGAGGCGCCGCGGAGGAGGAGGAGGACCCTGGCACCGCCGCGTGCTCAGAGTTTAAACTTATAAGGCTACATACTGTCAACCCGAGTAGGTATAAAGGTATAATGCTTATTTCCAATTAAAAGTTCAGTTAATAAAGGATATATGACTAGTCAGCGTATGCGACATGCAACCAGTCCGCAAGGGCTCGTGCTGAGCGCTCACCGGGCGCGTGGTGCAGCAGGTTGGGGCGCGCGGGCGGCGCGGCGAGCGCGGGCGGCGACGCGCGCCCGAACGTGTGCAGGTGCAGCGCGCAGCCGCGCCCCGCGCCGCCGCCCGCCCCCGCCGCGCCCGCGCCGCCCATGCTGAACGTCGCGTACGGGCTGATCTCGTCCAGGTCGCCTGCGCACCGACACATCACAACGATCAGCTATTCTTAATCGCGAATATCGAATAGTCATCAGACCGAGCGGGCGTACCGTCGGGCGGCGTGAGAGTCTTGCCGTTCTTCTTGCCGGGCTCGGTGGTGTAGAGCTGCGGGTGCGGCAGCGAGCGCGGCGCGGGCGGCGGGGCGCGGCGCGCGCGCAGCACGGCGGCCGCGCCCGCCGCCAGCAGCGCCAGCAGCGCGCCGCCCGCCAGCGCCGGCGCCAGCCCGAGGCGCCACGCCGCCGCCTCCGCCGCGCCCGCCGCGCCCGCCGCCCCCGCCGGGGACGTGCTCTCCTCTACCGGGAGCTCGACAGGCTCACCGATGCGTTCTGCACAAAGCGAAAACCTGAGTGTGGAGCGATAAGCTGTCGAGCTGCCTCTTGCTAAACGTCGCTTTGGCAGAAAGCTAAAATGGAGGCTCTGCATTAAATCAATCACTAGCTGCGTCGGCGACTCACCGCCGGAGCGCGCGCGGGTGGCGGCCCGGTAGCGCGCGCGCACGGAGCCGGCCGCGCCGTGCGCCGCCACGCGCAGCTCGTACCACGCGCCCGGCGCCAGCCCGCCGGCCTGCGCACACCGACGCCCGTCACTCTCGCCCTCACACTGCCGCTTAGACAGAGATTACATGTGTCGACTGCAACGCGTGTCAACCGGAACGGACACCTACCTCGGCAGTCTCGCCGTCCTCCGCGAGCGCGGCCCAGCTGCCGCCGGCCGCGGGGCGCAGCGCCACGCTCCAGCGCGCCACGGGGCAGGGCGGCTCGGCGCCCCCCGCGCCCCCCGCGCCCCCCGCAGCCCCCGCGCGCCACACCAGCAGGTTGAGCCGCAGCACCGTGCTGTTGGCCCATATGAAGGCCGACGCCGGCGGCGCCGCGGCCTCTGCGCACGCAACGAACTCTCATCTCAGTCTGCCCCTAATGACTTGGTGATGCATGATAAATATAATTATAATAGGGACATACATCAGATGCCTACACCGTTATCATTATCATTATCAGTTGAAAAGAAAAAACATTTTCTTTTCATTATTATGTACAGTACGAGTAATTCATTCCTACCCGAAAAGAATTTCAATAAATCGTCGTTTGGCTTTTGTTCTCTTGGCCATTGTTAGTTGTCGTTCGATAGGTTTTATCCATTTTCTTTCAAGACATCTTGCTTACGTTAAAACAAGTTTTATTAAAAGTTTCGTTTGTATCAGTAGGTACCAAGAAGATCAGTACTGACAACAAAAATAATTTTGGTTCGAGATGAAGACAACTCAAAAATTAAAAATAAAGGTTATCATAATGTATGAAAGTCGTGATGGCAAAGCGTTGCGCGCGTATGTTTGTGTGTGTGTGTGTGTGTGTGTGTGTGTGCGTGTGTGTGTGTGTGTGTGCTCACGGCGGCCGGTGGTGGCGGCGGCGAGCGCGCGCGAGGGCGGGCCGGCGCCGGCGGGCGAGTGCGCGCGCAGCCACACGCGCAGCCGCGCGCCGCACGCCAGCCCCGCCAGCCGCGCCGAGTAGCCCGCGCCCGCGCCGCCCGCCGGCACGCGCAGCGACCTCGCCGCGCCCGCAGACCCCGCCTCGTCGCGCGACCACCACACCGTAAACCCTACAAGGAGATCTCGTTACAGCTCGCTCTGATACCATAATGCGAGCATTTTTTAATCACGTCATAAAAAAAAAGTAGGGCAAATTCAGAGTTGATAATTTGATGGCGTTTAAATATATCTCGTAAGCGAGACGACCGCTCACCTAGTAGAGGGTCATCATGGGGGAGCGCGGCGGGCGCGTCCCAGGCGAGCATCAGCTGGTGGTGCTGGGCGCGCAGCAGGCGCGGCGCGGGCGGCGCGGCGGGCGGCGCGCGCAGCTCCACGCGCCACGCGGCCTCGTCGCCCGAGCCGTCCGGCGCCGCCACGCGGCACGTGTAGTTGGCCACCGCCTCCTCGTCCAGATCTGCGCAACAGTCGACATCAGCGGGCGAGGAGCGGGCGCCGGGCGGACGGCGCGGTCGGCAGGCGGTTACCGTGTATGAGCAGGTCGCCGGCGGCGGTGAGCGTGTGTCTCGGCGGCAGCGGGGCCCAGCGGCGCCGCAGCGCGCCCGCGCCGCCGCCCGCCGCCGCGCAGCCGAGCCGCACGCGCGCGCCGCGCACCGCGCGCACCGTACGCGCCCACGACGAGATGCGCACCGGCGCTGCCGCACAAAACACCCGATAACGACCAGGGAGGACACTGATAGGGAATGCTCGCACGTCAAGTGCTACCCTGCCTTGAGCAGGTAATGGTAAAATATACCAAACGTTAACGATATACTAAACTAAAGTATTATTACCCCCTGTACCATCCGTGAAATTTCTACACTTGACATCCGAGCATCCCGTACACAATAATAATTGAAAATGTACACTGAAAAATTCCATTAGGTATAGGTGCGTTGGACGCTATATGTAGTGTACAGCAAGGTTAGCAGGCGTGGTGTGGTGGTGTAGTGGTGTGGCGCGCTCACCGTCCCGGTGCGGCGCGGCGGCGGCGAGGCGCGAGGGCGCGCCGGCGCCGGCGGCCGAGTGCGCGCGCACCCAGAACTCGTACACGACGCGCTCGCGCAGCCCGCGCACGTCGTGCCACGCCTCGTCCGCGTCCTCCTCCGCGCCCGCCTCCACGCGCTGCGACCATTCCCCACCCACTCTTTCATCAGAAACAAATACGTTGCACGTCAGTCAGCAATTCGCGAGTTGTCGATTGAGTCAGCTATGCATACTTTGTTTAACTTTGACTAGTAGAGACTTTATACACATCTCTACTATAGACTAATATAATTTATGGCTCAGGGACCTTATACGTCCCTTTTATGAATGTATTTAATTTAAATAGAATTTTAGTATTGTAGTAGCTTAATGTTTTTTATTTTGAAAGAATGACTTTCTGCCAAGTTTCTTGCGGCGCATTGTTCTTGGCAATGATGGTATTTCCGAATGCGCTGGTAGTTTCAAAAAAGACATGCAAAAGAGCACTTGGCGGCCAATTTGCTAAAATAAATTTTGTCTTTTTATTTTATTTTATGGAAGTTTAGTGTGTATGTGTGCGCTTACTTGTCGCGCTCCTTGGTGTAGAGCGTGTAGTGCGAGAGGCGCGCGCGCGGCGCCCGCCAAGCCACGCGCACGGCGCCCGCGCCGGCCGGCAGCGCGCGCAGCCATGACACCGCGCCCGGCACTGCGCACCACCACAACATGTAGGTACAAAGCAAACATAAAAATGTCTATCGTCTACTAAAAGTTTGAGATAGGCGTTGATATAAATACCATCATCGAGCGTAGTGCAGAGCGCCGGCTTGGAGGCGGGCCCCGCGCCGCCGGCGCCGCGCGCGCGTGTCCACACGGAGTAGTTGGTGGCGGCGCGCAGGCCGCGCAGCGTCGCGCTCGCCGCCACCGCCGCCGCCGCGCCGCCGCCAGCCGCGCCGCGCCACGCTGCCCGCACAGCGAGACCGGTTACACAGCGAACGAGCAGCACCACCATGCCGCCTGTACGCGCATAGGTGCTAGCGAACCTGGGGTGTCGTAGAGCGGAGCGTAGTGCACGTCGTAGCCGGTGACGGCGGGCGCGGGCGCGACGGCCGCGGGCGGCGACCACCACACGCGCAGCGCCGCTTCCTCCGCCGCGCATTGCACGCCGCTCGGCGCCTCCACAGGCACTGCCGTTTCGAAATAATGGTAAGCGGACTGCGTTCATCTTTAAAAATGGGTAACTAGTCAGCTGCAAGCGGAGTCACCTCCGTCGGCCGTGGAGGCGTAGGCGACGGGCGCGGGCGGGCCGGCGCCGGCGCGGTTGTAGGCGCGCAGCGTGACGGCGTAGCGCGCGAAGCGGCGCAGCCCGGTCAGCGCCAGCTCGGCGCGCGCCCAGCCCGCCGCCGCCGCCGCGCCCGCGCGCCGCGGGTCGTCCTCCGCGCCCCCCACACCCCCCTCCTCGTCCTCGTCCGCGCCCGACAGCGCGCGCCACGACACCGCGTACCCCAGCAGCTCGCCGTTCCACGATTCGCGCGGCGGGGCCTACACCGTGACCGATGAAAAACATTACAGCGCAACAATATAGACACTACAAACGAAATACCTACAAACTTTTGACGGCCTGCTGGCTAAAATATTTTATGTACCTACGGGAGCGTTTCATCGTGTGTCAGTTTCATATACTCACGGTCCATGATACGAGCAGCTCATCCGGCGCGGCGGCGCGCACGCGCACGTCCAGCGGAGCGCTTGACGGAGCTGAACAATGAAAAAAGTATGTCAATACTGAAAAAGTCCGATGCGAGAAGGACAAGAAGGTGGCGGGTCTGACCTTCCTCGAGCGTGGTAAAGAGCAGCGGCGTGGAGGGTGGCGAGAGGCCGACGTGGTTGGCGGCGGCGACGCGCAGCGAGTACGCGGCCGCGGGCCGCAGCCCCGCCAGCGTGGCCGCCAGCGCGCCCGCCGCGCCCGCCGCGCCGGCATCGGCGTCGCTCGCAAAGCTCTGCGGCTCCACGGTGAGGTTGGCGGTGAGCGGCGGCGCGCCGGGCGGTGCGTGCAGCGGCGCGTACGTCGCCTCGTAGCGCGTGGCGCCCGCGGCCGTGTCCCACACCAGCCGCGCCCAGCGCGCGCCCACGCCGCCCAGCCGCAGCCCCGTCGGCGCCTCGGGCGGCTCTATGAGGTGCAACCGATGCAATCATTCATTATTTTGTTATTCACTTAACGGCGACAGCAAGGGCGGCAGTATTAGCGGCAGAGGGAGAAGAGCAACCTTCGACGTGCAGGTAGAGCAGCATTTCGGCGCGGCCGTAGTGGTTGGCAGCGAGGCAGCGGTACTCCCCCGCGTCGGCGCGCTCCGCCGCGCGCAGCCGCAGCTCGGAGCGCAGCGCCTCGCCGGCGCCGCCGCCGCTCTCCGACACCGCCCACCTGCAACAGGAGGAGTCGTCACCAGCCCGTCGAGCGGCCGCGACACGGCGACGCTCAAGGCGGAGCACGCACCGGAAGGAGTCGAGGTCGAGGCGGCGGCCGAGGCGCGTCCACGTGAGGCTGAGCGGCGCGTCGCCCCGCGCCCGGCACCACATAGCCACGCTGCGCCCGCGCACCGCTGATACATTCCGCGGCTCCGTAGCTTCGAAATGCGCAGGTTCTAGCACGTTGAATACAATGTTTTAGATTTTGAGCAGTACTAAGTCTAAGCGGTTAGTAGCATAAGGGTTTGCTAAGGTAATGAATGGTTGCCTACCGTGTACGGTAACGTTGACGTGCCTGAGCAGCGGCGCGCCGACGCCGTTGTCGGCGCGGCAGCGGTAGCGGCCCTGGTGGCGGCGCGCGGCGGCCGGCGCCGACAGCGCGCCCCCCGCCGCCTCGCCCCACTCCCCGCTGCCGACCTCCTCCCATTGCTCGTCGCTCTCCAGGTTGCTCAAAGGTTCACCTGGCAGGTCGGGTTACAATGATAATTTACAGGCGTATTATCAAGATACCTTTCATATGAAAGTAGTATGTGGACTAGTTTGAACAACAGTGACGTAACGCCCTTACCAATTTTTCTATACCACGTAACCACCGGTTTCGGGTGTCCTCTGGCTGCGCACTCGAGCAGCAAGGGAGCGCCTAGGAGTACCGCAGCGTCGGAAGGTTCCGTGGTCCAAGACGGTGCCACTGTTTGACCAACAAAGGCACGTGAAGTATTTGCGTGGAGTATTCTACGGTATACCACACGAACCGGTTACACGATACCTTTGACGCTGAGAGTGGCGGTGTAGTCGGCGCTGGCGGCGGCGTTGGCGACGCGGCAGGTGTAGGCGCCGCTGTGGCGCGCGGCCAGCGCGGGGAACACGAGCAGCGAGAACTCGCCGAGGCTCTTCTCCTGCACCTGCAGCGCGGGCGGCAGCGGCGCGCCGTCCTTCAGCCACGAGAAGTACAGCGGCTTGTCGCCCGACGACACGCCGCACAGCGCCTGCGCCGAGCTGCCCTCCGTCAGCTCCGACGAGAACATGAACGGCGATATCTTCGGCGGGTCTGAGCACACGACGAGGTCCCATTATTGCAATGCCGGGAAGCGACACCCGCAAGCATGTTATCTGATTAGCTTAGCACTGACTTCGGACTTGTATCTCGATGTCCCGGCGGGCCGTGTCCCCGCCGGGCGCGGCGGCGCTGCAGGCGTACGCGCCGTGGTCGGCGGGCAGCGCGGGCCGCAGCCGCAGCGCCCCCCCGCGCGCCGCCGCCCGCCCCGCGCCCGCCACGCGCGCCGCGCCGCGCCACCACCACACCTCGCTGCAACACCGCGCGCGTCACTCGCGTCAGTCCCCGGCACACCGGCGCACCAACATGTGGAATTGGTTGGCTTATATTTATTGTTTTAAAATCGTTCGTAACTTTTATCTGTCTTATGATTTGACTTTCGAAATATTATGTATTTTGAAATATTAAAATATTGTGTATTTTGTGCGCGTAGGCTCGAACAGACTGAATCGCACTAGCATGCCTTTGTTTATATTTACTTCCTTGTTTTTTAGAAATAAGTTCAAAAAAAGTTTCTGGCGTTTCAGTTTCTTCGAGAGCGTAATATGTGTGTAGTCACGAGTATAAGGAATCATCCTATAGAATGCACCTCTATGGACCTGATCGGATATCCAGCGTAGGGGCAGTAGATGGTGGCGTTGGCGCCCGCCACCACGCGCACGGGGCCCGCGGCGCGGATGGACGGCGGCCCTGCGGACGGACACGCAGCGTGAGAACGTGCGGGCGCGAGCGGTCGCCGGGCGGCGCGCGCGGCACTCACCGTACACGTTGAGGCGCGCGGAGTGCTCGGCGGCGCCGCGCGCGTTGTGCGCGCGGCACGTGTAGCGGCCGCCGTCCGCCGCCGTCAGCGCGCGCAGCCGCAGCACCGACACCACCTCGCCGGCCGCGCCCGCCTCGTCCGTCACGGTGTACCTGCGACACGGGGGCGTCAGCGGGGGCAGCGCGCGGGCGGGCGGGGCCGCGGCGGGGCTCACCGGTGCGGCGCGCGGTAGTGCGCGAGCGGCTGCGCGTCCAGCAGCCAGGAGATGCGCGGCGGCGGCGCGGCGGCGGCGGCGCAGCGCAGCGCCGCGTCCCCGCCCGGCCGCAGCGCCTGCTCGATGAACGTGTACTGCAACTCCGGAGCCGATTCTGAATAACAATAATTTCATTATTAATGTGATACCTGATAATTAGGTACCTAGGTAAGCATCTACCTGTAATGTACTTAACTAATACAATTTTGAAATTTAAAATTCTTAATGTTGATTTGTCATCAAGTTATAGTAAGAAAGTAGTATTTTAATGGCTACCTATAAAATTGATACCTAAACATTGTGTTCTGTGCAAATAGTTTGCCTCATCATCGATCTACAGCTCTTCGGTGTGCGGCGAAGTGATGAGAATTCAGAGAGCGGGGCGCGGGGCGCGGGGCGCGGGGAGCGGGGAGCGCGGCGGGCCCGCGGGCCGCAAGGACCCGGGGCATCCATTTTAATTTAAATGCCACAAAGGAAGGCATTGTCATCGTGACAAAAGACACGTCTGGTTCAATATTTGCCGGCGGCGGGTCCGGTACCGGCCTCTGATTGATTTCTCGACTCGGCCACGCCGTGGTGATCGAGTGACAGACCCCTCCCCGCTCCCCCTCTAGCCCTCTCGCTCTTCCCAACGTGAAATCACTTTAATAAAGCGGTAGGTATACATTTCCTGATAGCTCCCGATGCGTTATTTCCCTCATAAAAGTTCTGAGGTCTCTCTTTCCAAATAAAAATAGGTTTATTTGTAGTCGATCACGTCGCTTCGAGCGGCGGGCCCGCTCGTGACGGCCGCCGCCTCGCTTCGCTGCTGCCTCTGCGTCTGCCTGAGATCGGTGTAACCTTACTGCAGCACATGGGTGCCTATTTCAATTAAATTCCAAATAAATAATACTACGTTTTTTTTGTGTAAGGATAGTCTATCTTGTTTTTAGAAAGAAGTCTCAGGAGTACTTAGTATTAGTACCTAATGGCTGATATGTTTCATTAGTTAGTGTCTACATTTATTTTGAATTAATTAACTAAGCTATCTTCTAAAAAATGTACTTTGTACGTAAATATGTTTATCTTAGCCTGTTTCGTTTTTAGTTCTCCCCCGGTACAGAAACAGGTGTACCTAGATGTAATACTTGTGAAATCAGTGAATACTCATATAGACGTGGACAAGGTGGGTCACCTCCGAGCCTGAGCTCCGCGCTGGCCTGCGCCGCGCGCCGGCCGCGCCGCGCCTCGCACTGGTAGACGCCGCGCGCGGCGCGCGTCACGGCGCGCAGCTCCAGCACGGCGCCCGCGCCGCCCAGCGCCGCGCCGTCGTGCCGCCAGCTCAGCGCCGCCTCGCCCTCCGAGCACGAGCAGTTGAACCGGACCGTGCTGCCGCTGGCCGCCACCTGCCCGGACAATCTGTTCACTGACCCGCTGTCCCGATGCAATAGCTCAGCTTTAGACGTAGTGTGTATGCGTTACCACGAGGGCGGGCTGCAGCGTGACGGTGAGCGGCAGGTCGACGAGCAGGCGCAGCCGCGCGGTGGCGTCGCCGAGCGCGCTGTAGGCCTTGCAGAGCCAGGCGCCGGCCTGCGCGTGCGCCGCGCGCCGCAAGCACAGCGCCGCGCCGCCGGCCCACAGCCACGCCTCCTCCGCGCCCGCCGCCGGCACCAGCCGCCCCGAGCGTTCGCGGTACCATCTGTTACACCAGTCACGTCCTGAATACACACTATTATACATATCATACGTAAATTTAGGGCCATGTTCTCATATATCATACGTGTAATGCGGCGTGGGGTGAAGCGAGCCGGCGCAGGGCAGGCAGGCGGGCGCGCCGGCCGCCGCGCGGATCGTGAGCGCGGCCGCGGCCAGCGCCGGCGCCGCAGCAGCCGCCCCCTCTGCAACAGCGCGGTGTCAGTAGCGGGCAGCGGGCAGGCGGCGGGCCGACGGCGGGGTACTGACCGAGCACTCGCAGCGCGGCGGGGCGCGCGCGGCGGGAGCGGCGCGTGACGCGGTGCCGCGCGAGGCAGCCGTACGAGCCCGCGTCGCGCTCCGACACGCCGCGGATCAGCAGCTGGTTGCCCGCCACCAGGTACCGCGCCTCTGGACAGCGACACCAAACCGATGGAATGTGTGGACAAAGTCTCTAAAGAGTGCTATCAAATAAAGCATGAAGTCGGTTAAAAACCAACCCATGTTTAATATCATTTAAAATTTACTACTGCAAAAACAAATAATGAAATGTTTTCTGTTTGAAAACTAAAGACTATTTAATAGGCCACTTGGCGTTGAATTTTGTCGAGCTAATTCTACCTAGTACTTAATCCCGTTTTGGAAATAGCAGAGTGTCTACTTATATACGTACATACATAGTAAGTAAGAGGTATATGTACGGAATAGGTACGATCAAGATTATCCACATAAACTTTTTCAGTCCCATAAAAAACCGACCGAAAATAAACCGATTACGCTCTAAAGTTACATACAAGTTATCGTCAAATGTCTGATCGAAAGCACAATCGACACAGAGCGTCACGCGAACTTAACGAAAACAAAACACGTGTACGAACGAAATATGAAACTATTGCTAATTGGCCAATAGTTGACTTCGTGGTCGGTCCGATTTGTCAAGTGGGCCGGGATATAAATCACGTTGCGCAAGATACTACAAACGAGCGTCTCGGACGGCCGCGCCGCGCCATCCGTCATGGCGAGACCCCCCCCCCCCCCCCCCGCAGTCCGTACACACGCGCGCAGCGCCCGCAGACGCGATGAGATATAGCTTTAATTAATACACTTGTCCACGCGCAGCCGCAAAAACCTCGCAGTTTGCGAGACCCGAGCTTTTAATTAAGACGGTTTTTGGCGCTAGTAGGTATCGGAGCCGTCGTTGTTGTTCTGCCTCTGGCGATGCAATCAGATTACAACACAGTGGCCGGGTCGCGCGGAGCGTCCCGTAATCCCGGAGCATGTTCTTTATAATGAACAAAGTAAAAACATTTTCCGTTAGAGGGGTTTATTTCTGCTTTATTAAGGTATCAAGAATAAAAAAATACTTCAAGATTATACCTATTGTAATTATACTAGCTTCTGCCCGTGACTTTGTCTGTGTTTAATCACTCTATCTATTAAAAAACACTGGATCTTTACCAAATCCCACATTGTGTAGTAACGGAGTAGAAGCTTAATAGTAAACATGTAGCTTACGGTAGCTTTTGATTTTCTTTTTGGTACTGGTGTGGTAAACGGGCAAGATTAGTAAGTAAGTGCACGCAACACTAGAGGATTGGAGATGTGTTGCCAACCCAGAAGGCTAAGAAGGCATACCTCGTGTATAAAGATTTTCTTCACGTCGGAAAACAGCAGCGCAAGCAGCAACTTAAATGGTGGTAGACATCCGGACGGGCCTTGTATACGACCCTACCACCACCACCGTGTGAAATGACTGCTAGTGCAGCGTGCGTGAGTGCGCCGCGGCGCGGCACGGCACGGCACGGCTTGGCAATGCGGCGGCGCGCGGTGACAGCGCCCAGTTTCTACTCATCTCGCAATTTACGTATCGATAAATCTGTTGACTCGCTCTGACCGCCTCCATAACTCACTACCGCTTTCCAAAGTTGCTTCGGAGCTTGCAATTAATTAAAGTATACCGAACTAAACCTACCCAGTGCACGCCGTTATGGATGATGGAGGGGTAGGTACAGTTAATTTCCGAAATATATTATCGCTATATGTTAGAAGGTAAAGAATATTTAAGTTATTTCTCTACTCTTTCGAGCTAGTTTGTACCAGGTGAGGGCGGCGGCACGTCGATAACGCGGTCCCCGTGGTACCAAAGCGCCGCCTCCAGCTCGCCGCCGTCGTCGTCGCCCGCGCCGGCCGCGCCGGCCGCGCCGCTAGCGCCGGCCGCGCCGCACGTCAGCGCGGCCACGCCGCCCGCCGCCGCCGGCGCCACCGTCACCTCCGCCTCCCAGTTTTCATCGGCCACTGCGGACCACACTGGAAATGAGACTCCTCAGCGCAGGCAGACAGCGAGCGCTAGCGCCGGACAGACTTGGCACTGACCGGGCAGCAGCGTGACGGGCGCGGAGAGCGCCACGCCGTGCGCGTTGGCGGCGCGGCACCGCAGCTCGCCCCCCTCGCTCCCCCCGCTCCCCCCGCCGCCCGCCGGCGCCGGCGCTATCTCCAGCGTGCCGTTGCTGTGCACGCGCCTGTTGCAGTAATACAATAAAGTAAGCAGAATCTCCGGTCCGTGAGAGTGATCCACAATGAGCCGTTTCTTCTTTATGAATTTGGAACCTGAAGCTGAAGCAAAATGTTCACTCATTTACGGGTAAAGTTGATTTCGTTTGTCAGGCCAATTAAAAATGAAAACATCATAATAAAAACAACGACAGAAACAGGAAAACATTATGTCCCGGCTAATGAACGCTGGCGTGTCCGCCGCCCCGCTCCCGCCCCCGCTCCCGCTCCCGCGCCGCGCCGCGCTGCCCACCGCTGGGCTTCGTCTGCGGGTAATTACGCGGACAAATTATGATTGCCGTCATTACGTTTAATTATAACTCCTCCGGTTGCGAAAAATTGCCTTCATTAGCGCCGCTTGTCACTCCCCCCCCCCCCCTGCACCCCGCTCCGGTGGGGACCGGGGGAACAGTTCCATAATGATTGGCTATGGGGATGCTTTGCTTTATTACCTTATCGTTATTGGAAAAACGTTGTTAAGGTTCGATAAAAATTTATAAGCGGGACATTCATAAGGAAAAAGGTTAGCCTCATTGCGTAACGATACGGCCGGATATAAACGAGTCAAGAAAGCATTTCTGGAAGCATCAACTGGTTAAAAGAACGAAAATTTTCTGTATGAAGTACCTACATTTGTTTTTTAATTCAGTAGTTATTGTGTTCGGTACCCATCGATACAGCAATCTCATCAGAACACGGTGGCTAGCTGGACTGGCAACGCGGCGCGCGCTACGCTTCCCTCCACAGCACATGCGTATTACCCGTGGAAAAACCGTGGTAGTCATGATAGGCAACGTGAAGAGAATGGCCGATCGGAAACATAAATGTGAAAATTTCAGTCAAATTGATATCATTTGTTTTTAATAAAGAAATTATAATGTAATTTTAAGTTTTTATAAATAATGCGCGAGGGGGGTATAAAAATTGAATTAATAAGGTGTTCAAATAAATGGTTCCAAATGGTGCGCGCGTGCTGCCACGTCACCAGTTACTTTTTCTTGGCTTGAACTTGGCGTGACGTCCGCGTGTCGAGATTCTGATCAATTAATGAAAAAGCTAAATTATATCGTATAAGCTAATAAGTTGGAGCAGCAGATTAGTTTTTTCGCATACGAACGTGTTAAAAAGAAGCATAGATAATCCTACAAAGCGCTCTATCGCTTTGTAGGATTATCTATGCTTCTTTTAGTTGCTGTTTATGAGCCAGAAGGTTACGAGTATTGCATCAAATTGAGTCCATTGATTATTAAATTACGATCGTTTGTTCGACGGGATGGAATAGAGGTTGGGGGAGATTGCGAGCCGGCACTGCAGGCGCTTGTTAGCCGACGTCGCCTCCCAGCAAATAAACAAACACCTGTGTACGTCTCCGGTGATCTAATACCCTTTGCTGGAACATAGTCTAATTTATACGCCCGAGCTCGGCCAGTTTAATACGGTTTTGTTTAAGAGGACAAAGGTCGCGACACTCGACTCCTCGGGGAGGTATTGAATCAATTTGAAACAAAATTAATTCGGCGAAGTCTCCCCACGCGCGGCAACAGGCGAGTGGCTTTCTTTTAATCAAAATTTCGTGATCTGTTTAAGCGCGGCGGCCTTTGTGCCGGCTCCCCCGAGCGGAATTAAACGCCGGCGATTATTAAAGACGTCCAGGTCTGGCTTACGGCTGTTTCATGACGCCGGTCGCGTCCGCCGCGCATTCCGCGCGGCCGGCACGCGGCACGCGGCGGCGCCGGACGCCGGCAGCTCTAATAATGTCAGTGCGGTATTCGCGCGATCCGCTGGAGCCTGCCCGAACTCCAAATCGGGTTTATTACACTCACTCGGCTTATAACATGTTGTCTACTCTATGGCAACATTAAAAGTGTAACAGGACACTTGCACCATCATAGATAGTAAACGCGTTTAGGACCCAATACCATGCTCCGAGCATTAACTGTATACAAGGCATTTAAGAATTGTTCCAGAATATTCCAGCTGGTGGTTAGGTTAGTTTGATTAAATACTCCTGGAAAGTTTTATTTCATTCGATTTTTTAATTCAAAGTTGAAGCCACCCCTTTGAAGCCTTAGGAAATAGCGAGGGATAAGCTCAAAGCGGGTGATCAGCGCTGAGTAGCTTCGGCGAGGACCTGTGTTGGTCGGAGTGCAGCGGCTGGCCGTCGCGCAGCCAAGTGAGCTGTGGCGGGGGGCGGCCGCGCGCCGCGCACGGCAGCCGCGCGCCCGCCGCCGCCGCGAACGCCGCCAGCGCCGGGGGCTCCTCCACGAACCAGGGCGCCAGCCGCTCGCCCTCGCCCGCCGCCTCCGCGTCCGCCTCGCACGCCGCTGGATCTGCATACACACACAGACTGACAATTGTCATTCAAAAATATAAGCGAAGTAAAAATTCCACTATTATTTAGACTCTACGTGTAGCTCCCACTAGTGAACTAGTGAACTGAATCACGTCTGACTCTTAAACACTGCTCCCACCGGCGACGACGAGCTAGAAGGGAGCAAAGTGAGTTATCGCTGACTCTGCTAAGAGGGAGAGCTAGACGGAAGAAAGTCCTCGCCGGCGGCGTGGACACCCAGCGACTATAAAGAGATATGTCTCTATTACCGAGACGGGATCTTTATCTTTTGTCAGTTCTTTGAGCGAGAAAATAGTCGATATTTTAATCGTTTCCTCACCCTCGGTGGAATCAGCTGAGCAGTGCCTTCATAGCTAATTATGATAATTACTATAAACTCATTTAAATTGATCCCAGTACTCAAAGGCAAGTCACACATACCAGTTTATTAAGAGCAAAAATACAGTTTGCGAGACATTTACGATTTATTGCCTTACCTCGAAAAACTGAAACACATCTAAGACGTCTCAGATGTGCCAAAATAGACACGAATATTCTACGAACTGGTGACACGACATCAATGGCAGATTTTGTGGGTACGCTCCAGCCACAGAATGTCAGCTGTTCCGGGCTATACGTTAGTCACAAAGGGGAGTAAAATCTCAACAACATGAAATAAAAACAGTGACCTGAGTAACCTGAGAATAATATGCGAATCCCAGCTGGAAGTTTAATACAGTAAAGTACTCGTAATGCGGACAAACAATCGGGCAGAGATCGTATCGCGGCCGCGGCGCAGCATCGCGGCGTGCGCGGGTATTCTATCCGGCTCATTGTTGCTTTTATTTGCTTTGTTGCTGCTGCTTTTAAAATAAACAAGAGTAAAGTGTTTCCAGACAATAGCGGGCGAGTGTACCCGCGCAGCAGCGGGGCGCGGGGGGGGGGGGGGGCGGCGGATTCTTCGCCAACGAGCGTTAACGTTGAGCCACTTATAGTTTCAAACGACACGAGTGGAGTTTGCAAGTGTCCGAGTCGCGGAACCACCGGCCGGCCGCCGCCGCCGCGCGGGGATTGCTCCCGGGAATTCCCAGTACGTTATTGTTTTATTTAGTATGGTACTGATTTTATAATTCCCCTGAAATTCAGTATTTTTAGGAATACTTTGTTGTAAGACATAATTATAATGAATGTTAATGAACCAGATAACCTCCGAACGACTGCACCATTTTGGATAGATGTTTTTTTGTTGTGTTCTTCTCTGACAAGACAAGGTCTTCTATGAATGAAATTTTGAAATAAAAAACTTACTAGTTCAAAATAATTATAATGTACATACAATTACATGTAAAATTAATTTAAATAATTTTTATTTGGCTAAAATAAAAGTAACTCGAAAAAAATCTGTAGAACAGTTTTAAAACGAAAGAGATGACGAATAATTCTCGATTTGATTAAATAAATCCTTAGTGTGAATTATAGAAGTGTTTTTTTTAACTATAAGCTCCGTAGAATAATAAACGACTACGTCCTGTGAGCCCCACCCACATAATAATATTCTGGAAACAAATAATTATATAAACTCAACATAACATGAGTTGAGTATAATATATTATATATAACTATGTGATGATATTAGGTACTATTGATTTATGTATTGAGTACCAAAATTCTCGAAAGTCGAATTTCCCGGTATTCACGAAACTGATTACGGGCGTGATACCGGGAACTTGAAATCTGTAATGAGTAACGGTAATACAACATAATATAGAGAGTGCGATTAATTACGTTTTTAATTTAAGTAAATCACTAATCTGTGTCATCGTGGTATGTGAACCGTATCTAAAACACATGCTTTTTTCAATAGTTTCGTTGTTTTTTTACAGTTTCGTAATCTAGTTTTTTTTGCCTGGCTTATTATTATTTCGTTAGTATATGCAGCATACTGTATATGGTCCAATCTTAAAATTAGCTTTCCTTACTTTTCTACATTTTTTTTTAATCTACCTAACTAGTGGTAGTTACCTAGTTAGGTAGCTGGTTACGTACCTATCTGTAGAGATAGGGGCCTACCCAGTATCTTGTGGGTGTAAACAACTGAATTTTCAAGACTATGCGCTAAACTGTGCTACACTTGATAAATTGATATCACGACCGCGCGACGCGGCCGCTCAGCTGAGCGCGGCGCGGGGAAAACTTGCTAAAAGTTGTATGTGGGCGCAGGAGGGGAGGGAGAGGTGGGGGGGGGGGGGGGCGTCCTACGTCGAGTAATCCGGTTAAGTTGTGCTCGGAATTAGTTTCTGTTTCACTTTTACAACGAGCCCGCTGGGGCGGCGCTTGCCACGCGGGCAATGACGACAATATAATATGTGGTAAGAATTACCAAGGAACAATAAGGAGCGACCACACCGCTGCGTATACGCAACGACTTGGCGAGGTGTCGCGTTTTCTCACCATTTCGTCATACACTTGTTTCGTAAACTCATCGCCAACGTCTTTTACTCATCGGTGTGGTCGGACCTTTAGCTGTGAAAAGTGCACGCACATTTTTAATTAAGCGTAACTTAGATAATTATAGGTACCTCATGGTTTGAGGCCGGCTCTCAAGGAGGGGAGCGTGGGATCGAGTCTGCGCTCGCACACGGCGCTCTGGGTTTTCTGACTTAATAATTTGGATTTTAACGACCTTATTGGTAAAGCATCGTATGCGTATGCGAGTAATAGTTTACGATGGAGAGTCGGCGGGCAAAGTTAAATCATGCTTCGGTGTGAATGCGTTTTGTGCTTTCTTATTTTTTGTTTATTATTCGGGTCATAGTTGGATTGTTTATGTTTGCCGTTTAATCTGTCATTCGACGATTAAAATGGAAGAAACCGTTTATTATTCGACCCTGTCTGAAAAATAAGAGAGAGCACTGTTTCTAACTTGCTATCATTAACGGGGTAGATATATGTGGAGCCCGCCCGCTACACGCAATTAGGTGTGCTTCAAATACTAAGTAAAGAAAAATACAACAGACAGACGCGGTTGCTGCAGCGTCGTTTCCAGGGGGGCTACTCTGAAATTCGAAGTTCGTATCTTACTATCCTACTCACTCTCCTATTAATGAGTAGTAGTATGGGCGGAATGGCACAATATAAAGTACGAGGCCGGGGTCTCGGGGCAGCCCGCCTGCGAGCCCGCGGGCAGATCCTCCGCGAGTGTAAACACGGTTAGCACAAATAAGCACGTGTAGTCGTGCAGCCCTGCCCTCCCCCGGCTATTTATCTCCGCTCTTCGAGACGCAACGAATCAATTTTATATGTTTTTTCCTTCCCACTCCAACCTACTTTAATCAAAGTCAGAACGAGCTTCCAAATAAAAACACGAACATGAAAAATAAAGGTAACAATCTTTGTACTCGTAACGAAATGAAGGGAATCGTCGACATTGAAATAAAGAAGAGGCGCGGGCGGCGCGGCCGCTCCCGCGAAGACGTATATACACGACACATACCTAATAAGGGACTCGTGAGTTGCAGTGCCTTTGAGTTGGTCAATTAGTCTGTGATATGTTCAATTACCAGTAGCACATAGTTCCGCTAGCTGCAAGATACTTACGCTGGGCGCTGAGCACGGCGGCCGCCAGCAGCAGCGCCGCGCCGCGCGCTCTCATCTGCGGACAACACACGGCTCTACTAAGTACGGATGATACAATCAAAACTAGTAAAAATACTTGGCTCTGAGATAGATAGGTACATCACTTTGTTTACTCATCGGCTTAGCTCATTCCTTAAAACTATGTAATTTTACTTTTTAGCTTTATTCTCGAGGCGAATCAGCCAGACCGATAGGAACAGCAATTATGTACAGTTTGAGTAGATAATATAAATCAAAATCAAAGGTTTATTTTACAAATTTTGAAACTACCAGCGCACTCGGAAAGACCATCATGGCCAAGAATGCGCCGCAAGAAACTTGGCGGAAAGCATTTTTTTCAATGAGTATCATAATTGTGTAGTGGGTCCGGTTTTGTTAAAATCGAGTTTGACTAAAACCAGCCAATGATGTAGACTCGCGGCGCTAATGTCTGACATCAGCGAAAATGGTGAATTGCACATGTCTGAGTTAGTGAAAACAGCGGGGTCATTGTAATTCACCGACGACGTATCCAAAAATTGGCACGCTTGCTTCTCATACATTTTGCAGTGCTGGTATCCAGCTCAGTGGCAGATCATTATACATAAATAAAATAAAGCCTTCAGTAAAGTTGCAGTGCTGTGATCGCAGCTATGCTTTGCGTTACTGAAAGCTTGGCTTTGTGTTGCAAACTATTCGTACAAAGTGCTGCGACGGTCTCCTTGGTGAGCAGCGTCTCGCGCTTCACAAACGACAAACGAGCCGCGCGAGACTCGAGAGGCGTCGAGCCAAGAGGCGTCTGCTTACACTCGCCGCGCGACACCTGACACATGACACATGACACACGAATGCTACCGACATCGAGACTCCAACTTCACAGCACTGACCTCTCGGATAATAATTATTAACAGTTATTAACAAATTTCGTCTAGTTATATATTTTTGGAAAAGAAAAACAAATCATAATAAAACAGTCACAACTTAAAAAGTTATTATATTCTTGGGTCGACATTTCTATCAAAAGCCTGATTTTGCGTGAATCTCGCCTGCTTAGAACGTGAAAATTAGATTAGTCGCGCGGGTAATGGGCGCGAGAGGCCGCGTCATGTCAGCTTAGCCTCCTCGTAGACGTTTATTTGCGTTTAAATTAATGGCTACAATAATGGCACCGTTTAAAATTAATAACTTCCTACAGGAAAATACAAAGTCTTAACGCGTTAAACAACAAGTGCACGCCGTGTGAAAACATTTTCATAAGCTGGCACCTATTGTGTGTGTACAAATGTGGAAGTATGGGGCGAGATCGGGCGGAACTGGCCGCCGGGCGCGCTCGCCCCGCCGGCCGCCGCGCCCGCGTCCGGCGCCTCGTTCCGCCGGCAACAAGCTCCAATAGATCCTGAGAGCGTTTAGTAAAAGTTTTTTGTCGCATATTGTGTGCGAGGTGTCAAATATTGTGGGCGAGATTCGTTGGTTGCCGTTGGGAGCGGCAAGCAGCGCTGCCAAATTATTCATAATAATTAAGAAGATTAAGGTTTACACGTGAGACATTTTTTTTATTAAACCTTGTACTTGATGGTGTGAGCAAAGCGGCGGGCGCTTGCCCTCCCCGGCCGCGGCGCGCGGAGAAGACGCCGCGCGGCACAAAGGCCTTAATTAAAAAGCGTCGTAACGCGCTTCATAAAAACCGTTGTAGTTTTTTTGCGCATTAAAATTTTCTTCCTTCTGCAGTTTCAGTAATTAAGACCATTGAGAAAAATGATGTAGTTCTGGATGCATTTATAATTACGCTAACGAACAAAACTCGGTTTTTAATTACATTAAAGCGAGCATTGTGTCTAAGCGCGGGGCATCGTTACGCTAGAGAGGACACAGTTTGGTGTTAGTTGTGTTGTTTGTAGCGCGCCGCAGCATAGCCGTGGCGTCGCGTGGCGTCGTGTCGTGTGGCGTCGTGTGGCGCCGTGTGGCGGCACGTGGTGTCGTGTGTCGCGTGTTACAGTGCACCGGCGGATGGCGGTTACGGTTGCCGCATGCCCGCGAGTCGCGACTCGCACCCGTGCCAATTAAAATATGACTTTGATCACTTATGCCGCGTCACTGGTTTGAGACTATTATCTTGTAATTACTGAGTGTGAAGTATGCCAAACTCAAAAGTTTCACTATTATCCCACACGGTCATTTTTTTAAAAACCTAGCGATTTTAAAATTGTACTGGATTTACCAATTATTTTAACTCTGAGATCGTTTTGCAACCTGTTGATTGATAGTTGATTGTCATATGGCGCGTTGTATTTTTTGTTCCTATAAAAACAAACTCTCGCGTAGCGCCCAGATAGTACTTTTTAAAAATTTGCTCGCGTGCCGCTAACACTGTGTGGGGCACTGTACAGTACACTAAATAATAAAGTGTTAGGCTCTGTATTTGATATTCCGGACGGTGCGTCCGGGTGTCCAAGAGTCTTGAGTGTCTGGGTGTCCGGGTGTCCGGTTGTCCGGGTGTCCGGTTGTCCGGGTGTCCGGGTGTCCGGGTGTCCGGGTGTCCGGGTGTCCGGCGCCGGCCCACGACGACGATTTACGGACGTGCCGTTGCGGCTTCCCTCTACTATGATAGTTCTTTCACTACGACATTTCATAATGAGAGTTGTTTGTAAATCGAAGTTTTTACGACTTGTTGCTTTCAAATTTTACAAAGTAAATCCTTCGTGACTTTGACTAATACGTTTTTAGCTTCCTACGCAAATAGAGGAGTTTTGCAAGTTAGCCGTGTATTTGGGAATGCAGCTTCCAGACACTTTCAAGCTGATTTTGATAAATTTTTAGGGTAAGCATATCGTACTAAACGAAACCACTATCTGTGCATCCGTCCATCACAGAGTTGTACCTGTCTTTCGAACCATTACAGTACAAACAAAAAGTTTAGTATGAAAAAAAATGTAGTAAAAACTTTACTGTAATAGTGTAATCATCGGTTGTTCGGTATGTCATCGTTGATAGCTCGTTCGATTCACACTTGGCCAATCTTTTATTTGAATAACGAAGTAACGTTTTAACAAAGTTTCAACAAAATCGTAAACGTCGGTTTACATACATACATACATAAAGCACGTCTTCATCCCTTACAGGGTAGACAGAGCCTAAGGTAACTGTTCAGTACATGAACATAAATAAAAATAGTAATAATAAAAATATAATGTAAACCTATAAATAAATAATATAATATAATTAATCTTACTCAATAAAATTAAATTCATTACTTATGTAACAAAACATTCACTTAAAATGGCAACATTTTAGTATTGTAAGAAAAACACCGTTGTCTATGCTCTCTCCACAGCAGCCTTCCGATACGCTGGCTGTACTGAGACTTGTAATTAATTAATTCATGTTTAAAAACTTCAATAAAGTGTTAAACAAAATACTCGCATTGTTTCTTACATGCGAAGTGGTCCTTCAAACGGAAAAATAAGTATATTCGTCGCGAGTGCAGTGTAAATGTTCGACGGTTAACCGCGTTCGTAAAGCTCCGCGATTTCTTTAAATTCATGAGAAATCTATATTTCTCAGTCGTAAGGCCGTGCATTACGATAATATAAAGTAGATTAAGTTAATTCCAAGAAGGAAAGAAGTCTACTTTCTTAAATACGTGCAGTGCAAAGCGTGGACGTGCCTACGTGATCGGAGAAAAAAGTTCTCCAATCCTCATCAGGGTTCGACTTTTTGGCTTGAAGTGACTGCCTGCATGATATTAAGGTCCCCAGGATCATCAGAAGCAAAAAGAAGGCGAGAAATACGACCGCAATACAATAGCGGCAATTTCAAAATTCGGCGTCTTCGCAAGTTCGATAAGGATTATATCGGCTAGCAACACATTCGATAGCGACGAGCGAAATGACTGCGGAACAGATTCCGTTCAACGAAACGCAGATTGGAGGCGGTTTGGAACGGGTTTGAGCAAGTGGCCGAGCTGTCAGATGTCAACGTCAAACGTCAATGTCACATCTGTCACAAGAAGTTCGTAACGAAAATATTTCGCGGTGTTGTGAATAAAAACAAAGTGTTGTGCTGTGAGTTAAATTAAGTGCGGCTGTTCGGTTAAACGTATATTTAAATCGTTCAAAATAGTGCGTAAAAAATGGCGGAAGGGCTCCCACCGTTGCGCATTAAGCGTGGCCTTCTAAAAGGGACAATCACGCGCATCGAAAACTTTGTCAACGACTCGGTGAGTTTAGAGTCCGCTGGCGCAGCGGACCTAGAGGCGCGAAGGAGTAAACTCGTGAGTACTTTCAAAGATTATGAGGACATTAATGTCGAAATATTAGTGTTAGATTCACAAGATGTGGAAAAAATGGATGCAATTGAGGCAAAGTACTACAGACTTTTAGCAATCCTAAATGAATCGATTAAAGCTCGTTCTTCCAATGAAAATGTGCAAAATAATAATAATGTTTCTATGTCTAAGCTACCAAACATTGAAATCTCAACATTTGATGGGAGAGATTTCACTAAATTTAAACCATTTATGGATCTGTTCACAGCCTTAATTGACAAAAACAAATCATTGTCTGACATTCAGAAACTGTTTTATCTAAGAAAGTATTTGTTAGGAGATGCTTTGTCAGTTATTGTGAATTTACCAATGGTCAATGAGTCTTACCCTGAAGCATTAATCCTTCTTAAAAAACGCTTTGATAATAAAGCTCGATTGATATCCAACCACATCAACCATCTTCTTGACTTACCTCCAATGCAAAAGGGCACAGCCAGCTCCATAAGGGCATTTATCTCCGAAGTGCAGCAACAAATATATGCACTCAAAAATCTTGAACAGCCCACAGAGCAATGGGACATGTTACTCATCTCTATATTGAGCCGCAAGCTAGACTCTTACACATGTAGAGCATATCACCTTGACAGGGAAAACCCTGATAAATTACCTACTATTGCAGAATTCATTTTATTCTTGGAGCGACGCGCCATAGCGTTGGAGGACAGTCCTGCACAAAAAAGTACTTACTATGACAGTACTCGGGGCAAGTCCATTCCATGTAAAGTCAGCAATGCTGTAACAAAAGAAACAACAAAACAAATTGTATGCACATATTGCACACAAGCACATCCTATATATTTGTGCCCTAAATTCAAAACAGCCTCTATAGCTGAAAAAATGACCTTTGTAAATTCAAATAAACTGTGCAAAACATGCTTAAGAGCACACACAAACAAGTGCAAATACAATTTTAAATGTAAACAATGTCATCAGAGCCATAATTCACTCTTGCATGAAGATGTAAATGAAGAGCAGGTTGTTACATTGCATTCTAACAACCACTCACACAAAAATATATTGCTCCCCACTGTGCAAGTTAAAATTACTGATAAATTTGGTCATAATATTTCTGTGAAGGCATTGCTAGACAGTGGTAGCCAAGCATCAATAATTAAAAGGTCACTTGTTGACCAGTTGCAGTTGAGTCCAACAACACAAAAAACAAATATTATTGGAATAGGCAATAATAACAATCAGATAAATCAATCTGTCAATGTGTCATTGAACTCACATGTACACAATGTTAAATTTCAGGTAAAATGCCATGTTGTAGACTCAATTACAACAAATTTACCACAAACTTACTTTGATGTCAACAACCTTCAAATACCTACTGGTGTACAGCTGGCAGATGTCAGTTTTAATGTCCCATCTGAGATCCCATTATTGTTAGGTGCGGACTTGTATTTCAAGGCATTGTTGGATGGTCATATTTCATTGAGCAATGGGTTGGTACTTCAAAACACTTTGTTTGGCTATATAGTAGGTGGCTCGATTGTATGCAATAACAGTAGCAACATCATTAATGAAAATACCAGCTTGGTTTCAAATCATGTTATTCAGTGTGAAAGTAGTTTGGATGACATTATGCAACAGTTTTGGCTTACTGAAAAAGTACCTGAAGTGCCAGACAAGACAAATAATGATCAATTTCAGGAGACAGAAAAATTTTTCAAAAGTTCAATGAACTTGAAGGATGGTAGGTTTTATGTGGATATGCCTCTGAAGGAGCCATTGAATGAGATTCAAATTGGAGATTCATTCTCTGCGGTACTTCAGAGATTTTATGCATTGGAGAAAAAGTTTAAATGTCATCCAGATTACTTTGAACAATACAAAAAGTTCATAAATGAATATATATCGCTAGGGCATGCTAAAATAGTTGACATAAATGATTATGATGTTTATAATGACCCCGTTTACTTTCTCGCGCATCATGCAGTGTTAAATGATGATAGCAAAACAACAAAGATGAGAGTAGTGTTCAACGGAAGCATGAAAACGCGAAATGATTTATCACTAAATGATCTCATGTTAAATGGACCTATAGTTCAAAATGAGTTGTTTGATGTGCTCATAACATTCAGGACTTACCGTTACACATTAATGTGTGACATCGAAAAAATGTTTCGACAAGTCTACATAAATAATCATCACACACCTCTTCAGAACATCTTGTGGCGGGATGATCCAAGCAAACCTATAGTTTGTTTACAGCTGCAAACCGTGACTTATGGTCTGAAAGCATCTACTTACCTAAGTACCAGGTGTTTGCTAGAGTTGGCTCTCCTCTATAAGGACAGGTACCCGCTGGCTGCTGATGCTATATTAAAAAATACTTACGTTGATGATGTCATCTGTGGCTCCGACTCCGTAGATCAGCTTCAGGACCTGAAACAGCAACTAATAGATTTATTAAAATTAGGTAGCTTTACCTTACACAAGTGGTGTTCAAACAATACTGAAATTTTAAAAAATATTGATGAAAAGCAAAAGTATTTTGAGGAAATAGACTTAAACAAAGATAATATTATAAAAACATTAGGATTAAAATATAATATACTTACCGATGCACTAATGTTCACAAGTCCAAATGTAAACTTAAAAGCTCTTCGCACTAAAAGGGAAATTTTGAGCTTTATTGGAAAAATGTTTGATCCCTTAGGCTTGGTTGGGCCTATCATTGTGACAGCCAAGCTGTTCATGCAAAATTTATGGAATTTAAAGATTGGTTGGGACACAGTGTTACCACCTAAAGACTTGGACTGTTGGAAAAAATTTTTAGAAAGTTTAAGCAAAATGCAAAAAATTACTATTCCACGGGGTATAGTAGATAGTAGTGCACAAAAAATAGAGCTTCTTGGATACTGTGATGCCTCGTTTAAAGCTATAGCCTGCTGTCTCTACTTAAGAGTTATTCACTCGAATGGTAAAATTATGGTGAACTTGTTGTGCTCCAAGTCTCGGGTAGCACCTTTAAATAAGACTCTCACAATACCCAATTTAGAGCTAAATAGTGCTGTCCTTCTCTCACAACTGGCTCATAGAGTGTATAACACATTAATATCGCGATTCCCTCTTGAGATGATTTTACATTCTGACTCTCAAATAGTTTTAGCTTGGTTGAGTGCAAAGTATATAAAGAAAGGAGCCTATGTCTCCAATAGAGTCAAGCAAATTATTCAACTGACTAAAGATTTTTCTTGGACCTATGTCAAGAGTGCTGATAACCCAGCTGACATACTCTCGAGGGGGACTGCGCCTCATAAATTGGAGGAGCAGAAAATATGGTGGCATGGGCCAGAATACTTACACACATATGATGGTAGACCTCCCTATACAATACAAATAGATAAGCAAGTTGTTGAGGAACCAATTGATGAAATCTGTAATACAGGACATGTACAAATACATACAGACAATGACATTTTTCAAAGATTTTCAAATTTCTATAAATTAAAAAGAATTATTGCACTGATTTTGCGATTTAAAAATAATTGCTTAAATGCTAACAATAAAATACATGGTTCTATTACACCTAAAGAATTGCACAAATCCCAGACTTTGATAATACGTCACATACAAAATATGCATTTTACTAAAGAAATTGAATCACTTACCTTAAATAAACCTATAAAATCTAACTTGAGTGGTTTACACATCTTCTTAGATCACGATGGCATTCTCAGGGTTGGTGGTCGACTGCACAATGCAACCAATATTTCTTATGCCAAAAAGCATCCTGTAATCCTACCAAAGTCAAATAATTTGACTCAGTTGCTTATACAAACTGAACACTTAAGACTATTACATGCTGGGGCTAAATTAGTTCTCAGTTCCTTGTCGCAGCGTTACTGGGTCGTTGGTGGCATTCGTGAGATAAAGAAGGTAGTAAACAAGTGTATTAGATGCTTTCAGACCAAGGCCTAGGCTGCCACACAGCTTATGGGATCACTACCTTTTGATAGGATCACTCCCTCTAGACCCTTTGAGGTTACTGGTGTTGACTTCTGTGGGCCATTTGAGATGAAAGTCGCGAGAATTCGTAGACCATTAGTAACAAAATGTTACATTGCTTTGTTTGTTTGCTTTTCAACGAAGGCAATACATGTAGAGTTGGTCAGTGACCTAACCAGTGAAACTTTTTTAGCATGTCTTCGCAGATTTATATCTAGGCGGGGAATGCCAATAAGAATTTATTGTGACAATGCACAAACATTTAAAGGTGCTGACAATTATTTAAAAGACTTATACAAACTTCATTCTTCGAAAAGTCATGTTGATGCTGTTGATCATTTTTGCTGTGACAGGATGATACAGTTTAGGTATATACCTAGCTACTCTCCGGAGTTTGGGGGCCTATGGGAGGCAGGAGTCAAAAGTCTAAAATATCACCTTAAAAGGGTAGTTGGAAAAACATGCCTAACATTTGAAGAACTCTATACAGTCATAACTCAAATTGAGTCTATTTTAAATTCAAGACCTCTGCTTCCTATGAGCTCGGATGTATCTGATTTGTCCTATTTAACACCAGGGCATTTTCTTGTAGGTGCTCCATTAACCAGTTTTCCTGAAACAGACCTAACAGACACAAACATCAACCGATTAAAATTTTGGCAAATTTGCATAAAACTTAAACAACAGTTCTGGAAGGTCTGGAGCAGTGATTATTTAACTCAGTTACAAAATAGACCGAAATGGAGAAATGCTTCTACCAACTTAAAAGAAGGAGACTTGGTCATTGTAAAGCAACCCAATGTCCCTTCATTGAACTGGCCCATGGGGCGCATTGTAAAAACCTTTCCTGGTTCTGACAATAAGGTCAGAGTGGCAGAAATAAGGATGGCAAATAATAAAACTTATACCCGTTCATACAAAAACATTTGTCCATTACCTTTAGATTAACACTATGTCAAAAATAAAATACTTTCAAATTCATTTAAATAATAATCATTTTATTCTTGTCAGCCTTGCCCGGCCAACTTATGTTCAGTACATGAACATAAATAAAAATAGTAATAATAAAAATATAATGTAAACCTATAAATAAATAATATAATAATATATAATTAATCTTACTCAATAAAATTAAATTCATTACTTATGTAACAAAACATTCACTTAAAATGGCAACATTTTAGTATTGTAAGAAAAACACCGTTGTCTATGCTCTCTCCACAGCAGCCTTCCGATACGCTGGCTGTACTGAGACTTGTAATTAATTAATTCATGTTTAAAAACTTCAATAAAGTGTTAAACAAAATACTCGCATTGTTTCTTACAGTAACAAGACCTAAAGGCCACGTTTAGTGTAATTGAGGGCGTATATAAAATATCAATGAAGCTGTGCAGTGTTAGTTGGCTGCAACTTGCCACCAGCAGCAGTCAGCTCTTACTGTCCTCGAGGTGGCTATCACATCAACCGCATGCATTTTTAGTGTCCCATCGGACGAATAAAGTCACTTCTGCAAAATTGGTACTTTTCACTAGGAGCATTTGAATTTTCTCTTATTTAATTTTGATTATAACTTTGTAAGTAAAAGAAGTAAGTCAATGATATTAAGTATAGTTCTTACTAGAATAGTGAGGATTACTTTTCAGCAGCAATATATTTTAAATGTTAAGGCTTTCAAGGAATTCTGGGTCTTAAAGTAATATGTAATTTTTTACGTGGGAACGTACAACCAAAAATGTGGTATTATGAGAATATAGAACTATTTATGTCGAAATTTGACTTTGAGAATCGGGGTCTATAGGCATATGGAACTTTGTTCCTCGGATATTTTGACATTTTTTGAACAACATGTGACCACTATGCGCTAGTGTTTATCGCGGGATATTAAAGTTGTCGTCATTTTGGTACACGCCTGGTTAGACAAGGACATTTTTTTGTATCGGCGATAAACCATAATATTCTAAGGCATCTGGATAGTGACTAAGGTACGTGATAATTGGCAATGACGAAATAAAAAAAAATATGCTAAAGTATGAGATCTTTATTAAAAACGATGTAGTTTTTCTCTGAGATAATGTGACTCAATAGGTTCGAAAGCTTTCACGTGATCACATACACTAGTTATCATCTCGTCAACAATAATTCTCTTGTGCTTTTGATGCCGACCTCTTTGATTCTCCTCCATAATAGCTCTACCATCATATTTTTGTCCCAGTTTTTATTATTTAACCACACATGGTTTTGCATCCTTTATCAGTAGATTCGACATTATCTGACAATACAAGCGGTAAGAAATATGTTATAGTAAATTGCCTGTTATTAGGCCCTTCTTGATTAAGGCAACGCGTTTTTTCTGTTTCGTGGAATTGTTGACCACAAATAAACACTTTTTCTTTACTTGATGTAGCCCAAAAGTTTGAAAAAATTAGCTGTCTATTTGCTGGTGATAATTTTTCGAAACATTTGTAGCGACAATTGCAAAGCGGCCCCAGTACCTTTAGCTCAACGACGTTGCCGGCCCTGTTAATGAAAGCTTTACCCTTATTTTTGAGTTCTTTTCGTTTAACATCAGACCAATTTGACACATTTCTTTTGAGTTTGCTTGATTGTCGGGGCTTGCTGGGAGCCTCATCAACAGTGTTCTGCCATATCCCATGTGTCACGCAAAATGAATCGTTACATTTCTTATCTGAATGCTTATTCAGAGGTGAAAGCATGGGTGTGGCTATATTTAAACAATTTATCACGTCATTAGTAGAGATGGATGGCGTTGAAGTATTGTGGAAACTGGTAGTAACCTCTATATTAAAAGGCGACGGTTCCATTATAGATAGCGGCTCATCTATAGGCGTCAGTTCCTCTGAAGGAGATGGTTCCAATATTGGTGATGTGGCTACACAAAAAGTGACGGATTGAACGGTGGCACTACTTTCTTTACCTAAATTTTCCATCGCGTCTCGCTTTAGCCCAATAGGTAGTGATTCCATACTGAGCCATGTATCTACATTCGCAGAAGATATGACTGGGGCATCGGCACTACTTGCCTTAACTGGATCTTCCGTCACTACTCGGTCTCGAAGTACGTCTTGTTAGTATGTATGTATGTATAACTCTTTATTGTATACAAAACACAAGAAAAAGATGAATAAAGGACAGCACACATGCACAAAGGCGAACTTATCCCTAAAAGTACTAGTTTCTAGTTTTGATATACTTATTTTATTGAATCAGGCGTTACATTGCGGAGGTCCTTTTCAATGAACAAAAAATATTTACCTTGCTACTCCGTTATATAGCTAGAAATTCACCACTCCACTATATTACTACAATATTATATTATTTTTATATATAAGAGAGAATGAATGGAACGAAGTTTTGTAAGCAAATTTACGAGGGAAGTGTGCTGAAAGTCAGCCGGTCGAGGGTGTCCTCTAAAAACGTACACCGACCAGATCGGCAACATATTAGAAGATTTATTTTATTAGAAGCACCCGAACCGTCGAGGATGTATGAGGTGAGTGATGAAGCGAGAGAAGTGTCAAAATAGCAGCGTTAAGCGCTGTATTGTCTCTGCTTATGCTGCACGAAATAAGGTGTGATGTATATGTATCTATGTGTGTTATTTTTATTCTATAAAAGTAAATAGAAAATGAAATGTGAGACGTAAATGGTATTAACTTAAATGCGTTCCTTAGAAAAAGGTGACGTATGCACAAGTGAACTAGATAACGCGTGTCTGTTCCGGCGTAAATGGTTGCAAGTGCTTTTACAACTCTGAAATTCTATCTAGTTTCCATCAATAAACGGTACATAACTATATACATCGTGCCTATTAAAACTTTTTCTTAATGTGAAATCTATATAAAACTTGTATTGCATACATCATAATACGTTACGAATACATTTTTTCCGATTTATATCGATTTACTATAAAAAAAGTTCTAAAAGGTAATATGCTACCTTTTACTTGGGAATCAATGGTAAGAATTACTTAAACCGTAAAAACATAATAAAATACTTACCGTTATTTTGTAAATAGAAGAAAAAGGGACTTACGTGTTTGTGAATCATGATGACTATCCTCTGTTGGACCATTTCTAATGCTATTATTAATTTAACTTGTACTTAGTGCTAAGTTAGTAAGCCGTCTCGAGCGACGATGCGTCCGGCGTGTAAAGTTCTATCGATATTTACAACTTTATACGTCGGGTTCATATCACATGGAACTTTTTTAAAGGTTGAAATCTCAAAAAGTACTTGGATTTGAGAAATAATTTATATACAGAATTGAAGCTGGAGAATAGCTTATTAAAACAAAACAATAAAATCAATTTAGTTGTTTATTATCATATAACCTTTTTCGTGGGATGGGACGATAAATAAAAATAGTAATAATAAAAATATAATGTAAACCTATAAATAAATAATATAATAATATATAATTAATCTTACTCAATAAAATTAAATTCATTACTTATGTAACAAAACATTCACTTAAAATGGCAACATTTTAGTATTGTAAGAAAAACACCGTTGTCTATGCTCTCTCCACAGCAGCCTTCCGATACGCTGGCTGTACTGAGACTTGTAATTAATTAATTCATGTTTAAAAACTTCAATAAAGTGTTAAACAAAATACTCGCATTGTTTCTTACAGTAACAAGACCTAAAGGCCACGTTTAGTGTAATTGAGGGCGTATATAAAATATCAATGAAGCTGTGCAGTGTTAGTTGGCTGCAACTTGCCACCAGCAGCAGTCAGCTCTTACTGTCCTCGAGGTGGCTATCACATCAACCGCATGCATTTTTAGTGGCGAAGTGCGCTCTCAACCAGCGCTGCAGTGTTCGGTATCCAATGCAATATGCTGAAGTGCACTTCAAGTTCGGAGTGCTACGAGATACGTAGCAATTCGTAGGCGGCGTAGCGCGCCGTAGCTCGTAGCGCGCTACGAGCCCGCCGTTTATATAGTCGGTGAACTGAGCTAACGTGTGCGCCCGCCGATAACATAATACGGAAGTGGCTGTGCGGGACATAATTGGCGGCGACGGCAACTCCGGGTTTGGGCCCAAAACAAACTAGTCTGTTTGCGAGCACAACAATAATTATAAAGTTGAGTTGTTTTAATCTGAATAGTGCCCCCCCCTTCCTACGGGGGGTTTTGTTCCAAGCAATTTCCGCCTGTCACACTCCTGCACAGACAAGGGTGCCGCCGGGAAAATTAGATCTACTAGCTGTACTTGGCTCGGGCGTCTCGGTGTGGGAGCGCGGACCGGCGGTATTCATTATTCCTCCTGGGTGCACCTCACAACTTTTTTTTCTTCATCTGCAATTCTTTAGTATGCATCGGTAGTGATGCTTGCTTACTGTCAGGTAACCCACATTGCTCGTTTGCCACCTTATCTCATAAAAAAAAACAGTTCGAGGGTTCTATCTGTAGTATGTTGAGTATTTTATTCAAGTCCGTATTTTATATCAAATTTTTAATTTTATAAATATTTTGAACGCCAGGTTCGTTCGTTCGTACCAACTACGGTGCAGTTGGCGGGCAGGTCGCGCGCCGCGCCCCGCCAGCCCGCGGCGCCGCTCCCGCGCGCGACGCACCGGCTACTTTATGTCCCGGATATTTTGCACGGACTTTAGAAGATTCCGGCTTAACTAAGGCTGGAGTCGTTTTGCAGTTTATTTAGCACTAGCTTTTGCTCGCGACTTCGTCCGCGTAGATAACGTCAGAGTGACGACATAAAAAAAATTTATAAGTATCTTAAATTACTTCTAATACCTCCAAGAACATGTGTACAAAATTTCATGATGATCGGTTGAGTAGTTTTCGCTTGAAACCGTAACAAACAAACTTAGGTACATTCGCATTTATAATATTAGTAGGGATTGCATTCTGTTTGGTGCGCGAATTCTTTGGCTCGCTCTCATTTTTACACAAGTTGGGTGAACAATAATGAATAATGACTCAATTTAGGTTTAAAGTCAGATTAATGATCTTTATTAAATACTTCACTCTGTTACGGGACCCAACTGAATATGTTACTATTATAATTATTTGGGTTTGAGATATGAGAAGGCCGTGTTACTTACTTTGAAATGAAAAATATTTTTCGCGAACAGTAGCGACCTTTTTAAAATTTGTTTTTAAGTTTAGAATTATATTTTTTAAATAATTTGTTATGCAAGATTTGACACTAGGATTAAAAGAGATTTTAAACAAGGGACATTGTTATCCTCACAATATTTTTTGTTCTTTTTTATCCCTTTGGCTTTGGGTAAGTAACAGCAAAAAGAGTAATTTCAATTCTTTCATTTTTTTCAGAAAAAAAAAGTTTTCAAAACTATTACTTACAACTTTTAAAGTCATCTTAACTATCCTCGAAAAATAGACATCATCGCGAACTGTTCATCCTCAGGGTATTAGTGGAAAGTACGCACTTAAATCACAAAAATGTCACCGTACAAAGTTGTAAAGCACACCCGTCACACAACGTAAAGTGGGTCCGAGCCGAGCGCGCGAGTCCGCCCGCCAGCGCCGCGCAGCGCCGAGTGCCGCGCCGAGTGCCGCGCCGGGTGCCGCGCCGAGTGCCGCGCCGGGACGCGTCGGACTCCCGTAGACGCTACGTTCTGACTTCATTGTAAACCGGTAAAAACTACGGCGGCCCTCTGAACCAACAGCAAGGACCACAACTGATAACAGTTGTTAGCGACCATTCCTCCGCGCGGCGTGGGACGCGGCCGCGGGCAGCGCCTGCTTGCTGCTCTGATTAAAGTCTTTGTGCTCGCGGGTTTACTGCTGATTGGCGGCCCTTTGTTGATCTTTTCGTTCGTCTCCCGAACAATGGGAATATCAGTCGTACATCTCTGATTAGACGAGTACGCTTAGATTCATCAAGATTTTCGTCATCGTTTTGTTTTTCTTAAATATTTTCTGTTCAATCCGATCGGCGATTAATAACGGGCACTCACTCTAGTTCAGTGAAATAGATATACTACCAGCCTTCATACAAAGTTACCTACATTGCATAGGTACACACGGCAATATAATCAGGTAAGCACCTACGCACGCTCGCGCCGTATCTATCCTGCTTACCGAATAGCTTTGCTGTGTGTACATGAGGGCCACATTTTTTGCCGCTGAGTATATTACTTATAAGGTGTCTTGATGATGTTGTGGTTCGTTGATTTCAGATTATGTTTGAGAGACAGTGTGGGTATAAACAGAATTCCTAGTGCGACTAACGTCAGAACCGAGGCTTCAGGGGATAAGTTTATGATTAAACAAATGTGCGTCCTCAATACACTCGTACAGACGACGTCGTAGTACTTAAGTATCATCTGGTATAATTAAATTCTTGCTGGTAAATATTACCACGAAAGATGTCATAAGCATGGGCGTTAGACAGTATTGTAATAAGCTTTATGAGTGTTTTCGCTCGGGGTCAAATATAATTAGAATGAGCGAGCGTCGCGCTGCCGGGCCGCTGGGGCCAAACAGTTCATGCTGAAGTCGAGGTAGATACTTTATAAGTAGGTAGGTATACGCGCTAGGTACTGATCAGTTAGTTGTCAACGAAAAGCGCAACAAACAGTAAGTAGGCAAATTCGGCCGGAACGCCACAAGTCAGTAGGTGTCGCTAATTTTGGTTGGTTACTATCTCTTTACATATGTAGAATATGGAGACATCCGCCGGGCCGCGGTCAGAGCCGGGGTGCCCGATGGTATGGCGCCCGTGCCATGGAAAATGGGACGGCCTTTGGTTTGGGATGCCACTTTCGCGACACAGTCGCGCCGTCCCACCTTCCATCTACAGCGAACAGGTTATTGGCTCGTTGTCGACCAAGCTGAATGAAGCTTCGGGTGACCAGAGGACTGGTTTTTTTTTAACACAAAGGGTAAGCATTGCCATACAACGCGGTAATGCTCCCAGCCTTCTGGGCACCATGTCGCCGGGCAGCGATTTAGGGCAACTTTTTTATTTATAGTCTTGTCAGAATTTGGTGTATTTAGGTATATTACTAACATAGACTTGAGGGACGTATTATGTATGTAACTAACAAAATTATATTATATCAAAATAATACTGGTAACTAGACTAATCTTTTCTAAAGTTTCATGAATGATGAAGTAGCAGATACAGTGTTGGCACCCGGCGGCAATCAGGCTCGCTGCGACCGCGGCAGCACACGGCGCCGCGCCGCGCTGCCCTCATAATGCACTCCGCTATCGAGATGAGTCGGCGGCGCACCGCCCCTCTCACGGGCAGGGGGGGGGGTTGGGGGGCGACGAGATGAAAAGAAAATGAATCTCCAGTGAGATGACGCGATGAGTGAGCCTGAAGCAACAAGAAAACATTCCAAATAGGTCTTTGTTCGATGGTAAAATCAAGCGGTGTTTTCTAATTAATTATTTTTCGGAGTGTGGAGTGTTGTTTTGTTTCACGCTTAGTTGTTAATTAAAGATGAAACGAGGCGTGTTTAATCAGGCCGGGGGGGAATTAATTTAACTGTACCTAATTATTTGTTTATTTTTTATTTTTGAGTTTGTCTTTTTTGTGATGTTTAATTATTTTAATTTTTCATTTTATTTATTCTTGACGATTTCAATACAACCTCCGAACTTGATAATGTACAAATGTATGATGTAATTTTTATTCAATGAATAAATAATCTAATTTAATCTATGTAAAACTACTTCAGATTGACGTCGTGTGTAAAGAACAAAGAAGCTAAATAGAACGAATGAACCGATTTTGTAAAAGTTTTAGTAAAGTGCAACATCACGAGACAATGTATCTCGCCGCGAGTCGGCACCGGTCCCCCCCCCCCCCCCCCCCCGTGGCCCGTGGCCGCAACAGATGAATGAAAATTGAAAAGACGTGAATTAAAGCGAAATGAATTTCTATGAAGACAGTGCTTGATTGCGACGGCCCCGCCGCGCGCCCGCGGGCGCCGCCGGCTCTGCTGCCCGCCAGCTGCTGGGACTACGTTTATGCACAACTTATTACAAAGCGTTCGTTAATTTTGTTCTAACAGGATATTCAGCAAGCCGGCTAATCCAACTACGAGTACAAACTGAAATTGATAGTAAAACCCGTTACCTACGCCTTATTTGCTAAGCCTGTCGCAAAGCAGCAAAGCTTGCGCTGCTGTGTTCCAGCGTAGAGAGCACACATAAAGTATTCAATCTCAGCCTTCTAGATAACATAGGCTGGCAACGCATCTGCAATCCTGTAGTGTGACGGGTGTTGCTCACCAACAGGTGAAAAAAGTGTTCGTTTGTTTTCCTTGTCGTATTAAAATATCCTTGTACGAAATCGGTTGGCTATTCCTATTAATAAGTGCTTAAATTATGCTATGAGAGTAATTAAATTCCCCGAAGGCACTTTCCTAGCTGATGAGGTGAATAGGCCCTTGTATACAGGTTGGTGTTATCAATTAATCTCGCCTACCGGGTGCAGCTCCCGCCGCAGCACGCGCTCCTGCATCGCTCCTCAGTGCCGCATAACATCGCGTGTATTCTACATAAGTTCTGCTGTTTCCGCAACTATCTGCTCATCGCAAATCGCACTAATATCGCATAACGGTATTCATGTACAACTGTTACAGACGGCGGGTGCTACATTAATCTAAAAAGACGCGTTCGCGCGACGAAAAACATCTAGAGTAATTTAACTGATGTCATGAGACAGCGTGGGCTTGTGTTTACTTTTTCTACCTGAAAGCATGTTTTGGTTTCATTATAAAGCGTGAAACGAGTGTTTCTGGCTCTCGTCTGGCCGCGCGCTATTGAGGCGCAGCGAGCAGCCATTCAGAGACGAGTGGTCGCACTTCTTCTAATTGAATCCATTCGAGGCGCTCCCTGCTCCCCGCTCCCCGCCCCCGCTCCCGCTTCTGCATTATGTTAATGGACGAAATAAAGCGCGAGGTCGTCGCCCGCCGCGAGCATCCACCATCATGTACTAAGCTTATATAATGCCCCACAGTTGTACCATACGCCGTCTGTGGATTACACTCAGTTTTTATCTTATTATTTCCAGTCTCGCGTCGTGTCGTGGCTGTGTATTGTACGAGTATGCAGAAACAGAGCGCCTGTAAAGAACAACGTGTGTTTAAACTCGGCACACGTAGAGCAACTGCAATGCTGCCGCTTAGCTCCCGCCGCTGCAACTGCGCGCTCCGAGTAGCAGCTTAAGGGTAATCTTGTTCTTCACAACAGAGTCCCGCGCTACTAATTTGTCTACAACGCCGACACGTTAATCTCGTAGCTTGAAAACCATATAATATTATCGTTCTTCGCCAAAAAATTGGACCCTTTTTCGAGGATATTATGATAATGATTTCACTAACAACTTCGATGTCGGTCATATTGATTGCGAAACGAAAATGAATTCACCGGTGACTCCCGGTGACGTGTTGCATGTTCCGGACGACCGAAGTACAATTTAGATTTTATCTGTAAACAATGTTTTAAAAAATAATAAATGACTTTGCTACTCCGCGATATAGTGAGATCGTTATGTAACACAAAACAATAATCAACGAAAAAGTAAAACAAAGGTATTAAGAAAATGACAATTTCACCGCGTCACACACTGCAGTTGCGGATGCATCGCCTCCGCGTCGCGGCTCTCTGTGCAAACTGCGCCTATTGTGGAAATGTTACACATATGTTCCCGGGGTCGGCGGCTGCGCCATTAAAAATAAAGGGAAGTGAAGCTCGTGAAAGATTCACGCGGGACAATTTACGGGCTCGGCGGGGACTACCGGCCGGGGGCTAGCACGAGTGCGTGTTCCTCGCTTGTCGCTCTGTACTAAATGCCTCAGTAGAATTAGCACAACGGCACAGTGAACTACAAAATGAATCAAAAATTGGTACGCATGCTTGCGGTTCAGATTGCTCGAGCGTCTTTATCAGAGCTGTTATCAGACGGCTATTTAAGTACCTACTCATTATAAATCCTGATCAACGAATAAAATTTTGTGCACACCGTAGAATGTCAATATAACCGATCAAATTAATCGCTCTGCGCGCAGCGGAACAATGTAGGCCAATAAAAAGGTAATATTGCACGGAATAATTGGTCCGTGATTCGAAAAGCAAGCCTCCTCTCCTCCCACCAGCCCCCCCCCCCCCCTCCGGCCGCCCCTTTGTGTGGATATTCCATTCAAATTATTTTCAGCAAAAATTCACTTCGTTATATTACAAATTTAATCCGGAAATATTTGGTACTACAAGCAAACAATGAGTACGTTTGTGCCAATTTTGTAATAACCATTCATTTTGTTTTGGCCTGATTTCGTTGTGTAGAGATGCTTGATGTTTATAATCTGCAACACGCTATTTGGGATGCCGTGGTCACTGTTGCGGAGTGCCGCGGGCTGCGAGTGCGGCACAGCCGGGTACGCGAGAGTCGGGTCTGTATCAATACAAGCGGAGGCGAGGGCAGCGCGCGGAGCCGCGGCCGCAGCCGCAGCTGATCATTCAATAGCTCGACCGACGTACATCTAATGACTTCCCGCTTTGTCTGCACGGAAATGAGAAAAGTTGACGCGGTGCGATCTGTTTGCGGAGCGCGCCCGGGCGGCGGCGGAGGTGGACTTTCTTGTACCTGTTCTTCTTTTAACAGACTTCATAAAGTTGTGATACCACTGGGCGGCAGCTGCGGGTTACTGGCGCGACGACGAAGTTTGACAACTTCACGCTTTCATGGATGACAGGTGGGGTTTTGAAGCATTTAATCATTTAAAAGTAAAAAATGAAGACTAAAGTTTTAGTAAATAAAATTGTAAAAAAAGTACGAAAGAAATAAAAACATAATGAATAAGTTGCCGAGACTTACAAGCTGATAGCGCTTTCACTGTTAAATATTTATCAGATTGCCCGAAGAGCCAACCCCTAACTGTATAAATCTTGCGCCTTGGTTTAAAACCGCCGCGCCGTATAACATTCACAATTCGAAACAGTCACGCACTACTTTTTCACTTCGATGTAAGGTGGCTGAAACAACCTAGGACTTGTAGAGTTAGAGGCTTGGCCTTTCATAAGACCAGACAACAGTTTAAGCGTGAAAAAGTTTCGAGCTTGTTACTTTTGGAAACTTCACTACATAGTATAAAATAAAGTCACTTTGTCCCTATGTATGCTTATATCTTCAAAACTACACAACGGATTTTGATGCGGTTTTTTTAAGAGATAGAGCGATTCAAGAGGGAAGGTTTTTATGTATAATTCTAGGCAGACGAAGTCGCGGGCAGAAGTTAGTATTGTATATAAAATGTTTCTGGTGGAATAACCGCCACATAAATACGATGCTCCGACTTTATGTACGAGGAGGCGCAAAATCGTTTTATTCCCGAGCGTTCCCGCCGGGGCTCAAGAGACTGGACATTCGCATCAAACAACCCAACTTAAGATGATTAAGTAACACCAAGTCGAGCTGCGGATGCCTCCTGAAAGTGTAATAGGCTTCCGAGCGGGCGCGGAGGCGGGCGCGGGAGCGGGCGCGGGCGCGGGCCCCGGCGCGCAAACAAGAGCCCATTGTGCGCCGGCTTACGCTGATCTGGATCACTTCCGGTCCGCCAGCCGTCACTTCCTCCCCCCCCCCCCCCCCCTTAATGCCCGCTAATGCTGCGCACAAATAATGCTAAATAATTCCGTCAGGGATCGCGAGAACAATGAGATGAAGACGTGTGAGGATGCCGACGCCCGGCTGCAACATGTCTGAGTAAGCATATAGCATTCACTTTGGATATTAAATACGTATGTTTCGATTACTGTTTCTTTGTGTTCTTACTAAATTTAAGATAAGAATACGCTTTTCAGTACAGCAGTTACATAGTGGTAACCAAGTGGTCGCCATTTCAATACCAGTTTTTCAAATAGACAGATAACACAAACAGGCTACAGGTAGATCTTTTCCATATAAACAGAATGAAGAAAGAAATAAATTAAAGCAGGCGCACATCACCACTGTGATAAGGTGTCTCTACAAGCGTTCTTATTTGACACAACTCTATGCGAAAGTAATGCTGCGCTGATAAATGAATCAACTCCTAAAGGAGTTAGTCGGCAACTGCTAAGTAGCGAGCCGTTGTAAAACTTCATTTAATATTGACAGTAATCTCTGCGTCGGCTGCTGCCGCCAGCTGCCGGGTAACTAGCGCTAATAATTCACACACGAGCAATAACTCATCTCCGCTGATACCGGCCGTCCCCCGGGGCCGAAGAGCGCCTTAATTACAATCGCGATCTACAGCTCTTTGCGATACTACACACACACACACAGACTACACAGATACACTGTCTCAGGCTTACATGCTCCTACAACATACAATTCTACTAGTGACAGGAAAACAAAGTAACTGTGCTAAAACTAAAAGCAAAAAGTAAGCAACATTTTCCTGGTTTGCATGTTCGAGGCCTGGACAGTATCCGCAGGTGCCTCTGCACATTGGTGTGCTGACGCTGCGTACCAACATACAGAAAAGTACCTATGCTAAGTGTCGTGTTGGTATCTGTGGTGACCTCTGATTGGTCGGGAGCGCGCGTGTAATTGGGAGGCGCGAGCATGTTCGCCGCGGGCACGGCGCCAGCGAGTATTGTGTTCTTTGCGAACAGAATTCTTGCTTTAATCTTGAATTTGTTCGAAAGTACAAGAGCGAAATTAAAAACACTTTTATGAAATACCGAGAATCCATCCTCTATAACAATGTAATTTGCATTATTGTCACATCGCCTTTGATCTTTGTACCTACCTACAAAAGCTCTCGTCCAAGAGCTTTTTGGTTGTGTATACTTTCAATTAATTTAGACAAAGTGCTTCGCGCTTTTCGGATTAATCATCGGATGTAAAAGAAGTAGCGACAAGCTGACTAACCTTCACTTAACTTTTAACTTAAACTTACCCACCTACCTACGATAGTCGAGGCCCGAGGTATGCATCGTCCGTTACATCTTACGTTTATTCTTTAATGATGTTATAACTATACTTCCATGTTGGTCTGGGAGCAAAGGAAAAACAGAATGTACCAGTTGCTTCTCGTCTCGCGCATGTGGTTAAAGCCCATCGTGGGATTGGGCGAAATTCTTAGGAATCATGTTATAGGCGATGCGGCTAGCAACCCATCACTATTTTGATTGATTCCACGTATACGCCTTCAATCATTCACCTGGCTTTAGGGTCTTGTTACCTAAGGCTCTGTCTAACCCCGTAAGGGATATGACGTGATTTGTGTATGTGTATGTGAAGAAATAAGACTGAAATGCACAGGTACGACACCCAACGGTTAGATAAAATATTGTTTATGGGTCTACCTACGTAACAATTTACAGTTTTTTTTAAGTAAGTTATATAATATTATCTAACTTAATATAAGTCACGATAACCTCCAAGCCTCACCATCGCCCTTTGACACCGTTTATACGAGTGGCTTGCCTATAGCTTTAGCTATAGTTAACATTGTTTGGACAAGTATAGCACTGTCCAGTGGTTACACTGCTCAGCACGGCGGGCCGCGCGCCATCTTGCCGTGTGTGGCGGGTAGTGCGGGGAGTGGGGAGTGGGGAGTGGGGAGTGGGGAGTGGAGACGCACAATCGCGCCGGCAGCAGCAGTGGCGTGGCTTTGTCGCAGCTCAAACACGGTGATTGCGCCCACGCCGTACTCAATTACGTTTGGGATAACGGTTTAGCTTAGGCTAGCTAAATTGAAACTGCCTTGTGACCGTACTCTAGCAATGTTAATAAAATGAATAATTTCAGTGCAAGTGATGTTCATTGTCGCTGTCCTGGCAAAACATACCGAAAGAAACCCATTAAAAATGATAAATGCGTCTCCTGAGCGGCCACGTTTGGTTAATTAGTAGCAAACAAGACGTCCCACTCGTTAATTAATTAAGGTGCGAGATAAGTCATCCGCCCTCCCCCCGCCCCGCCCCGCCCCAGCGGTCACCGTCCGTGAAATTGCTTGCGGTTTACGTAAGAAACCCGCTTAGCACCGAGTGTCTCAATTTCATATTAGGGCATGTCTATTTTGAAGTGACCTCGTAGTTTCTTTGAGTTGTTTTTACTCAGAATCACGAGTGGTGCAGCTGCAGTTAACATTCATAAAGATAAAGTGTTCTCAGTTTTGCTATCAGTTTTGTGTCTATTTTTCCAACTGTTTTATCTATGTTTCTTAGCAAAAAAAAAACCGTTCACATTTCATCTGCGCAAAGTAAAAGTAAATCTTTCGCAAGGAACTGTGTGAGGTTCTATAACAAAGTGTCTGTAGGTGCGTGGGAAATAACCGCATAATTCATTCCAGAGGTATATAAAGAAAAAACTCTTAGAGAGAGCATAATGTGTTACATTACATTACACTACATCAACATTACAGTGGGCAGAAACGTGTACGAGAATATGCCTACACTTTTTCGTACCAGGGCGGTGCGAGTACGAAGTCATAGCTGATTGATTTTGCAAAGTCCACTTCAAAAAGCGTGAATGACCTGTGCTTTCAATTTCATTAAATGCCCGAGTTTCACAGTAATTACGTATCTATCGCCTAGCGTGCAAAGTCCCAGTTCAGCTCAATTACACCCTAGGTAAAATTTATTCTTCTGCGTTTCTTAAAGTTGGTTTCTTTCTGGTAAGCACTGGTATCACCAGAAACCAGGTGCTATGTTAACTAACTTGGAATCAGCATTGATTTCTGTGGAACGGTATCATCATCATCATCACCCTTATATTGAGGAGGAACGAATGTCAGAATCGACTAATAAAATTTGTTAAAATCCCCTCCTCGTCCCGCGCCTTTCTAAATGTGATAATGCGATGGTAGCTTCTGCACATCTCCGCTTCGCTTCGTCCCAGCAGAATGGCATCCGCGCCGCTGGAAAAATATTATATGACAATCTAAAGTTCAAAGCATCCTGTAGCCATTCAAGTGTGCAGATGTCTCGTGCCCGAGCCACGCGCCGCATTGTACCAGCAGCGGCAATAAAAGTCCCGCGCCGTGCTCCGGCGACTGGACACATAAATATATCTGCGCGGGAAATGCTCCCCCCCCCCCCACGCCCCAGCGTCACTGGTATGTTACTTCCGCTGCGGACCTGCATAGGACTATTCTCGCTAGTTCATAGCGTTACTCTCTCCTGAAGCAGTGAATGCGCCTATTTTTAGTAGTAAATGCAGCCAAGTTGTACCTACTTGTGTCACGGTGCCCAAATGCTTATTTGTACACTGTTATATATTGTTATGTGCCTGCTGCTAAGTTTTCCACAGTACCGACTTTCGTTCCAACCTGACCACCTTAACCGTTGGCATTCCATAACTGTTTGTTTATCGCGGAACTGTTTAAACTTAGACTGGTATACGTTAGGGATCTTCAAAAGAGTAGATTGGCTCTTTTTGCGTCGGTAACGCGCCTATACCGGTTTATCTGAATTGAGCGCGTAGCATTGAGAGCACAGTGGTTCGTTCGGTTAGCGAGGCAATCTGCCGTCAGTCGTTAATCTCGGGAGGTGCGGTTAATCGATGTAGAAGACGTGTTTCCATGTCGCTCCCAGCTCCCGGCAGCGAGCGCGGCCGGTATCCGGCACGCTCGGCTGCGCGCGTCCGCCTCGCCGCACCGCGCCCGCCGGCTCGCCCCTATTGCCTGCGCGCTAAGGACGACATCCCGGCGCGCGACACATTTTTGTAAGCTTTTATCTGGCCGTGTGCAATCTAGTGTGTGTCGTTTTAGGTAAGAAGCCGAAGCTATTTCTCGGCGCACATACGTTACATATTAATGGATTTATACAATATTTTGACAGTCGCCTTTAAGAATTTTGCGGAGATAAATTATTGGCGAGGGGCGCAATATTTTACTCCGACTACTTCTTGCGTGAGTTATAGTCGCTCCAGCAAGTTATTAAAAACGACGAACTGTATATTTTTATACTGAAAAGATGGAACGAGATATCGGAAAGCACTCAAACAAACTGATACGAGATACAAACAGATAACGCACCCGGCTGAAGCCCGTCGCTTGGCTTACGATCCGTTTACATTACACCGAAGCTGGAAATATTATCTGTTCTTGTTAGTTTCCGTGTCGTTTGTAGTTTGAGATTGTAATTTTCGAGCTCTCGAGTGTAGCTTTGAGCTGTGAAGATTTCCCGCAGTCTCTTACGCGCCGCGGAGCACCGGCGGTGCTGCCCGCCCGGCGTGATCAGTGCCTACGGGAACAGTAATGCGGGAGTTTCTGATCGGTTTTGTGTAACTAGACCAAAGTAGACTATAGTCGTGCAGTATCCTACGTGTACACAAATAATAAGTACCTAGTAATCTTTGTAGTAAAAGTAGCAGCGAGTAAAGGTCCGACCACACCGGTGCGTAAAAGATGTTGATAGTGCTTTCACGCAACAAAATGTACGAAACAACGGTGAGAAAACGTGACGCCTACGACACGTCACTGCGTATACGCGGCGGTGTGCTTGCTCCTTAAAACAGAACTCTGCATTTTCCTCAGGTATGGCACGGCAATATCGTAATAAACAGTGACACTGCACAGCTGGCGGTTGCGAGCGGTCCTGCTCGAGTAGATTAGCGGGAAAGCTCTGGGTGGGGATATGGAACTTGTAATAAAAGTAAAACGACTTGGCGGTCGTTGAACGTGGTGTAGTTGGATGTCCTTATGTGTGATGAAGGTTTCCTTAACCAAAACGAGTAGTTGTCTGCTCACTGGGACATTTTCTGCGCCGTTGATTTAGTGCTAACCCCTGTTTTACCACCCTCTGTCCTTACTCAACTTAAGGAATTAGGACCTTAACAGGGAGCGGTGTAACAAGCCGTAAGAGTTTTAATTTTAGATAAACACCACAGTATCAAACAGCAACACATTAGGAATGGTAACAAGCGGGGTACAATTAGCCGTCCGTACGTAATTAGTCGTCGGCGCCGCGCGCGGTATTGACACCTCTTTATTGTGAGCGCGCTTTGTGCCGCGTTATTAAATCCCCGCCGCCAGCGCTCAATTACGGCGAATGCTCACAACCTTCAGCGACATTTAATCACGAGCTCAACGGGCCTCTTTAAATATAATTCTGGAGAGAAATTAGGAACAGGAAAATATCAGAATGAAATCAAGTAATGAACGACGAAGTCGGCCGTTTATTTGATTGCCGCGCCCCGACGTATCGGGCGCTCCGGACCGGCCGCGCAGTAATCTTGTTAATTACGCAAGTTACCTCTTTTCAGATTGTCAATTGTCGCTTCGTCATTCATTAGCTTTTTCGATCGATTTAGATACAAGAGAGGGTAACTAAAGGGTTTTGTTTTCTTGCTTTGTAATTGATGTTTGTCTGAAGTATTACTTGCAGAGGATCTCTGTGATAAAGCAATCACTTACAGCTGCATCTCTCCACACTGTGCGGAAACAATCCCGAGGGCAACAAAGCGCAAGCGGGGCGCGTCGCGCGCGCGGCGGCGGCGCGACAAAACGTTTGAGTCGTCCAATTATACTAAGAGTATCCGCGTCGGGCTTTAACGGTGGCAGGAGGGGGGGGGGGGGGGATGATAATGGATGAACTATCGGGTGCATTTTTATCGTAAATCAATGCCTTCAGTATCGCGTCGCAGATTTGGGGTTGACATTAGTTTTATTGATTCTATATTTCTGGTATAAATATTACGCATTCCGAAACTAATGATCATCCATAACCTTATCAAACATTTTGTTTTACTACATACACATTACATAATCATAACCTTGAGGCGCCAAGAGACTACTACATTGTTTTAAAAACACATATCTACGTGTGAGCTCCTAACAAAACAGGACTATACATTTTTTGTGTGTACATAAAAACAAACGCTTAATGTGTTTCTAATAAACTGTGTGCCATGATAATGTGAATTCCAACTGAAAAATTCTTCTGCTAATCGTATCAAACACACACCAATTAAACTTCATCGATGTTTGACGATGGAATGAATGGAATCTACAAAGGGGATCGTAATACACACACGACGTACAGAATACGGGGGAATACAGGGTGTGTACCGGAGCAGGCGGCTCGGCCCGCCCGGCATGCGTCTAATACGTTGCCCAAATACCTAAATTACTTATCGTGTTTGCCGCTCCGGCAGCAGCGGCAGGCGGCAGGCGGCAGGCCGGCCTCATCTCTCACGTCGGCGACGGCACAATCAAGCGGCACCCGCGCGGCGGCCGCTAGAAACAGTCTCGGCTGACTGGATATTAGCTGACCGTTACAAAGCGTTCCTACTCCGTTGATATTTAGTGCCGCAGAGCAATGGAGCCGCATGCGAGCCGTATCAACATAAAATTCAAAATTCAAAACTTTATTTTGCCGTCAAGGGCTCTTTTGCGTGTGTTTTTTTTATAACAATCAATGCCAAGAAGCTGCGCCGCAAAAAACTTGATAGAAAGCCATTTTTTCAAAATAAAATATATTTACATTAATTAAATTCTGCTTAAACTAATAATACATTTAGAAAAGGGATGTATAAGGTCCCGAAATTAAGTAGGTATCTTAAATTATATAAGTCAAAGTAAAACAAAATAATATATTAAAAGAATGAGGAGAAAAACAATATAAATAATCTAAGTTCAGTGGAGGTGTAAAACGCCTCCACGACCACAATTTAGTTTTTACAAAGCTTTTATTTTGCCTGCCGTGATAATAGGAAACACTTTTAGTGATTGGATCACTGTGGTACCGCGGGTTCACGGCGGACGCAAGCCGCTTCCAACCGAGGCAACTGGAAGTCTGTGGGGGAGGCCTACCTACTTATGCTATGCTATTTCCTATAGTGCACGTCCTACGGCGATGATGGTGATGATGATGAATTATGGTAGACATACACAGAGTGGATGGCAATGCAATTACGTTAACAAAATGTGTAGAAAGCGGAAAAATTCGTAATAAATGAAGTATCTTGTTTTGCGATTGTCTCTTTTATCACATTGTAGGACACTACGAATAAGTTACATCATGACATGACCTATAATCAGAGTGTGGATTGGCATACTAGCTACACCTACCAAGGATTTTTCTCACACGACATCCCTCGCGCCTCCCGTAGCTTAGGCAGCCATAAGTCAGTGATCGGCGGTCGCTGGTGCACGTGTCCCCCGAGACGGAGTGCGCTGTCTCCGGCGGCGCGGCGCTGCCGGCTGCCGTGTGCGGGGCGCGGGCGCACCTCGCTGCGGGCGCTTGATTTATTTAAGCCGCAGCAGGTTACTGATTGCGGGATCTGCGCGCTCCGCTGCAGCCCGCGTCGCCCAGCGGCAGCTGTGAACGATTACTGACATGCTAAAGCCCTCGATTGAGAAGCTAGACGATGAACTGAAAATGTTGAAATGTTTTTAGTACAACCACCCCGTCACCGTCTTAGTCCTGCTAATCTTCGCTAATCCTGCCGCCTCACGTACCTTCAGGTGACCCCACTTCCTTGTTTTCCTTCCTTATCGTATAAAAATATAAGTATAGATATTGGTTTTGCTTACTGTTTCTGAATCGTAGTTATAATAATTATGTTTCATCAATGATAACACTCGGAGCACGTTCGTAACAAACCCAATATCCCATTTGGCACGGCTGCACTCGGGTAAAGACAAATGTTTATGAGGTTGCGCAGCTCGGCGCCTGAAGGCAGCTCTCACACAGATTTGACAAGGATTTTTAACATCACGAGTAAGTAGGTACTTTAAAAGAAATTGATAGCCATATTATAAGATCCCCTTGTCGCGGCCGGCGCGGGGCAGCGGGGCAGCCCGGGTCGCACCGCAGCAGCGCCCGCAACTGCAGCCCGCGACTATTTCATATGCGGACGATAATTTACGAGGCAATAACTGAATCGCGCCGACTGCCGCGATTTTTATTTAAAACAGCTTAGCTCGCTCCGCCGGCGATGTAACGTTTGCAATATTGTTCTTTGTTTTCATTTATCATGAATAAAAAAGTTACGAAAATAAAATTGTTCCGAGGCCTTTGAGTTCCGTCGTTACTTTGGACACAATTGATGCATTTCCGACCGACGACGCTATACTGAAACAAATGGATCGTGACGGAACCTTTGCAGAGATAAAAGTTTCTCCTAAGGATCGTCGACAAGGAAGACTCGTAATGACACTAAAACCTGGGGCCTTCCCATTGGCGTCTTAATGCGATTCGATTCCGACTCAGTTCAGGTTTTAGCTGTCATTTTTAGTATGGATCTGACAGCTAGCAAACCTAAATTGAATGAGAATTGAGTCGCATTACAAACGTCATGGTATCTCACTTAAAACTGTCAATTTGCAGTTAAGATAGTCTGCCAGTCTGTAGTGCTGAGTCTCCCTTCCATTTTACCTTCGCATATAATTCTAATACATACCTATTTGGTTTTAATCAGTCGTATTTTTGTTTACTTTGTAATTTTTGAAATTTAGTGAATTTTTTGTGTTGGTGAATAAAAAATTCTTCTATTCTATTCTATTCTATTCTAAGATTATGCATTTGTTACAAAGTATCACCGAAACCATTTAATAATCATTCGAAACTCACTAAATGGCTGTCCACATATTACCCAGAACCTGAGCTCGATAATTGTGTCGTGAGATGGAAATCGTAGTCGCACGTTTCAGGCACCCGTTGCTTAGCCATCAGTGAAACTGAAATCCTTTCACCGAATCCATCCGAGAAATGGAAGAGATTCATCATGTCAGAGCGCGCGGGCGGCGGGCGGGGGGCGGGGGGCGGCGGCGCGCGGAACAAAAGCCGAGCGGGCAACGGAGCCGAGACTCGCCGCGCGCCTCTAACCCGCAGGCTTATTACGTAACTCGCTCGCAATCAGCATCGTCTTCATTTTTGACAGCTGATTCCGAGATTGGTTTCAAAATGAAAACAATCGTTCCACGTAACTCGATCGGCTTGGCATCGCTTTCGAAAGTGATTGCGAGCCATTTTTGAAAGCAATTGAACGAATGATTTGCCAAAAAGTCCTGCCTGATAAGCAGTACGTCAAAATAAAAAATAGGCTGCATGAATCTGTGGTACACAATGACATAAGTAGCTAAAAAAAAGCATCGGCTAAGTGGCGCCGTCTGTGAATTGTTGGTGTTACTCAACCATACATGGGGAATTTCAATAAAAATGACTATATATATTTTTTCCCAGATTTTGGAAATTATTGGGCTTATTTCTACTCAGAATCAACAACACTACTGAATGTTGTATGAGAATAGTACATTATGATACAAGTGTGCTATGTTGGTAATTACACACGAGGCGTATTGTACGCGCGATGTAATTAACACCTTGGATTTCTTACTGATATAACTGTCCGAACATTGTCCGAACATATTTTAGTATTTCCAGCGACGGACACTACATTTCTTTATTACTTGAACTCGTAATTTTTAAAGTAATAAAATAACAAAGTCTGAATCAACAATATCAGTGAAAAATGGCGGCAAATATTATTTCTCCGTTCCAATCCGCACGCAGCACTCGCGCATGCGCGCTGTGCACTTAGCACGCGCACGACGAAGGCACTGACAACAGACTGCTAAAGAGCATAAAATTAAAATTATAATAAAATAATTAATCAATGTCTTAAATTTGCAAATTATGGTCACTCTTTAGATAAAAATGAATAATTTGTCGAACTTAAATGTTTATTTATCATCTTTAACCTAAAATAGTTTAATATTCACTAAAATATTCCTTGTTCCTATAGATACTGAACCGTTTGCTGAGATTTTAAAAAAAGTTTATATTACCGCACTCGTGCGGTAATATATTACAGCACTTGTGCGTAATAAGCTGAATTATGAGTTTAAATGCGGTGCAATAAGACTCAAATTACGAGCAACTGTGTTGAAAATTAATGTTAATGTTTAATGAAATTCCCCGTGTATGGTTTAGTAACACCAACAATTCACAGACGGCGCCACTTAGCCGTTGCTTTTTTTAGCTACTTATGTCATTGTGTACCACAGATTCAAGCAGCCTTTTTTTTTATTTGTTATGTTATGACCTACTGCTTATCAGCCGTATATAGGGGCCGCCGAATGACTGAGTAAAACGTTTTTATTTTTATAAAATATATCGTTCGATGGAAAAATCTGTAACTTTTTTCTGTAGCTAAGGATGGTTATTCCTATCAATAGAAAAATCATCGAGCACTTTTAAAATAATCATCCATTCCCAATTGCTAGGTAAAATTTAATATTTTGTTGTGATGTTTTCCTTTGAATGTCGATCAAAACGATAAAAATGGCAAGAAGTAAAGTAAAATAAGCCCGACTTTGTACCTATATGTATCTTAATTTCTGTCAATTGTGTTTGTATATTTTAAGTAAGTAAGTAAGTAAGTAAATGCTTTATTGAGAAGTAGAGACAAATCACAAAAAAAAGACCTTAAATATATGCACAAAGGCGAACTTATCCCTATAAGGGATCTCTACCAGTTAACCTTTGAGTAAATGAGAGGAGCATTAAGCGAGAAACCGACAAAGAGTGAGTTTAAAATATCCATATAGTGAAAGCCACAATAGAGCATACATCTCAAAATACAACAAACAATTCATAAATAAACTACTAAATATCATTAAACACGTGCATTCAATTCTGTACATTCAATAAAATGTTTACTTAGATGCAAGTAAATAAACAAAAATAATCATCAAGGGGAGTTGTATTCGAAAAGGAATAAAATGAAAATAAACTTCGCATTTGTAATGTTGTATTCTTTTTAATTTAAAAAATAACTAGAAATTTCCTAATAAGTAGCTAATTCTTAACAATACTAATAAGTACGACACTAATCGTCATATCCAGCCAATCATATCGCGAATCGCGATCGTATTCGTCGTCCAAGTTGATTGTGATTATGATTCCGACTCCGACCGCCTTGAAACATTGGTATTATGTAAAAAAAATATTCCGATTACCCTCGCAATCGCTTTGAAAAGCGAAAGCAATTGAATGGACCAAAAAGTTTTGTTTTTGCAAACATCTTTAGTGACGAATGATTTTTATTAAATTAATTGACCCTAATTCTAGCGTTTTCATTCACTTAGATAACTAAATTAGATACTTGGTCTTGGTTAATTGAAATATTAATATCCAAATAACAAAACATATCATTTATAATCAAAAACTCTAAATACAGTGTGAACGAAAATAAACGCAAACTTAATTTAAAAAAAAACATCTTGTCAGTGTATCTCTCTAATCGGTGGTCAGTTGTCAGTGTCTTCCCAACAATCAACAAACTAAGTAAGTTCGGTTTACATTTTTAACTTTGTTTAATTGCTTTACTGTGTATTTTAATCAAGGTATTATAGCTAAATTGATAGAATACAATAATAAATTAACCCTGGAGTGATTACATCTGGTACGAGAAGTTAAGAAAAGTTTCCAAACTTGTTTGTTGTACTGGGTCAATTGGTGTAATTTGTCCCAAGACATTTATTTATTATTATTTACCATAAAATCATTTTCCCTAACGAACTATAATATGTCCCACACTTATTATTATACAACAAAAACAGCGGTAGACAATTCGATAGCAACAGGCTTTCCCCTCAAGCCTACGAACGAACTACGAATATCGAATTTTGGTGTATAAGAATTATTAACATTTTAGGAGCCGTCGTGGACATGGCCAGCAGCTGCATGCATGCACGCAGAGGAAGTTGCAGGCAGAAACTAGTAATAAATAACTAAAAAATGATATACGTTTTTTTGTTAACTACCTTTTTTAAATCCATTATTCCAGCAACTTTCCGTGCTGGTCTGGGAGCAAAGAAAAAACTTAGAATGTACCAGTTGCTTCTTTACCCGCGCAGATGGTAAAAGCCCATCGAGGGAATGGGCGAAAATATTAGGAATCATGTTATAGGCGATGAGGCTAGCAACCCATCACTATTTTGATTCCATTTTCCACCTATACGCTCACAATCTTGCTAAATGTGGCCTGTAGGTACCTTTTAGGCACCTTTGGCTCTGTCTACCCCGTAAGGGATAAAGACGTGATTCGTGTATGTGTATGTGTACGTATTATTCCAGCAATACAGATTTTGTTATAAGTACTTGTTTTTATTATTCATAATAATGTAATAAAGCCCAGAGGCGTCTCTAGCCCTTGTGGCGCCCGTGTGCAACCAGTAGGTACCCTGGCGCCCTCTAGTCTAGTACATACATACATACATACATACATACCGTCACGCCTCTTTCCCACAGGGGTAGGCAGAGACTACTTTATTCCACTTGCTACGATCCTGACATATTTCTTTCGCTTCATCCACAGTCATCAGTCTCTTCATACATGCTCGTCGGTTTCGGGTACTCCTGACCTGACCTTTTTCCAAAACGTCTCCTATTTGGTCTCGGAACGTCCGTCTAGGCCTTCCCCTCCCAACGAAACCATTCACACTCCCCATATATATCTGTTTAGTTAGTCTACTTTCATCCATCCGCTCTACATGCCCAAACCAACTAACTACTACTACCTAGTCTAGTAGGCGCAATTTAATCTTCAATTATCTGTTTTAAGGCTGATTTCACGTTGAAACAAAAGTCATTGTGTAAATTTAAATAGAGTAGCCTTTCTTTGCTACCGCGCCGCCCCCGGCGTCGGCCATCACACGGGCGCAGGGTCTTTGAGAGCGCCGGCGCCGCGAGCGACGCATCTTTGGAGGTGTCGCATTAGAGGGCGCTCGGCGCCCCCTTAGACCCGGCGCCCGTGTGCGCCGCACACTCTGCACCATAGGTTGAGACGCCTCTGATAAAGCCTCAATAAAGTTGATTTATTAGTATTATTTGTGGAATTATTACTACATGGCTACGTATATGTTCGAAGGCGGTCACCCGTTAGTCAGATAACATTTGGCAGTCTGGTGGAGAGCTGTGGATGAGACTGGCACAGGACCGGGCAAAGCGGCGTGTAAATAAAGAAAGAGGTCTTTACCCAGCAGTGGGTGTGCACAGCACATCGCTGCAAGCTATGCCCTGCCGGAGCGCAGCCGGCGACGATATTATTCCGTTTCGAATACAACTCCCCTTGATGATTATTTTAGTTTATGTACTTGTATCTAAGTTAACACTTTATTGAATGTACAAAATTAAAATATAGGTACAAAGACAATTGACTAAAATTAAGATACATATATGTATAGGTCTGTACAAAGGCGGGCTTATCTTACTTTACTTCTTGCCATTTTTATCTTTTTGATCGACATTCAAAGGAAAACATCACAAAAAATACTCAATTTTACCTAGCAATTAGCAAGGTGCCTTTGTAAGTCAATTATTATATTGATAAATTATAAACTATCAAAAAAATCCAACTCAAGTTACTTCCATTATTTCAAGACGGGGACAATTTAGCTCTCGCTTTGGATTGACAGCTTGCCTTGTGCTTCAAAACAATTCTAAGCTGTCATTTTAGTTACGTGGAACGAATTTGTGGCAAACCATTCGTTCAATTGGTTTAAAATATGGCTCACAACCGCTTTCGACTGCGATGCGAAGCCGACCGAGTTTTTAGAACGATTGTTTTCATTTTGAAACCAATCTCGCTCGGAATCAACTGTCAAAAATTCCGTAAAACTTGGATGTGCGAGCCTGCGTTCGAACCCATAAACCTCTGCTTGAGAGTTACTAATCTATGTATCAAATCAGTCCACATCCACCAATTAGTTACTATTACTTAGATTGAGAATGTTAAGATTTAATTGACAAGATTTTGGTTATGAAGAAAGGTTTAATCGTTAAAGAGAAAAGAAGGTTAAACAGTTTGTTATTCATTGTGAAAAGAATTGAATCGGAAAAACAGATTTTAATAGGCGTAGCGAGCGAGTTAGTATATTGGGCGATCGGCGCAGGCGTAGTCTCAGCAACAGCGGGCGGTCCGCGGCATCAGCGCCGGCAGGGCGTAGCTTGTGGTGGTGTGCTGTGCGCGCGCATAATGCAGCGTCACACACCCACTGCTGGGTAAAGGCCTCTTCGTTTACATTACCACATTGGTCGATTACTTTGGTTTTAAGGTATTGTTGGAACTCTGCCTTACATTGCAAGTTTTTGAAGGCGGCCCATCCGAGTGATTCGTCTAGCGATCTCCATGGCTTGGCTGTTCCAGCAAGATAAACAATGCCCCAGAAATAAGAAGTCATGTACTAATTCCACAAATAATACTAATAAATTAACTTTATCGAGGCTTTATTACATGTCACTAGTAGGGCCGACAACGCACTGGCATCGCGTAAAGCGCTGCGGGTGTTTATGGACAGTGGTGATCATTTAACATCAGGTGACCAACTAGTTCGTTTGTCTGGCCTCTCTAACATAAAAAAAAAAATATTTTTAATTAATAAAAACAAGTACTTATAACAAAATCTGTATTGCTGGAATAATGGATTTAAAAAAGGTAGTTAACAAAAAAACGTATATCATTTTCTAGTTATTTATTACTAGTAGCCTGCAACTTCCTCTGCATAGAATTAGCAATTGACACGTTTATCGCTATATTAATATTATATTATCAGTCGTTTCAGTGTGAAGAAAGAACAAACATACACACTCACTCACTCACTGAGATCCTCACACTGTCACAAACATTCTATAGCCTAGTAAAGGCTGTCAAAAACGCTGTTCAAGGTAATTTAGGCACAGGCAAGTAATTTAGCCGAGCGCGCGGCCAGCGCCTGCCTCTGCCAAGCTGCCAAGCTGGTGAGCCGACTGTAATTCTGCACTCTGAAAATAATACATAAAATTATAACATAAGACACTCACTTAGTTATTGCCATAAAGTATTTAAGTGTTCTACTTCTGAGGCGTAATTTTTGAACATTTTGAAGTAATCACAAAAACATCCGTTATTTTCTTACACCGGACCGGTGTCCGTCGCGCCGAGGAGAAGCGGTGGTGCATCCGGCGTAAATTGTTCGCCGGACCGAAGTCCGGTGCATGTACACACATTCATTATAATTCATATACCACCGTGAATCCGGCAAAAAAACACGGTCCGTTATCCGGTGAAAAAAACGGACGTCTACAAGCGCTCTTACGCGTTATATTATGTAATATTGTGTATGGTCTTGTTACCTTAGTATTTGTCCTTCCTGTAAGTGATAAAGGTGGTTTATGTATGTATGTACGAATTCGATGTTTTCGCATTAATTTTAAATGCGGCATGCAGCTGCTGCACGTCTGCGCTGTGGTCACTCCGTATCCCCGTAGCCGGGGTCCACAGAGCTGCTGGCCATGTCCACGACGGCTCCTAAAATGTTAAAAATTCTTATACACCGAAATTCGATATTCATAGTTCATTCGTAGGCTTGAGGTGAATGGCTGTTGCTATCGAAATGTCGACCGCTGTTTTTGTTGTATTATAATAAGTATGGGACTAATTATAATTCGTGATAGAAAATTATTTTATGGTACAACAAACAAGTTTGGAAACTTTTCGGTACTTCTCATACCGCTGCACTGGGTGCTTTAATAAACCACTGGAAGCACTACACATCGTATATCAAATGCACTGGATGTTTATACACTAAAAGAGAGAATCGCCAATCGTATATGAGTTTAAAAACAAACGTTTATTTCGAACAAACATTTCCGACACGATGTGTTCTATACTAATCTATTTTCGTGAGTATAATGCTTACGGAACTGTAATCACTCCAGGGTTAATTTATTATTGTACCTATTCTATCAATTTAGCTATAAAACGCACAGTAAAGCAATTAAACTGAGTAAAAAATGTAAACCAAACTTACTTAGTTCTTTGATTGTTGGATTTGTCGGGAAGACACTGTCAAGATGTTTTTTTTTTTAAATTAAGTTTGCGTTTAGTTTCGTTCACACTGCATTTTGTATTTTTGGTTATAAATGATATTTTTTGTTATTCGGATCTTAATATTTCAATGAACCAAAACAACGTATTTAATTTAGTTATTTAAGTAAATAACAACGCTAGAATTAGGGTCAATTGATTTAATAAAAATCATTCGTCGCTAAAGTTGTTTGCAAAAACAAAACTTTTTGGTCCATTCAATTGGTTTCGTTTTTGAAAGCGATTCCCTCGCATAATTGGAATCATTTTTTTACGTAATACCAATGTTTCAAGGCGGTCGAATCGTAATCACAATCGTCTTCAACGATGAATACGATCGCGAGCGAGTTACGTAATAAGCCTGCAGCTCGCAACTTGCAAGGTATTCTGCTGCCTGATGCGCTGCACGAGCTTTGCGAAAGCTGAATACTTTCAATATCATTTCGCTCTTCACTGCGCACTCCAATCAAATTAGAAATTTACTTGACTTCTAGCATTTAGAGTTTTCAAACTAAAATTGGTTCGCCCGCGTCTTATGCGAAATGCGAAATGAGTTTCGAACAAACTGCATAGAAACATCCACAAAGAAAACAATCGATAAATCCAACAACTTGAGAACATTTTAAATAACACTCACTTGGCTGTCAAAAAACGCTCAACTTCATAGTTACATTATGAAGATACGCGGTAGGTACACCTTACTACTTTAGCCTTCCGCGCATCTCTCCTTTTTTCTATGTTATAGCTATATTTAAAGTTTTTAAGTGATTATTGCGAGCAATTACTACGGCGGTCGTAACATCAATTTTAACAAAGTTAAAAGTCACGCGTGGCACACAGACACATTTCATTTCGTTTAACTATTGCTGCCAGTGCCAGATTAAAACAATCTGAAATCCTATTTGGTTTAGCTAATTTTCCAAATGGACTGCAGTTAATATTTGATCAAAAGTGCAGGCAGTCATTTAGATGTGAGGCCGACTGGGGGCTGGCAGGGCGGCGCGATGACCCGCCAGCACAATGGTCTGCTATACTCGTTAAGTATCGTTTGTCGCGGTTTGACAGCGAGCTCCACAGCGCTGTGTCCACTGTGCAAGCCAAGTTCGGGAACAAAATAAAGATGACACTCAAGCTGCGAGTATGTGTTTGTTATGGAAAAGGTGTTAAATCTTTCTTATGTCGAAATTGTCTCCTAACCCTTGAGGGTTTAATCTAATTTCATCTAACTACTAAATTTGAAAATTGAGAGAAAATCCAAGATATTAAAAAACGAGGAAACTGTACTATATATTTACGAAATAGCATTTCTGTCATTTAAACAAATTATACAGGTACAACCCATCACTATTTTGATTCCATTTTTTGCCATCTATTCGCCCAGTCTTGCTACAAGCCTAAGTCTGGCCACCTTAGGCTCTGTCTACCCCGTAAGGGATAAAGATGTGATTTGTTTGTGTGTGTGATACAGATTCTTACTAAACTTGGCCTCTGTATCACATCTTCATTCTTGAATACGTTTCGGGGTGGGCGGGGCGCGGCGCGACCGCGTCAAGCGTGGCCGCGGCTCGGCCGCCGGCCTGATTGCGCGACCGCAGCCGCCGCGGCGCGCAATGCTGACGGTTTATTTCGGATTCACTTTATACTCAAATGCCTAAATTTATTTTTATTTTTCAACACAAGAAATATGTCAAAATAATCTATGTAAGTACGTTACGGAATTTGATCTGATAATGCCTGCAACAGTTTCACTGATAAAACTCTAGTTGAAACATGGAATTACATTTGTTTTTTTTTTTCAATCTAATACGTCATGGAAAACAAACGAGCAAGTGGATCACCTAATGGTTAGTGACCACCACATGGACACCCAGAGAGGATTGTAGAACCGTTGCCAGCCTAGATAACTAGGATAATACATCATGACATGTGCTAGTAATTTTACCGGCTGTCCTATTCTCCACGCCGGAACATTCAGTATGTACAAGCACCGCTACTTGGCTGCAGGTTTAGCGTGTAAGTTGGTTGTAGTGATCCTAAGGGCCTTGCCGAAAGTCTTACCACCTGCTTAATAAAACCCGCTCGATAAAGATGAGGTTCCAAGCCGCTCCAACTCGGCTAAGTACAGGATTACTCCCGCAGCTACAATCGACGTAACGAGCAGTCTGATCTGCCGCCAATCAGCGCGCCTCATCAATGATGGACGCGATATTAATTATAACTCGCGAGCACAACAGCGGCGGATTAGTCTGTATTTGACATGACACATTATCAGGCCACCACACGTACGGCTGTCACGCATGTGAGCCCAGAACAATGGGATTAGACAGCTATCTAACACGACGTGCGCGACAAGTTTTGATACAGCCTTTAAAAAAAAAAGGGTTGCGAGTCGGGTTATCTCCGCGTATGGTCAAGAGTTGCGGTTCGTTTTTGGATCCGTCCGAGGGGAAGAGCAGTGCTTGGTCCGGTGCACCCTGGGCATCGGTAAGGATTTCCTGGCAGATTCTGAGGGATATTATTTTCCGTTGCCTAAGAACCCGATAGGGGTAAGGGTCTTTTGACCGTGTTCTACCGTACGTTTCCGAGAAGCACCTGGTACATTCTATGTTCTTTCTTTACCTGACCAGCAAGTAGAACTGAAAGTACAACTTTACATAGTGTGTTTCTTAATGTGCGGGGTATCAAACTTAATCCAAGTACATTATTAGTTTTATTACGCCTACGCTTAGAACTGTGATTCTCTTTGTCACAGTAATATTAACTTTCAGGCCACGGCAACAGCAATATAGCTGAAATTAAATGTATAAATGCCGGGAGTTGGTATGTGGGTTGTCGGCCATGTTGGCCGGTGGAGTACTTATCGTAAAGCAGCCACAGCGGGCCGCGGCCGCGCGGCGCCCGCACGGCCGCGGCCCGCGCGCGGGAGCACCTGCCATTTGTTAGGTTAAATCCCCTTTGATCACAATTTCCGGGGACGTGTTAATAACTGAGTACTTGCTGAGTGGCGAGGAAGTGAGGGTTACAGCCTTTTTTTAATGTTGAGAAAATTCTCGAAGTTTATCGCGGTAACAACTTACTATTTAGGATGCTGATGCCAAAGGCCTTGAGCAGCATCGTTCCTCATACATGCTGTTGGTGTACCGTAAGTCAAACAGAAGAAACGATATCAACGGCATGGTGTTCATAAAAATACCATTAAGTAATTAATACCCAATTTAAAAAAAATTAAGCCGCCGTGTTCTGACTGAATCGAATTACTAGCTCCAATGGTTTAGATACTTATTGTTAAATGACGGTCTTGCTAATTAGTTACACGATAGGATGTACTTTACTTGATCATATAAATTCCCGAAAAAGCAAACTCATCCTTGTGAATTTGTGTATCTCTATTCGTTATTTTCATGTGATTATGTACAATAAAGAGTTATACGTATTTAGATACATACAAAACCAGTTCCATATCAGGTTTTGTGAGCAAATCATCCGTGGAATACCAGATTTACTTGGGTAAATCTTTAGAACTTTTAGGTAGAAATTTTATCAATGCATTTTGCGCATTTCCGAGTATGAAATAGGACCCGCCGATGTGTTCACCCAGACGCCTGCAGCGGGAGTAGCGGGCCGCGCTGCGCCTCCCTCGCAGGCACCGCTCCGGACGGGCTCTATCCAGCGTGGGAACTATCAACGAACACTGATTCCTAAAGTATACCTAGTGCCTACTTATTGGACCGAGCGATAAGGAGTAGAAGGTCATTTTACAAGTAAGTTATTCAGCAAGTAAGTTAGTAATCGAGCTCAAACAAAGCCCATATTTTATTGATTCGAAGCATACCTACTCGAATCCCTCTAATAATGACCATTTTGTTCCATTATCCTGAACTTGATCACAACATTCATAACCCTAACAGCGTAATTAGGCTACAGAACAAATTAGCAACAGCTTTAATGCATAATAAATTTGAGCGAACACCCATTTTCAGATCTAAACGTTGATCAAGTGAACTTTTGCGGGAACTTTATATAACTGCCCGAGCGACCTCAATTTGTTAGAAACGGAGTCCATTTAACTAAACCCCGCGTAGCGCCCATTCGTTTCCTAAATCAATGATCACAAATATTCCAAAAATGTAATCTGCGAAACCGTACCTCCGTTAGGCTGGACGCATATTGCCTTTTCATTTGTTGGCTAAAGCATCTCAATTATGTCATCAAATTTCTGACAGTAAGCCAGCTGACGACATTCCCATGGGCGAGTCACTTACATGCTTAAGCCAGGAGCCTCGTGCACGATACAGAGTGGCAGCAGCACTCGGCCGCTGGTTATTACTCGTGTCTGCAGCCGCCCTTAGTGCCGGCTGTAAATCTGAGGCGGGCGTAATTGCGCTTCGGAAGTAATTACTGCTCCGTTACCCGAGATGGAGGCGATACCCGCACAGGGCACGTGCCATCCGCCCAAATAAAAATGATAATGTTATCGTCCCCGCTTTATTTTCCATGGCGTGAGAACTATACCCACTTTTAAGTATAAACATAAAAGAATAAGGAAAAAAATAACAGAGCAATGCCTACGTAACAAAGACTTAAGTCCATCGAGGGAATGGGCGAAACCTTAGGAATCATGTTATAGGCGATGTGGCTAGCAACCCATCACTATTTTAATTCCCCTTTCCACCTATACGCCCACAATCATGCTAAACGTGGCCTTTAGGTCTTGTTACCTTAGGCTCCGTCTACCCCGTAAAGACGTAATTTATGTATGTAACACAGTTTCGTCCACTTGATTAATACTAGCGTCGACTAATTAGGTGTGCAAGTTCGTGCTAGCACGTCACGTCGCGCCGCGTCGGCTTAATGAACGCTGCTGAGCTGCAGGCGAGATAGGGACAGCTTCAACGAGTCGAGTGTTTGTCCGGCGCAATCCCAGCGCCGAGCGTGTACTTACCATGGAACCCCAAACGCCCGAGGACCTTTAAATGGTTGCTATGAGGCTATAATCGTTGCAAAACATACTTATCTATTTGATCAGAAATAGCGTCACGCTCCAGTTTTATTAAACGAGAAAGATAACGAACGATTGACCGCTAGAAGCATGATTTCAGAAGCCTAAGGGTAAGAATAAGAACTGTGCTATCTGACACATCTCTGGTGGATCGCAAGCCAGAACAATAGCTCTTCCCAGTTACTAAAATAATAGCATTAATAATTGGAGCTATTTGATAGTGCTGCGTAATAATGGCGAGTTGGACTATAAAACCGGCACATCAATCATTAATCGCCTTAATCGCCTATCGGATTACTATATTAGAAACAGAATTAAAGTTAATGCCTCAAAATGTCAATCGATAACTTTTAGCAGGAAGCAAAACACTGTTGACTTCACTTATATTATACAGGGATCTCCAATACAAAAGGTAAACTCAGTTCGAGACCTCGGGGTGCAGTTAGATCAGAAGCTCACAATGAGTGAACACATTGACATTATAAGTAGTAAGGCATATAAAAGCCTTGGTTTCGTGATGAGAGTTTGTCAACCCATCAAGGAACTAGCATGCATAAAGAATGTTTATTGCGCGTATGTTCGTAGCATACTCGAATATGCTAGTTGCATTTGGTCCCCTCATTACATAACATACTCTCAGCGACTGGATCGCGTCCAAAGTAAATTTGTGAAATATCTGAACTATAGGGCACGTAGGCACTTCAACACATATGAGGAGAGTTGCAGATTCCACAAGCTGACACCCTTAAATCACCGACGAACCGTGGCCGACATGACGTTGCTCCACGACGTGATAAGCGGTCGACTGGACTGTCCCACGCTGCTCGCCCAGATCGGGTTTTGCGCACCCACTCGTCGAACCCGCCATATTCCTCTCTTCAAAGTACCCTTCCAACGTACGAATTATGCCCAGAACTCAATTCTAACTAGGGCTGTACGCACATATAACAAATCCTTTCAGGTTGTGGACCCATTTGGTTGCTCAAGAAGCAAGTTGAAGCACCTGATAGAGAATAATATTTCCTGGTAACACACACACACACACACACACACACACACACACACACACACACACACACACGCACACACACACACACACACACACACACACACACACACACACACACACACACACACACACACACACACACACACACACGCGCGCGCGCGCGCGTTTGCATGTTTTGTTTTTATTTTATTTTCTTTCCCTTCTCTGAAAATGTTCGTTGTATCAAATTATATTTTCCCACCCAGGCAAATGATTGTACCAGTTAGGGAGTTCTGTTATTGGCCTTAAGATTCGCATTGTAAACTAGAATAAGTATGATTGTAACGCTGTAGAACACCTCAATTAAATAAATAAATAAATAAATAAATCAGTAAATTGGGCGGCGGTAAATCGCGCGCCGCACCAGCACCGGCGGCGGCGGCGCGGCTGGAGCGCGTCCAGAACTTTAATTATATCCGGCGGCGATGCATGTCGCGCCCGCGCGGGGACGACTCCCGGACAACCGAATTAGCACTTTAGAATACTCCCTCGTTTCGTGCCCGATAACACGATTAAAATTGTACATTCAAGATCGAAAACAACGCGAAGATTACGTGTGACCGAGATCGCTCTCCATCGAGTAACGATCGATGAGCACGGAAACGTGCGTCGTTTACGAATTATTTTGGTTTCTGCAAAAAAGGCATGGCAAAAAAGGTCGAAGTGGACATATCGGGGCGGGCGGCTGCTGTCGACCCGCGTCGCGCGGTCAGTTTTAATCGACCACGTAACAGACCGACGTCCTAATCTAACCCTTCTCCGGCAGCCTCCCTAATGACGCGGCCCGCCGCCGCCGCCGCTCGCTTCTGTCTGGGGATTGCTTTCGTAATAAAACTCCATATAATTGCATTCGCATTCAAAAGGAAAAGTCCTTTGTGTTACTGCGCAAGGAGTCGCATTTCTGCGAAATTCACCTTTCGTTCTCCTGCCGGGACAATAATGGCTCCGACGAAACGTCCTTTGTTTCATCTTTATTTTCTCTGTGAAGTAATATAGTTCACTATAAACGATTTTAATGTCCAGTGGAGTGCGCCGGCTAGTGTGCTGGAATGGGCATGATTTCATTTAACGGACCTCACAGGGGTTGTCGCGAAGGCTTTGATGTGCGCCGCTCCGAACGCTAATTGGACCAATTTCAACCATCGCAGCAGTTGCCAAGGAAAACATCTGCTTCCTGTCCCACAATCGCCGTAGCTCGAAGAGCCCTTTTTGGTGATGTTTTAAGACAAGTAGTCACGCGCGGTAGGTAAAAAAACCGCTTGATAATTCTTTCCTCCTTTAAAATTTACCTCAGATATTATAGGTTTCCATGCTTACCCGTGATTGCTTAGTTAGTTGTGAGTCTTGTGACAAACACATCATGCTTATTATTGTACTTTTGTTTAAATTCTCTTCTCACCAATTTCAGCATTCGAATGTATCGAGGCAGCATCATCGTGCGCAGGCTGTCATAATTATTCCGGTCGGGAGTCCAGCGCCGGTGCAGTCAGACACTCGCGAGGCGGACGCGAGGCAGACGCGAGGCCGACGCGAGCTGACTCGAGGCGGCACGGGAGAGATAGGCGAGGCAGCGGCAAAGGCCCTGCCGGATATTAACATCCGGGCCTCGCAGCCGCCGGGAACAACGTAATAACTATTTGGGAAATAAGCACAACTGTCGAATACAAAATTCAAAACATAAGTAAGACTATGGCGATGTTTTACTTAAAATAAAACAGTTACTTTAAGCTTCTGATTAAGTATTCTAATAAACTTCCACAAGAAGGAATTGAAATTGAATGACGGCGCTTCTTTCTACCTAACTGTAGTATCACGGCGACGAATTGTTGTCTCTTTCATCTGTTTTCTGCTCATTGTGTCAGAGTCTACATACGAGTATCTCTCTATCAACCCGTGGAACCGTGGAAAGTCAAGTACCTTTTGGACGAGTAGAGATCCTTGAGGAGGGCGAGCTAGACGCCAATTATAATTATGGTAGTAGTAGACATAGAATCGACAACCGGCATTCATTTATTTAATTACACAGTAATATTTATCGGTGTATAATATGAACTAGCAAACACATAGGCAGCTGGAATGAGCTGGGTGCTCGGTCGGGCAGCTCGCGCGTCGTCGACGCCAGCAGCTGCTATTATCCAATGAAGTCGTAAAATAGCCCCAAATGTATCCATTTCAAAGGTTATAGTCAAATTGAACTGTTTAAGCATCCGCTGCTGGAATTGAATGAAATTTTGTCCCAATTCAAAGAGAATTGCGGCGAGCTACTCTCACCCGCCTTGTGACCGGGCTTTGCTGTCATTTAAAAGAGATCTAAGTGCTTATTTTTCATATTACAATAATTGACACAAATACACACTGTTTTATTTGAATCATAAATCAGTCAAGTACCATTTTCTATTTGAACTATTTCAGATCCCCATCAGACAGCCTTTTAATAACTGTCATGAGATGAGTGTTTTTGGTATCTTGCTTAAGCAGTAACAGCTTGAAAACACAAATACTCTAAGGATAATCCTTTGCAGCGAACATGGAAGTAATTTTAAACCGGAGCTCCGTCGGGCGCATGCATCTGCTGTAATTCAGCGATTTCATTAGTCCCCCACATCTGTACTGAAATTGAATTTCTTGGCCGGATGCTGGCGGATACAGTTTTTACGACTCCGCTTTGAATTTAAATGAAGTCAGCCTGCAAAAACTAGGCGCGTCAGCGGACGTGTCACGGAGCGGAGGCTGTTCGCAGCGCAGGTAGGAGCGGCCGCAACTGCTAAGACAAATATTGACGCCCGCGGGAGGCGGCCGCGGCCCGCAGATTAAACTCCGCCAATAAGTTGATTTATTATCCTACAGCCGTAAGCTCTTCAAAGACGCTTGTCTTTCATTATTCATGAAACATCCCGCGTCGACCCAACCTACTCGACCTCAGCCGGCCTGGAACTCGCCAACTTTTTATCTCTTCATTCCTCTCTTGCTAGGGAACGAGAGAGACAAAGCGCTCGGGGTCGCTTCAGAAGTGGCTAGACGGGATTCCGGTTGAGGAACGGGATCAAGTTTCCACACTAAATACTAATGAGAATCAGAGCTAATGGAAAAGGTGCCCCGGCGTAGTTTGTCTGATGACTCACATTTCTTGTTGTGCTGGGAATGTAAATCATGTGATTTTGTTGAGGGCGGCGCGGGCGGCCCCGGCTGCCTAATTACCGGTATTCATTGGTTCGGCGGCGGAACGGAGGCGGCGGCCGAGCCGGTCCTACTTGGAAATTTACGACCCCGAACAATGTCTCTGAATTACCTGCTCCCAAATTGCCAACAACAATGTCGATACTCAAGTTTCTCCCTCGACCAAAGATAAATAGCAAACAGTTGATACTTACGGCAAACAATTTAAATTCTGATACAAAATTCGCCTTTTATTTGGCCAAATGAGATAAAAACCATTTTACGACTACAAAAGACAGAGCGAAACCCATCGCGGCATTAAATCCTGGTCATCACTTATTCGCCAATAATGTAACAATTTGATCGGTCACTGTCCCCCCCCCCCCTGCTGCGGTGCGGGGGGAGGGGGGCGCGCTGACCCGGAAGCGATGCGGCGCTCGCCGGATATTAATTTCTCCAGTCGAACGCACCGCGGCGCTAGCAGCACCGGTACCATTTATCGAACATACCATTGCTATTAGAGTCTCAGCTTACCCGTGCCTGGTAGGTTGGAGGAGAGCAACATGATGTAACTGATCCGTGCATTGCGTAATTATAAAGCACAGCTCGATTTTATCAAAACCGTGACTTAATACCAATGACCAGCTGCAGGTCGGGTCAAGAAAACGATAACTGGGTGGGTCTTTGAAGTTCAATACTTGAAGTACCTACTGTCAGCATACACACAGTTTAAGAATTCAAGGCAACACTATATAAAATAAATGGACACAGAAATCTGTTTTTTTTTGTCGGAATAGTACTCAGGCGGTACGAGTACTTGATAAATAAAGATTTTTCACCATAAATATCAGAAAGCTAAATAATGTATAATAATATGTCCTGTAATGTAACTAAACCTTGTCCCGGCCTAGGGTATCCACTCTTATCGCATTACGCGTGGCGTGAGCGCGGGAGCGGGCGCGGGCGCGGGCGCGGGCGCGGGAGCGGGCGCGGGCGCGGGAGCGGGAGCGGGCGCGGGAGCGGGAGCGGGCGTGGGGAACGTGCACACATCATTAGTACGAGGGCTGCCGCGGCCCGCGCGCACTGACCTCTCCTAACCTAGTAATACTTGTGTCGCATCTCGTCTCTGTTTATCGTATTAAATGGTTCCAGTCATAACTACCTGTTACACACAAAACAGGTTTAGTTATTAATTGTCATCACTATTTAGCTAGCGTCTTATACTTTATACTTGGTGCAAACCAATTATGTGAAGTCAATTCAATGCATTTAAAACTTTTGCCTTGGGCCTTGCTTGGGCCTGCAATCTAATATTGATTGCACGCCCTAAAATAAATTTGGTAGTATTGCTGATGGCGTCAATAATATCTTCATTATAAGCTTAGCTGTTGCCCGCGGCTTCGCCCACATTCCCGGTTTTTTTAATGTTTTCTTACCGCTTAAACCTTCCATGGACTTCCACAAATGTTTTAGAGCCCAAATTATTCAAATCGGTACAGCCATTCTCGAGTTTTAGCGAGACAAACGAACAGCAATTCATTTTATACATATAGGAGATTATATTTAAATCCACAACTAACTACAGCGTTGTGAAAACCCTGGAACACAAAAAGCGGACAAACTACATGCTCCTAAAACAAAGAGACAGCCGGTAAATAAAGCGGGTTGACACGAGCGGCGCGGTAATTAGAATTAAGCGGCGACGCGCGGCCGCTTCGGCGCAGCCTCGAGAGCACTCCCGCTCGCAGCTCCCGCTCACTGCACTGAACGAGGCTCGCCTAATTGTACCCGCGTACATTACACCGTAGCTTCGGGGTGCGGATGGTTGTGGCCGCATCTGTGTACTGCTTACATTTACAGACAATGCCAGTCTGAGGCACCGTCGGGTTGACAATTATATTACGTTCTTGTCGAATGTATTCAAAAACAACATACGTATACGTGATACGCATACATGTATACGTGCTGCAGGTGTCGAACACCTCAGCGTAATGCTGAGCCAGCGACCGTTTCACTTTTGCGAAGACGCAACGCTGATGATCTATTTTTCATGTCTGTTTTTTATGTTTTACCTTGTTTATTTTCTATAAAATTGTGTATATTATCTTATATTTGTGTGTCTTGCAAAAAGGAATAAATGTCTTCTTTCTTTCTTTCTTTATACGATCAACAACTTTAATTGATGAGCCACTATGACATTTCATTTAATTGACATTGCCAAACTTTAGCAACGTGTTTTAACACTAATAAGAAATCATATCACTATAACACCGTTCCTCGTATGCTCAACAAGGTGTTGACCATACAATGGGCTAACAGGTCAAATGTAGTTTGACATACGTTGCGTTTAACTTATAATTCTTACGAGTAACACGCCGTCGAGATAATTCTGAAGATATTTTTTCGTAACTCCCGGGAGTGATGGTTAGTAATGGCATTGCACAAATCAGTTGAATTCAACAAGCTTCCTGCCTTCGTAGCTGAACGCATTTGAAATAAGTAGCTACATTTTTCTTCTGCATCATTTAAAAAGGCATCGAATGAAACCTGTGATGTTTTGGCTAGGTGTCCATCGCGGTGAAGTGAGAGTGAAATATGTCGACGGAGAGGACGAGGCAGGTGATAGATGAGGGCCGGCCGGCTTTGCACACGGGCACTGATCACGATCGACGAGGCGCCCGCCTCCACGCGAATGGGCCGACCATTATTTGCGTACTTTATTGTAAATGATTATTGTATCACAAGAGGTAAATTAATAGATGTTCTTTTATTCATTTATGCGATTCGCTATTCTATTCCTCCTATTACTTAATAGTGTTGTGGTTGCCGCAGTGTAGTCTGTTGTTTACCTACTCAGTTCCTCTAATGACTATTGTACGTTTAGTTGCATGGCATGCCATTAAAGTTGACCGCGTCGCAATGAACAGTTAAAGTTTCAGCCATGAGTGCGCTGCGGAGTTACAAACGACACACAATATTTCAATCTGGGGAATGAAGAGAATGTCAATCCATCGTAGAAAAACCCTGACAACTTATAAATCTGGATATCTATTAAAAAAAATATTTTTAACAAAATGAAACACAATTCAATATATGGTAGTAAATATTTTATTGTTGCTGAATTCGTTTCGTGATAAATATTGCACTCCAAACTACGTCTGGTAAAGTACTTCACAACAGATTTCGTTCTTTGGGATCTATTGAATTCGGCATTTAATATTAAATGGAATTAATATCATACCAATGTTAAACGAGGGCCGCCGGGGCTCCTGGCGACGGCTCAATATAAGTCATTCTTGAACTAATTCCCGTAGTAGCTATTCTATTAGCCAACACTCAAAGCTCTAGTTCTACTATCTGGCAGACTAATTTCCAAACGCTAATCCCGTGTTTCAGACTAACACCAAATTTAGAAGCTATTGATTTTTTTTCAGATTTGCTGGTAGGTACGTGTAGTAGTAAGATTTCATTTAATTACTGGATTGATTAGTTTTAAAAATTCCCGTTCCTACTTAAATCAATTGCTATTAACTAATTAACATACAGCGACTCACGCTCTTCTTGAACAAATTAACTTGAGCTGCAATTATGGAAGTCTAGGAAGCAGGAGAAACTTTGCGATTGAAGACAAAACAAAGACTTGGGTCATTCATTGAGCAGAGATCAATAGAAGTGAGTTATCGAGGAGTTGCGGCGGCTAACTTCGCGGTCGCAATCAGCGATAGTTCTGTGTGTGGCCAACACGCCAGCACACCAACACGCCAATACGCCAATATGCCAACAACTAGCCCCCAATAGCCAACGTCGATGCATACTAAAGTCCTTGTTGTCGCAAACACAGGTTTATATACAACAAGCTAACTATTTTACGGGCTGTCCTAAAATGCCAGAGTGACTCTTCTAGAGCTAGTTATTTTCTAATAGAATTTGTTGAATATCAAGGAAAGCATTCATTAAAATCGTAAAGTCTGTTTTGTCAGTTTTACGAGCATTGTATTCATTATGATTGCTGAACGACACGATCTGTGTTTACGTTAGGCATATTTTTTTCAATTTAATTTGTTTATTTTTGTTTTGTTTTCAATTGTTAGTCTCTTGTTAGCACATGAGATAGCGGACAATAGTTGATAATGGCCAACAGGCCAAGAGCCAATGGCCAACAGGCAACAATTAAGTTAGTTAGCGGTGGACAAAGTTGTCCGCACACGTGACTTCAGCGGGCGCGGGAGGCGAAGCCGCGTGGCGCCGACACGGGGAGGGTTCTGCTGGAGCAATACGTTAATCGTATAAATGTTTTGTGATGTCTGTACGTTCTGTATATGTCCATTACAGGTGTTCAACAAACACACGAAACTACAACTACCGTTTAGGAACAAAAATTAAAAACCGGTCAAACACTAATATACTTTGCTGCTGTCAGGAGTCATTGGCAACCAAAAGCAACCGGTTGCCATTATACAAAAAGTTGAAGTTGAAGTTGAAGCAATACGCTGATATTAGCGGGAAAAATATTGAAACTATCTATCTATCATCTTGATACGTAAGCGTGGCTTTGATTTGCGCAAGCAGATAGTTTACTATTAAATATTGTAGCATGTTTTACTAAATATCTGCAGACGTGATTTCGTACCACCAAGCCGCATGTTGCAGGGTCTGTTCCAATCATTTAGTAGCTATTTAGGTAGGTGAGGCTTCCGTCCTATGCAGACATGTATTAATTAATCTACCACCTATTTCATTCTTCGATTGTGTTTAACAAACAATTTGAAACTCCTTTTTCGGGGTGTGTCTGACCATCACGCTGGCACGCCTGTGTCAGCGCGCGCTGCTCGCCGCCGCACGGCCGGGGCAACTGCGTTACTCCATTTAACTTCCTCCCCCGCAACTTCCCGCCAGTAATCAAGAACTAACTGTGGATGCCTTCTCTAAAATTAGTCCTTGTCTACATTAACCTGACGGCACAAAAGCTGGTAAAGGCTGCTGCGTACTTCTTGGGTTTTAATACAAGTCTCGGGTACTTAACCTTTTGAACGCCAACGTCGGCTATAGAAGCATAAAAAGTGCATGAAAATTACGCAAAAGCATAAAGTTTCAAACTAGACACTAACTTTGCTGAGCTAGCTTTGGCTGAGCTTGGCGTTTAAAGGGTTAATCTAACAAATAGGTGCGTAAACGTTTTTTACTAAAGAATTTGGTAATTGAGTTTATTAAATCTCTTTAGTACCTAACAACACATATTGACCAACAAGGGTAGTTTCAGTAGCAATCCCAGTTTTTAGAATTTAGTATAATGCAGTATTCTCTGCTAACTGGCTGCCCGCCTCGAGCTTTAATCGGGGTGCCTTTTGTTTGTTAGACGAGTGACGCCGGGACTGAGATGTAATCAAAACGAGCTGCACTCGGGGCAATGCCTGCTCGAGCAGGCAAAAGGTTATCAGGGTTACCAAGTATGGGATATGCTTGGGGATTATAATTATGACTTGGCAGCTTTGTGAAGTATCATTTCATGGCATCTTTTCGGGAGAAAGGATTTCCTTCAAAGTCTTTACCATCATTTTACTCGCAAACCCTGTCGCTAAGCATTTGCAATCCTCTGGTGGGGGGGGGGGGGGGGCTGGGGAGGAGTCCATGTACTTGCTCGTTTTCATCCTTTTTCAAAAAGCAGAACGTGTGGGCATAAAGTCAATATCATTACGAGTTGGATTGGAAAGTTTTCCAATTGGAAATTATGAATCCCGCATTTGCTTGGCACGGATAGTTATTTAATTTTCTTATTTATAAAACAAATAGGTGGTAGGTATACGCCCACAATCATGCCAAACGCGGCCTTAGGTCTTGTTACCTTAGGCTCTGTCTACCCCTTAAGAAATAAAGACGTGATTTATGTATGTATTTATTTCACTAACTTTCACAGTATGGAAGTAAAACCAAGGCGCTGTGCAACTAAATATTACAATATACAAGAATAAATACAAAAATACGAGAAACAACTAGAACTTTACAGAAGTAGGCCGCGTGTATGTATGTAACTAGGCGGGTCAGTGATAAATTTAAAGTGCTTTTTAACTGTTTTGTAGGAAACGTTTTTAGTAGGTTTGGTAGTCTATTAGTAAGACCATTTTTTAAACAATCGATGGATGTATATGAGTGTTTTTTTGAGTTGAGCAATCGTTTCGGGGCATGAGTGTCATAGACAGAGTTCTTCAAAGGTTCAGTTTTTCTGTTCTCGAGACTTGTCTCTATAATTGGTAATCGACGCGTGGACCACCAGAGCGTTCTCGACCGAAGCAGCCAATGACTGAAGAGCCGCTCCTCGGAGCTCGCGGCGGGCAGCGGCGGGCAGCGGCGGGCAGCGGCGGGCAGCGGCGGGCAGCGCGTGCGAGCGCCGACTCGCAATCAGGCCCGGCTCGGGCGCTCGGTATCGACTGCTGATCGAGTCGAACCCGAGTCACGTCTCAGATTAGATTCAAGCGGCAATAATGTATTTTCGGTTCAACTGCGCTGTCATTTTGATTAGGGTCCAACAATACAATTACATTCAGATTCAAGTTAATTTTCATATACCTATTTGTACAACGAAGCGCTCTCTCTGTAATCAAATTTGAGGACATGATCACAGGCTCTAGCACCAAACACACAATAAATGAATCATTTTATTCTCATCATATAATTTTATTCATCACTTGCCTGCATTCAAAAAGTTTTCCTCTTCAGGTTAGTTAACCAGTTGGTAGAAATGTTTTTGTAAAAAGTTTTAAAAGAAATAGTTTTACGTTCTAAATAGTTCACATAATATATATATTGTGGTGTATAGTTACTTTTGTAAGTGCACTCAATCTTGGCGCCGCGCACTTCCCAGCAGCCTGGTAAATGCGGCTGCGCACAAAGAACAGGACTCGCAGACTCGCTTTCTGACATAACTTCTGTCTAATTTCTTGCAGCAGATTTTTGTTGGCAACGTCGGTAGCAGGTATAATGACCATAAGCGCTAATAGTATCAAAAGAAGAAACGTATAATCATGGTTTTATTTTTTTTACTGCGAGTAGGTACTTACTTGAGCAGAGCTAAAATTTTATGAACACACTTGCTTCAATTATTTACATACAGGTTAAATGAGGATAATTTTAAGGCCAGTATCAATCAGATTTTTATTTATAAGACACCGACTAACGAGTAATTTATTAAAATGGTAGCATTTACAAAAGGCACTTCAATGAGCGTTGACGACGCTGTGCCGTCGGCTGAACTTGGTCGCTTCGAGTTACCGAGAAGCAAACACTTCGGAGTGTAATGAGTTCTCGCCTGCAGGGAAATATGTCCCGTAAAAGCGAGAAATGAGCGCTCGCTCCGCAGCCTCGTGTACCAAGAGAGTCGCGCGATGTCCGGAACGCGATCACTTTTATTAGCCCCCGACGAGTAATCTCCTCACCTGTGGCGGCGAGATAGCACCCCGTGAGATTAAGCTGGCTCTAAACAACGGAGTGCGCGGTAAGCCAATAAAGATTTTTTCCGATAGCGCCAGAGTTAGGGAAATGTGTTCTTATTCTCAGGGAAGTTCGCGACGATCCCGTCCGGGGCGACGCGCGTCGGGGCTTTATGTAATCACGTTATTATAACTTCTGGCCTCGTAAATCATAATCTATTTTTTCGCCTGTTTGTAACTTTATATTTTATGCGTAGTTTCCATGAGTATACAGTAATAGGATAAAGAGAAGTAATGACAACTATATAAGAGCAACAAAAGAGTGTTTTTGAAGGAATATTGAAGTGTGGGACGTGTTACATTATGTATAGAAGCCTTAAGCTTTCCGTTTCAACGCAGAGGCGTCCGCGAGCCTCTTGTGCGCCGCCAACACTCGGATTAGTGACACCACTATAAAACCAGTTTTTTTATGACTCGTGTTTAGATTATTAAATCTTAAACCTACCATGGAAATTTACATAGGTACATCATGACACGTGGGCTCTCTAAATTGAATATGTAATAAATAGGATTATTTATATCACAAAGTGTCGCCAGCAACTGAACGTCTCCAATACTATATAAGAGGATAATGAAAATTAAGTTCTCGGAAACGAAATTCAATTCTAGAATTCTGAGTAAATTTAAGCAAGAATTATCATTTTGTATCATAGGTAACGCTTAAAAAGGTATCGTGAGTTTGGAAGCAATTTTCGTTGAAGGTATTTTACGGGACGTAACGTGTAAAGTGACAAACCGAACAAAGCGCTGCGCGGGCGGCGCGCGGCGCGGGCTGTAACGGGCGCGGCGCGGCAGCGCCAGCGCGGGAGGACAGTGTCTACATATTTATACGTGAAAAACTTAAGTAAAGAATCTGTTCTATGTGTGACTAATGTGTGCGAATAGACAAATTGATGTTCCTGAGAAATTAATCCAATTCTATCTGTTTTATGTACTACTAGTACTACTACATACAACAAGTCGTGTTACTTAACAAATGCGTGATCACGATCAGCCCGGCTACCACGAGGGGGCGCGAGAGTCGCTTCGCATGCGAGATAGACCATCCGTCTCTTTCTAGAACGAACAGTAAGAAAAAGACGGGCAAATATATCTCTCGTGCTAGACGTGCCGTTTAAACTTTACTCATCTTATCAATCTGTCAAGCCACTTTGTAGATCGCCTTCACTAGTTTGTCATTCTGCCTTATTCGATAAGCGGAACTCTGCGACATAGCAGGCATAACACGAGTTCGTTAGTTATCTAATATTAAATCGTGCGTAATCCATTGACGCTGTGTTCTTTTATATTTTTTATATAAATAAGAAGGCAAACGAGCAAGTGGGTCACCTGATGGTAAGTGATCACCACTGACCATAGACACCCTCAACCCCGGAGGGATTGCAGATGCGTTGCCAACCTAGAGGACTAAGATGAAATGCCTCTTGTGCCCGTAATTTCCCCGGCTGTCTTACTTTCCACACCGGAACACAGCAGTGCAAGCACTGCTACTTAGCGGCAGGATTAGCGAGTAAGAGCAACAAAATGTGTGTTTTTAATAAACTTTATTATAATAGCAGTCGCCTGTGCCTTGCAGCGGCGCGCGGCGTCGCATGCACCGGACGCGGCTCTCAAAGCGCTAGGAACACAGCTCATAACGTTTTATTAAGCCGGTTCCGAGCCAACGCGCGCGATCGCTGCCTTTGTGCAACTTGCTTATGTGCCGGCGCCGCCGCCGCGCCGGACTCAGGCCGCCACACGCTGGGAGTGCGACCTGGGCCACCATGACGTCTTAATGCGATTCAATTCCGACTCTGTTCAGGTTTCACTATTTATCACTAATTTAATCCACTCCCTGTCTTTAGTACCTCATATATTCTCTTTGCTTCTGATCAAATCCTTATCTGTTGTATGGCCTTCTTATTTTTCATTGCTTCTCACATCTATTTTATCTTAAGTATTATGTTATGTATATATGTATGTATTATTTTATTTTATTTACTTAGCTATGTATTATATTTATGTTGATATTGTTGTTTTTATTATCCCTGCGTTTATCCTGTCTATTTGTTTCCGCCACCTACTTAAACTGTCTCCAACTTATTTCTTGCATTGGTTGTCTGGAAGAGATCGCTATTAAGCGATAAGACCGCCTATTGTCTACTTTGTTCTTTGTTTCTGTATTGTTTTGTACTGATTGGTGTTCAATAAAGAGTATTTGTATTGTATTGTATTGTTTCAGGGGCCTTACCATCACGGCTTAATCGGATTCAATTCTGATTTAGTTTATGTTCGCTCGTTGTCAGATTCCTAGGTACTAAAAATGACAGCTTAAACCTGAACTGAATCGAAAATGAATCGCACTAAGACGTCATGGTAAGGCCCCTGCCGCTGCCAACTGCTGAACAAGACTTCTTTCGTTCAGTATAAGTTCCTGAGCAGAAACGTGCGTACCTGCCTTCCTGTTTAAATAAGCCAACGAAAATATAACATTTTCACAATGATGAGCATACCTAACATTACTTTATCCACGAAACGTAATTCTAACCTTATTTCGGTAAAATACTTGGTATCCGTATTCTTTTTTTTACCTTGGAATCAGTTGTTTTAATCACTGCGAATTCTAATATCATTTCGAAGCCGTATACGAAGTCGGTTGCCGATATTTTCATTTTGCTAATTTCCATGTTGTTACGACACCGGTTATTCCGATACAGTCACAAATCAAAGCGCCGCGATGTGATAGACGTATAAGATATTCAGAAAAGCAAATGGCTTTTGCCGAGAATAGCTTTTGGCGAATGGAAAAAGATGCCAAATGTTCAGCAAAACGAACGCGTGCCGCAGACAGGCGTCACATCTGAGACAAATAATACCGATGCAGATGTAATCTACTAATGGAAACTTCGTCACCAACACACCTCGGTTGTCACACCGCGCGCAATAGATTAAAAACAGTAGACATCGCAGAAGCAACTCTGCGTGAAGTGCTAGCAATCCATTTAACACATGGCGTGTTCAGTGGAACACCGCACTTGGGAATTAGTCAGATTCCGAGTTTATTTTCAAGCGTAGTGCCCGCCGCAGCTCCAAACGACTTCTGTAACAGCTCCCGAGGAGGTGCACATAATTAATGCACGCCTTGTGCGCTGCATTGGGGCAGGCGAGTTCAGAATCGACGACAAGTAAAACGTAAAAACATTTGAACCCGCTGCAATGCCGCTCATGAACGCGTCGCTTCCCTTTTTCTTCCGGTGTGATAATATGTGGATCCTGACTAACTAACTAGGCGTAAAGCTTTCATCTCTTTCGCACAAGCTTTCTGTCTAGAAAAGGATGCATGCTTTATGTCTGCGACAAAAGCTAGCGCGCTACAGCCGCAGTTAGTGTTAGTGCATGGGCGCAATTAATCTGCGAGATTGCAGCTATCTGCAGGCTTATTACGTAACTCGCTCGCGATCGTATTCATCGTTGAAGACGATTGTGATTACGATTCGACCGCCTTGAAACATTGGTATTACGTAAAAAAATGATTCCAATTATGCGAGGGAATCGCTTTCAAAAACGAAACCAATTGAATGGACCAAAAAGTTTTGTTTTTGCAAACAACTTTAGCGACGAATGATTTTTATTAAATCAATTGACCCTAATTCTAGCGTTGTTATTTACTTAAATAACTAAATTAAATACGTTGTTTTGGTTCATTGAAATATTAAGATCCGAATAACAAAAAATATCATTTATAACCAAAAATACAAAATGCAGTGTGAACGAAACTAAACGCAAACTTAATTTAAAAAAAAAAACATCTTGACAGTGTCTTCCCGACAAATCCAACAATCAAAGAACTAAGTAAGTTTGGTTTACATTTTTTACTCAGTTTAATTGCTTTACTGTGCGTTTTATAGCTAAATTGATAGAATAGGTACAATAATAAATTAACCCTGGAGTGATTACAGTTCCGTAAGCATTATACTCACGAAAATAGATTAGTATAGAACACATCGTGTCGGAAATGTTTGTTCGAAATAAACGTTTGTTTTTAAACTCATATACGATTGGCGATTCTCTCTTTTAGTGTATAAACATCCAGTGCATTTGATATACGATGTGTAGTGCTTCCAGTGGTTTATTAAAGCACCCAGTGCAGCGGTATGAGAAGTACCGAAAAGTTTCCAAACTTGTTTGTTGTACCATAAAATAATTTTCTATCACGAATTATAATTAGTCCCATACTTATTATAATACAACAAAAACAGCGGTCGACATTTCGATAGCAACAGCCATTCACCTCAAGCCTACGAATGAACTATGAATATCGAATTTCGGTGTATAAGAATTTTTAACATTTTAGGAGCCGTCGTGGACATGGCCAGCAGCTCTGTGGACCCCGGCTACGGGGATACGGAGTGACCACAGCGCAGACGTGCAGCAGCTGCATGCCGCATTTAAAATTAATGCGAAAACATCGAATTCGTACATACATACATAAACCACCTTTATCACTTACAGGAAGGACAAATACTAAGGTAACAAGACCATACACAATATTACATAATATAACGCGTAAGAGCGCTTGTAGACGTCCGTTTTTTTCACCGGATAACGGACCGTGTTTTTTTGCCGGATTCACGGTGGTATATGAATTATAATGAATGTGTGTACATGCACCGGACTTCGGTCCGGCGAACAATTTACGCCGGATGCACCACCGCTTCTCCTCGGCGCGACGGACACCGGTCCGGTGTAAGAAAATAACGGATGTTTTTGTGATTACTTCAAAATGTTCAAAAATTACGCCTCAGAAGTAGAACACTTAAATACTTTATGGCAATAACTAAGTGAGTGTCTTATGTTATAATTTTATGTATTATTTTCAGAGTGCAGAATTACAGTCGGCTCACCAGCTTGGCAGCTTGGCAGAGGCAGGCGCTGGCCGCGCGCTCGGCTAAATTACTTGCCTGTGCCTAAATTACCTTGAACAGCGTTTTTGACAGCCTTTACTAGGCTATAGAATGTTTGTGACAGTGTGAGGATCTCAGTGAGTGAGTGAGTGTGTATGTTTGTTCTTTCTTCACACTGAAACGACTGATAATATAATATTAATATAGCGATAAACGTGTCAATTGCTAATTCTATGCAGAGGAAGTTGCAGGCTACTAGTAATAAATAACTAGAAAATGATATACGTTTTTTTGTTAACTACCTTTTTTAAATCCATTATTCCAGCAATACAGATTTTGTTATAAGTACTTGTTTTTATTAATTAAAAATATTTTTTTTTTTATGTTAGAGAGGCCAGACAAACGAACTAGTTGGTCACCTGATGTTAAATGATCACCACTGTCCATAAACACCCGCAGCGCTTTACGCGATGCCAGTGCGTTGTCGGCCCTACTAGTGACATGTAATAAAGCCTCGATAAAGTTAATTTATTAGTATTATTTGTGGAATTAGTACATGACTTCTTATTTCTGGGGCATTGTTTATCTTGCTGGAACAGCCAAGCCATGGAGATCGCTAGACGAATCACTCGGATGGGCCGCCTTCAAAAACTTGCAATGTAAGGCAGAGTTCCAACAATACCTTAAAACCAAAGTAATCGACCAATGTGGTAATGTAAACGAAGAGGCCTTTACCCAGCAGTGGGTGTGTGACGCTGCATTATGCGCGCGCACAGCACACCACCACAAGCTACGCCCTGCCGGCGCTGATGCCGCGGACCGCCCGCTGTTGCTGAGACTACGCCTGCGCCGATCGCCCAATATACTAACTCGCTCGCTACGCCTATTAAAATCTGTTTTTCCGATTCAATTCTTTTCACAATGAATAACAAACTGTTTAACCTTCTTTTCTCTTTAACGATTAAACCTTTCTTCATAACCAAAATCTTGTCAATTAAATCTTAACATTCTCAATCTAAGTAATAGTAACTAATTGGTGGATGTGGACTGATTTGATACATAGATTAGTAACTCTCAAGCAGAGGTTTATGGGTTCGAACGCAGGCTCGCACATCCAAGTTTTACGGAATTTTTGACAGTTGATTCCGAGCGAGATTGGTTTCAAAATGAAAACAATCGTTCTAAAAACTCGGTCGGCTTCGCATCGCAGTCGAAAGCGGTTGTGAGCCATATTTTAAACCAATTGAACGAATGGTTTGCCACAAATTCGTTCCACGTAACTAAAATGACAGCTTAGAATTGTTTTGAAGCACAAGGCAAGCTGTCAATCCAAAGCGAGAGCTAAATTGTCCCCGTCTTGAAATAATGGAAGTAACTTGAGTTGGATTTTTTTGATAGTTTATAATTTATCAATATAATAATTGACTTACAAAGGCACCTTGCTAATTGCTAGGTAAAATTGAGTATTTTTTGTGATGTTTTCCTTTGAATGTCGATCAAAAAGATAAAAATGGCAAGAAGTAAAGTAAGATAAGCCCGCCTTTGTACAGACCTATACATATATGTATCTTAATTTTAGTCAATTGTCTTTGTACCTATATTTTAATTTTGTACATTCAATAAAGTGTTAACTTAGATACAAGTACATAAACTAAAATAATCATCAAGGGGAGTTGTATTCGAAACGGAATAATATCGTCGCCGGCTGCGCTCCGGCAGGGCATAGCTTGCAGCGATGTGCTGTGCACACCCACTGCTGGGTAAAGACCTCTTTCTTTATTTACACGCCGCTTTGCCCGGTCCTGTGCCAGTCTCATCCACAGCTCTCCACCAGACTGCCAAATGTTATCTGACTAACGGGTGACCGCCTTCGAACATATACGTAGCCATGTAGTAATAATTCCACAAATAATACTAATAAATCAACTTTATTGAGGCTTTATCAGAGGCGTCTCAACCTATGGTGCAGAGTGTGCGGCGCACACGGGCGCCGGGTCTAAGGGGGCGCCGAGCGCCCTCTAATGCGACACCTCCAAAGATGCGTCGCTCGCGGCGCCGGCGCTCTCAAAGACCCTGCGCCCGTGTGATGGCCGACGCCGGGGGCGGCGCGGTAGCAAAGAAAGGCTACTCTATTTAAATTTACACAATGACTTTTGTTTCAACGTGAAATCAGCCTTAAAACAGATAATTGAAGATTAAATTGCGCCTACTAGACTAGGTAGTAGTAGTTAGTTGGTTTGGGCATGTAGAGCGGATGGATGAAAGTAGACTAACTAAACAGATATATATGGGGAGTGTGAATGGTTTCGTTGGGAGGGGAAGGCCTAGACGGACGTTCCGAGACCAAATAGGAGACGTTTTGGAAAAAGGTCAGGTCAGGAGTACCCGAAACCGACGAGCATGTATGAAGAGACTGATGACTGTGGATGAAGCGAAAGAAATATGTCAGGATCGTAGCAAGTGGAATAAAGTAGTCTCTGCCTACCCCTGTGGGAAAGAGGCGTGACGGTATGTATGTATGTATGTATGTATGTACTAGACTAGAGGGCGCCAGGGTACCTACTGGTTGCACACGGGCGCCACAAGGGCTAGAGACGCCTCTGGGCTTTATTACATTATTATGAATAATAAAAACAAGTACTTATAACAAAATCTGTATTGCTGGAATAATACGTACACATACACATACACGAATCACGTCTTTATCCCTTACGGGGTAGACAGAGCCAAAGGTGCCTAAAAGGTACCTACAGGCCACATTTAGCAAGATTGTGAGCGTATAGGTGGAAAATGGAATCAAAATAGTGATGGGTTGCTAGCCTCATCGCCTATAACATGATTCCTAATATTTTCGCCCATTCCCTCGATGGGCTTTTACCATCTGCGCGGGTAAAGAAGCAACTGGTACATTCTAAGTTTTTTCTTTGCTCCCAGACCAGCACGGAAAGTTGCTGGAATAATGGATTTAAAAAAGGTAGTTAACAAAAAAACGTATATCATTTTTTAGTTATTTATTACTAGTTTCTGCCTGCAACTTCCTCTGCGTGCATGCATGCAGCTGCTGGCCATGTCCACGACGGCTCCTAAAATGTTAATAATTCTTATACACCAAAATTCGATATTCGTAGTTCGTTCGTAGGCTTGAGGGGAAAGCCTGTTGCTATCGAATTGTCTACCGCTGTTTTTGTTGTATAATAATAAGTGTGGGACATATTATAGTTCGTTAGGGAAAATGATTTTATGGTAAATAATAATAAATAAATGTCTTGGGACAAATTACACCAATTGACCCAGTACAACAAACAAGTTTGGAAACTTTTCTTAACTTCTCGTACCAGATGTAATCACTCCAGGGTTAATTTATTATTGTATTCTATCAATTTAGCTATAATACCTTGATTAAAATACACAGTAAAGCAATTAAACAAAGTTAAAAATGTAAACCGAACTTACTTAGTTTGTTGATTGTTGGGAAGACACTGACAACTGACCACCGATTAGAGAGATACACTGACAAGATGTTTTTTTTTAAATTAAGTTTGCGTTTATTTTCGTTCACACTGTATTTAGAGTTTTTGATTATAAATGATATGTTTTGTTATTTGGATATTAATATTTCAATTAACCAAGACCAAGTATCTAATTTAGTTATCTAAGTGAATGAAAACGCTAGAATTAGGGTCAATTAATTTAATAAAAATCATTCGTCACTAAAGATGTTTGCAAAAACAAAACTTTTTGGTCCATTCAATTGCTTTCGCTTTTCAAAGCGATTGCGAGGGTAATCGGAATATTTTTTTTACATAATACCAATGTTTCAAGGCGGTCGGAGTCGGAATCATAATCACAATCAACTTGGACGACGAATACGATCGCGATTCGCGATATGATTGGCTGGATATGACGATTAGTGTCGTACTTATTAGTATTGTTAAGAATTAGCTACTTATTAGGAAATTTCTAGTTATTTTTTAAATTAAAAAGAATACAACATTACAAATGCGAAGTTTATTTTCATTTTATTCCTTTTCGAATACAACTCCCCTTGATGATTATTTTTGTTTATTTACTTGCATCTAAGTAAACATTTTATTGAATGTACAGAATTGAATGCACGTGTTTAATGATATTTAGTAGTTTATTTATGAATTGTTTGTTGTATTTTGAGATGTATGCTCTATTGTGGCTTTCACTATATGGATATTTTAAACTCACTCTTTGTCGGTTTCTCGCTTAATGCTCCTCTCATTTACTCAAAGGTTAACTGGTAGAGATCCCTTATAGGGATAAGTTCGCCTTTGTGCATATATTTAAGGTCTTTTTTTTGTGATTTGTCTCTACTTCTCAATAAAGCATTTACTTACTTACTTACTTACTTAAAATATACAAACACAATTGACAGAAATTAAGATACATATAGGTACAAAGTCGGGCTTATTTTACTTTACTTCTTGCCATTTTTATCGTTTTGATCGACATTCAAAGGAAAACATCACAACAAAATATTAAATTTTACCTAGCAATTGGGAATGGATGATTATTTTAAAAGTGCTCGATGATTTTTCTATTGATAGGAATAACCATCCTTAGCTACAGAAAAAAGTTACAGATTTTTCCATCGAACGATATATTTTATAAAAATAAAAACGTTTTACTCAGTCATTCGGCGGCCCCTATATACGGCTGATAAGCAGTAGGTCATAACATAACAAATAAAAAAAAAGGCTGCTTGAATCTGTGGTACACAATGACATAAGTAGCTAAAAAAAGCAACGGCTAAGTGGCGCCGTCTGTGAATTGTTGGTGTTACTAAACCATACACGGGGAATTTCATTAAACATTAACATTAATTTTCAACACAGTTGCTCGTAATTTGAGTCTTATTGCACCGCATTTAAACTCATAATTCAGCTTATTACGCACAAGTGCTGTAATATATTACCGCACGAGTGCGGTAATATAAACTTTTTTTAAAATCTCAGCAAACGGTTCAGTATCTATAGGAACAAGGAATATTTTAGTGAATATTAAACTATTTTAGGTTAAAGATGATAAATAAACATTTAAGTTCGACAAATTATTCATTTTTATCTAAAGAGTGACCATAATTTGCAAATTTAAGACATTGATTAATTATTTTATTATAATTTTAATTTTATGCTCTTTAGCAGTCTGTTGTCAGTGCCTTCGTCGTGCGCGTGCTAAGTGCACAGCGCGCATGCGCGAGTGCTGCGTGCGGATTGGAACGGAGAAATAATATTTGCCGCCATTTTTCACTGATATTGTTGATTCAGACTTTGTTATTTTATTACTTTAAAAATTACGAGTTCAAGTAATAAAGAAATGTAGTGTCCGTCGCTGGAAATACTAAAATATGTTCGGACAATGTTCGGACAGTTATATCAGTAAGAAATCCAAGGTGTTAATTACATCGCGCGTACAATACGCCTCGTGTGTAATTACCAACATAGCACACTTGTATCATAATGTACTATTCTCATACAACATTCAGTAGTGTTGTTGATTCTGAGTAGAAATAAGCCCAATAATTTCCAAAATCTGGGAAAAAATATATATAGTCATTTTTATTGAAATTCCCCATGTATGGTTGAGTAACACCAACAATTCACAGACGGCGCCACTTAGCCGATGCTTTTTTTTAGCTACTTATGTCATTGTGTACCACAGATTCATGCAGCCTATTTTTTATTTTGACGTACTGCTTATCAGGCAGGACTTTTTGGCAAATCATTCGTTCAATTGCTTTCAAAAATGGCTCGCAATCACTTTCGAAAGCGATGCCAAGCCGATCGAGTTACGTGGAACGATTGTTTTCATTTTGAAACCAATCTCGGAATCAGCTGTCAAAAATGAAGACGATGCTGATTGCGAGCGAGTTACGTAATAAGCCTGCGGCTCTCAGTTATTACGTTGTAATTGCCTTCATCTTACAAAGGCCTTGCCATGGGATCTATGAACTCGGTTCGTCTGCATTGTAAAACGTTGAAAATCAAAAATGAAGCCGCAAAATTGTATTTCGTGTTGCGCAAATGGCGGAGTGAAATTGATGCAATATGTTCGCTACGAGAATCATTGTTCTATTGCTCTCAGGATCAGAACTGGATTACGCGCAGGTAATGGGAATTTGCTTGTGAATGCTTTGAGTGGCTGCGCTGCGTTGTCGACAATTTTTGACAACTTAACGAGTCAAAAGCCGAATTCATTCACAAAAGATGTTTCCAAAAGCGCAAAAATTATAGAGATTTTATTGTTTTGGTTGAGCGAACTAGCTATACTTATTGGCTGCCAAAAATGGATGTTAATCAAATTACGAAATTACCTATAAATGGAATTAGGGGTTAACCTTGAGGACATACAAATCAAATAACCTGCCGTTACTAACCAAAAATTATGTCATCACCATCAACTACTGTCCACCCGAATTTTCGAACTCGCGCCATTTGCCAGGATTATTGCTTACAATCTTCAATCAAAGTCGAAATGGTCAAAATGTTTTAAAATAGCAGTGAAACACACACCTTTAAGCCCGGTGCAGATGGCATCAAATACTGGTTTTAAAGAAAATGAATGACGTTGAAACAACCATTCTAAATAAAAAGGAAAAGACGTCTTGGCGCCGAGCAACCCAATGATGGTATTTGAGTTACCATTTGAATTTAAGCGACTTCAATTTCCAGTGCGCTAGTTCTCGCTGCGGCCATAAATCAATCCGGTTACGATCACCGAGTCTTTGTAGCATTGATCTTGAGAAGTCATGTTTCTAGCATGACTATTGAGTTTGTATGGTGCTTGTTACCACGTCGAGAAACCAACAGCTTTGCGCAAACAAAAATGTCGTGTGTACCCTATCGTAAACACCGTAGTCAATTGTTTTCCATTTGCGACTGTATTTGCCAAGTCATGGCATGCAGGCGCTGCAAAACACAAGGCGCTTTGGCAAGGCTTGGAAGGCTGTCATCTTCTTTATTCATTCCTGTATAGAAAGTATGAAACTGTAGCATACAAGTTGTTGCTGCAGGGGCATCACTATTGAAATCTGCCAAAAACGCCAGGTCAAGAGACTGACAAAGTTCTGAGACTTATTTATAGCCCTTTTTGAGCAATGAATCATAATTGAAACTTACCTAAATATAAGATCGCATAATGTTCCCCTGCAGACATAAATACTCGTACATTTAATAGAGAAGATAACTAACTAACATGGTAGGTAGGAATAACTGTTTGTATGCTGAGTGGAATTAATTGTGTTTGTCCTTCATCTTCATGTTGTTATATTCTCTGAGCGGGTCCGGTTTAGTTGGCGTCACTCAACCTGTTAATAATGGGGCACTTATTTGTTAGAGTTCATTCACGCTGTTTTGGGTTATATCATATCAAACGTGGAACAGAATATTATGTCTTTCCTGTGGGCTTACAACATACACATACGTCTTTATACTTTACGGGGTAGACAATAATATCTTACCACTGGTGTAGGTCCAATACGTCTAATTGGTCCATGTCTTCTAATTTTATATGTATATAGTCACGACCAAAATTAACGAATCAATTTCGAGGGGAGTGTCGACATTTTTATACTTTGACAAACATTCCAGGAATGGACGTATGGCGACTTGACATTCAGAGAATTAGACGTTATGAACCAAAACAATCTGGAAATATGGATTATTGCCTAGCCTGGAATACCGATAAAATAAATCTTCGCAGGTCAACTCGCGGACAACAGCTAATTTTAAAGATCCATTAGTTTTGTTATTTCCAAACGGACAAAATTCTGAGTACAACCCTTTGTTTAGGCTTGAATAATTAGCTAGGTATCAATTTCAGTAATTAGCGACGGTGTTCCCGAAATGTAACAGAGGAAATTATGCCGGAAAAGATCCGGGTGAGCGTCGTTGCCGGCCGGCTGGCGCACTGGCCCATATTGATTGTCATGTTCTCATGTTACTTGCAAGTAAACCCCGTTTGCACTTCTCGGTGTTGGGTTCGTTTTTGATGGGATGTCAGCAACTTTTATTATGAAGCGGTGGATAATTGTGCGTCTCATGGGTCCCACTAAAAGCGGCGTCGCGGCTCGCCGTAACATTATGTTGGGTGGAGCCCATTTGACATGTCGGTACAATGTTACCGACTACATGGTAATCGGGGGAGAGATACAATTTTCTGTTTGTTTTCTCTCTTAATATCTCTTTTTCTTTCTCTGTCTCACATAAGTATACTTAAATCCGTTTAAATATCTTTGGATAGACCCTTTCAATTTAGTAGGAACTGTTGCCGGCTTAAATAATCATATTCAAATTCAAGAGCAATTACACCAAAAATTAGAATTAAAATAATGTGTAATTTTATAGAATCCTCTCCGCGGTTCTTATTAGGTCTATCACCAATGGCAGCTTGGCGATCACGGATCCCCGCCCGCTGCATATTTGTTTGCAGACTTTTTAATATCCGATAACTGCAGCGTTGCTTCGGATGCCGAAACAAATGCCAGCGCCGCTTTGTTCTTGTTTTTAAATAAAATTATTCATTTATTTTGCGATATAGCAAAGCTGTATTGTACTTGTCCTAACTCAAGGGGACTTTACGTTTTAACTTCTGATCGCCGATTAAAAATGATCGCGTATTTATAACTTAGACTCTCAAACCACTAAGAGTATTGGGTCGTGTATAGGTTGTCGAGACAGTCAATAAGTGCCGCAAGTTCCGACATGAACTTCCCCGACCACGACGCCGGGCTTGACAATGCAATGATTACCTTGTACATATTTAATTAAGCGGTGTCTGGCGCGATAAGGCAGCGCTCGGCCCGCGCCGCGAGCGACTGCAATAAATCCTCGCCATCCATCACGCTCTGACAACGGCTTCCGCGCTACTGCGAGTATTCTGCCAGCATAGAGGAAATAGCCATTTAGAGTGGTAATAAGGGCTATAAAGTTATGGCAACTCATCTGACTTTTTCGTCATACACCATATTATTTAACACTTGTTTTTCGCTTCCATGCTGGTTCCCAGTAAAGAAAAAAACATAGAATGTACCAGTTGGTTGTCTTCCCGGGCAGATGGTAAAAGCCCATCGAGGGTATGGGCTTAAGAATCTTGTTATAAGCGGTGCCCACAATCATGCTAAACGTGGCCTTTAGGTCTTGTTACCTTAGGCTCTGTCTAGCCCGTAAGGAATAAAGACGTGATTCGTGTGTGTGTGTGTGTGTGTATTCGCAATGGTTTTTTCCTTATCTTCTAAATTCAGCGTCATATACATAGTTACGGTCGAAGTGTCCAAATATATCTACACGCCTGTCTATATGTCAAGGGAGCAAGAGCGTTGCTGATATATTTGACCACTTAGACCGTAACGATATATATGACGCTGACTGTACATGGAACAAACCCATTTATATAATTAGGGTATTTACTATATTTGTACTTTCTGGTTTTTATTAAAATCATTCGAGTTTTATTCTCTATGCCGCACAGCGACTAAACATTAACTATCCTTATCAATCATAATAGCTGCTTACTCAACTTTAGTGAACTGTTGACCCTCATCTGGCTAATCAGATCAGAATGTAGTAATCGCTGGTTTCGGCTTGGCTTAATTTTGTCTCATTATTACATGGCATTTCTTCTCTATTAGGTCGGCTGCTCTATGACCGCCAGTAAGGAGCCGCCGTTGGATAGCTGACTCTGCTGCGAGGAGATACGGCTGGGAAGGGCTTGTGCGTCTCACAGGATTTGGCCCGTGGTGCAAGTAAAGGTTGGCTCGCGTGCTTTAAGACGACTCTGTTTAAAGTAATACTCAATTAAAATTAAATAAAAACAAATGAATCAACAGTTTGGCCGATGTGGATAAAACATGTCTAAGAACCGTAGTTAGAAATGTTTAAGAGCTGTGGTGCCAAAATCAAACTGATATAAACACTGACAACACTCTTCTCATTGCGTTGGGGATTACTAAATACAACGAGGCTCTGATAACCTTCAAATATACCTTTGACCCTACGCTAATGATCGACTATGAAAATACAATAATGGAAGTCAGCACCTGCCTGAAAGAACGCCATTGTTTTTATCCGAAAACCTTGAAGGTCAACTCTTGGCACTGATTTACAACTTGATGTTACATCATACAACATAGATACCGGTTTATTTATATATAGATGTATGTATGTTGTTCGTGCCATATGTCTGCTTGTTTGAATTATCGATAAACCAGCTTTTTCTCGACACGTTATCATCGAGATGATGAATGAATGCATCTCTGACATTCACGTAGAGGCAGACTCGGCTCATTATATGCTCGCTATCCCGTGGGAACTATGCGATTTTCTGGGATAAAAACTATCCTATGTCCTTTCCTGGGATTGGAGCTACCTTCATACCAACGTACATACCGTCACGCCTCTTTCCCACAGGGGTAGGCAGATACTAAGTAATTATATAGAAACATTGACATTTTAAGCTACCTATTGATATTTTTTAAATTTATATGACATTATTTATAAACCATTGTATTGATTCTTAGATTTAATTGACATTCCATTATAATGATACTTATTTTTGAAACGTTGTCTAGATACATTATTATTACACTTGAACCTAAACTGTATAATTAAGGATGGGATGATTATTTACAATATTATTAGAATGGGATACCTTTAGATTAAGCATTGTTGACATTTATACCCTGACAGGGTGTCATGTACCTACCTCCATTTTGCACAGTAACATCTTGATATGTAATGAACATGACTTGAATGATTAAATAAATAAATAAATAAATACTATTTTGTTCCACTTGCTACGATCCTGACATACTTCTTTCGCTTCATCCACAGTCATCAATCTCTTCATACATGCTCGTCGGTTTCTGGTACTCCTGATCTGACCTTTTTCCAAAACGTCTCCTATTTCTCCATGCCATAAAGCGTGCAGAGGTAACCGACAGTCACACTTTCGCAATGAATATTCCCTCTCATTTTGAGAAGAAGCCTGTTCCCAAAAGTGGATCATATTATGTATCTCTTCTTCTCTTCTTCTTCTTCAGCGTGTAGACGCCCACCGTTGGGCATACGCCTCTCCAATTCCATATTATGTATAGCCTGAGGATAATGATGGATTATTAACACGGAAGAGTGTATTGCGCAGGAGTGGGAGTGACTGAATATTGATGTCTTACTTGATGTTTCTGGACAGATACAACCTGGGGCTCTTCAAGGCCAGAGTGAACCAGTGGGCTACACCGTCGGCTTCATCTATACTTTCCATGAGCGTCACGAGCGAGATATACTACCCGTCTCTTTCTAGCACGAACATAAGAAAGAGACGCAATCTCGCGCGCGACGCGACTCTTGCGCGCTCTGCCGCTAGCCGTGCAGGTGTGAGGCGTCATAGGTCAGTCCTACGTAAAAAAATAGAGTTGTGTTTTTGTTTTCCGAGTCACAGTTTAGCCGGGGCGAGGCGGAGCGGCTCCCAATCACGCCGTAATTAGGGCTGTGTACGCGCGCCGAATGCGATCCGGCGCGGCCCGGCGGCCCGGCGGCGGCCCGGCGGCGGCCTGCGATTGTTTGTTGATTTATCCGCGCGGCGTGCTGCCCCGCGCTAATTGATTGGGGAAAGAAATACGGGGATTTCACTTAAGGAAAAGCTTATTACGCTGGTGTTTGTTAAGGAGCGAGTATTAAGACGGCGTCCCTTACACGCCCCTGCAAATATTTGTGCGCGCGGCAATGTGATGCCGTTTGCCCAACAACATGATTATGGTGCTGGGAGTTTCCAGATCGTTTTTTTCAACAATTTTTGCTGACTGTACAGTCAAGGGCATAAAAAAATGACGTTGCCAGGACGTCAAAAACATATATACACCTTTATTCCACAAACAATGAGGCCAGTGACACATATATTTGACAGATGGCTGGCATTCTGTTATCCACCCTACACAAGTGTAGGTACTAAATTTCAAGTCAATCGGACCAACCGATAAAGAGTTCCCTCGTGCGGAGACGATCCTGGTTGGCTCATCAGAACTCCACTGCCAGATTATTGTATTGTCATCCGACTTACTCAATCATGCAAAACTTCAGATCAATCGGTTTAAGATATATCTGCTTCAAAATTGAGTAACAAGATTCCACCCAGCAAACATATTTGTATACATACATACCACATACCTACATTACAAGTTAATAAAAGCTTGTAAAATGAAGGCTCTGTCAAGTTTTGTATAGACATAATAAACTCTAGGCAAATTTATTAAGAAGCTGCTGTTCTCACGGTTGTTTTTGAGTGAGAAACCGTAACTAAACATTTCAGTGAAATATTTAAGAGAGCACGTTAAATTAAGTAGGTACGCCTTAGTAAAATCAAAATTCACCAAGTCCCTTAACATCGAATAAAGTAATAGTACCTAAATTATTAACTTGAGTATTATGAAATCAGGTCGTAAAGAAACCTACTCGAAAATAGCTATCCAAGAAATAGGTACTCGTAAGTCAGTTGATAAAATACGAATAAAAGAGGTCCTCCTTAGCTGTAATGAATATTATTTTGCTCAAATATTCTTATGTAATATTTTATATACAGCTACAACGTTCCCCTTTCCACCTATACGCCTCCAAACATGCTAAGCCTTTAGGTCTTGTTACCTCAGGCTCTGTCTACCCCGTAAGGGATCTAGACGTGATTTGTGTAGGTATTGTGTGTACAACGTTATGGGACTGGAGTATTAGCAAACTTGACGGGCGAATAGATTCTAATAGTACATCACTGTGGGTGTGGGTCGGAATACATAAAGTTTAAAATGTATAATGGGTTAAAATACATAATGGTTCAAAATATGTAATGCTATTTTCTGTGAAACTATTAGCTAGATGAACTTTTTTGGTATCGTAATCTATAGATTGGGTTAGTTTAGGCTAGGCTGGTTTTATAACGATCTTGTTAATTTGGCATTCTCTGAGAAAATCGCATTATATATTTTGAATCATTGTGTATTTTAACCCATTATGCATTTTAAACTTTATGTATTTTAGTACGTACCCATCACTGTAGCGGTCGCGAAGAAGGGCAAACTCCTGTCGTGGCTAAGGCTTGTAAAGTGCTTTTCTCATACATTATGCAATGAAATAAAAAATAAAACAAATAAAAAGCCCAAGAAATCATAAATAAAAAATAATATTTTCGTCGTAAGGCAATTAATACTAAACCTGATTTTAAATAATCATTAACACGTACCTACTTTTTTTGGTATTGCCGGCCTTGGCCAGCAATGTTGTATGAAATCCTATTAAAAACCTCTCGTCGAGTCGCACCTGCAACGCCACACTTCGCGGCTTGTTATAAGGAATACAACAAAAAATTTCATCGCATGTTCGAGAAAAGTTGGCTTGCTGCTGATAGTTTTGTTTTATACCCCTCGCATGAATGCCGGCGAGGTATCGCACCGGACAAAGCACGATATTTTGCAAGTTACACTTGTTATCCTTTGTGCTGGCCGGCTGCGGCGCGAAGCTAGCACAAACATGCCGTAGTTACTACTGTAACGATGTACATATTGGTGCTTACTCACCGTATTGAATTTAGCAGAGAGCTCAAAGCACAATATTCGAGCCACACGGCTAGACTCCGACATAAAAAGTAATTTGATTACGGACCCGCTTCCTTTGCAATTGACACGACAACCGACAACTGATCATTTCTGAACATAATTACCATTGTACATGAAAATTTTCAGTTCCTTTTTTTCTATCGTCGGAGCCTGCCTGTGCTGGTATAACGTATTCAATGAACGTTAAGATATTGTAAAGGCTCATGTTCGTGGTATACTTGTCTCATTTACTTCCGATTGAGTGTTCTAAACTTTCACGAAACACCTAAACTCGACGCGGCTGCCGCTGTCGAGCATAGTTTCCGTTGAGTGCCAGTTCCCGCGGGGCGCTACTCGTGTTCGCCGCCGTACATCTAATTAAACTCAAACATAACACAATGTAACAAAAGACAAACGCTAGGCAATTCACTCCAAACCACAATCCGTCAATTCGAGCTCCTTTGATACGCCCCGTAATAAAAACACGTATCATCCGTAGTTACTTATCCTTATCGCCGAGCGGAGGGCACAAAAGAAGCCCATCAAATACAAGAGAAACATTAAATGTAGACGCAATTCTCGGGGAATTGCCTCCTCCCCCGCCCCCCATCACCCTAGATCACTGGCGGAATTCCTATTACAGGTACGAACACAAGGAAAAGCAGCATTACGGGCCGGCAGCAAGGGGCGTGTCGTCGCCGGCGCATACTCGTAAACAATCATAGGGTCAAATTACGCAAAACATTTGCATACAAACAACACGAGTTCATCTTCAAATTCGGATTTAAAATTGAAAAAGAATTACATTTGGATATTTTAGAGCAGTCATAAATAATTAAGTACAAGAGTAATTATTATTATAAATTAGGTAGTTAACTGGATATCATGTGCGGAGTTTGGTTTTTTAATGCTCGCTACTTGTAGGTACTGAACTAGCAGTGGCAGTGCGTCAGTTGTCGGCATAGCGAATGGTCAAGCTCGGTGTGACGTGAATTCGAAAAGCGTCAGCGTCGTGCATAGAGCAAACAAACTAACTTTGGTTATTTTCCTCTATGACGTCTTACGTGTTGCTCAGGGTTGAAAAACCCAGATAATTTTCCGCTATTTTTAAATAGCCATGTTTTTTAAAGTTTTTTTTCGGAAACAAACAATGTCATTTAGTGCCTATACTCGTATCATCACTACATAGTATAAAACAAAGCCGCTTTCTCTGTCCCTATGTCCCTATGTATGCTTATATCTTCAAAACTCCGTTTCACTTTTGCGAAGACACACACAAAGCTCATGATCTATTTTTTTCTTGTCTTGATTATTTTATATAAAATTGTGTATATTCTCTTTTATTTGTGTCTTGCAAAAAGGAATAAATGTCTTCTTTCTTTCTTTCTTCAAAACTACACTACGGATTTTGATGTGTTTTTTTAAATAGATAGAGTGATTCAAGAGGAAGGTTTTTATGTATAATTCTACGCAGACGAAGTCGCGGGCAGAAGCTAGTTTTCCTATAAAAACGAAAAAATCTAAAACAAACGGGAAAACGAACTTGTGTATTTTTCCATTTGTATTTAATTAATACAGTATCGACGTCATCGATGTGGGTATGATAGACTTAGGTGATGGCAGTGACAGCCATTAATTTTTCCCCAAACAAAACAGAAAAATACGAAGAAAAAAATGAAAAATCAAAACTGAAAAAAAAAGATTTGATTTTTTCGAGAATTTTCTACCTTAGCTCCTGCCTTACCGCCTGCCTCCTACCTTAGCTGCTGCAAGATATAGGTTTTAGAAGGAAGCCTGTCCACGGGCAGGACCGACTGCCCGCGCCGTTACTTTAGTGGCGAGCGCCAAATGAAATTCCCGAGCAATTCTACATCACGCAGCCTGCATCAGCCGCTCGCGCCGCGCATTCACAGCGAATGCCTGGCTGCGAGGAATTTACTACCACTATAACACAACAAATAAACCTAACACCTGAAGTTTTTAACGGATTAAAGTACAAACTACATGGAGACTCAAAAACTATATCGATAGAGTGATTCACGAGGAAGCTAGTCAGGTTGACTTTTAAAGTCTAGCTGACTGGCTGCCTAATTCTGCGAGGACGAAATCGTAGGCAGTATAATATGTTATGTAATACGTAGTATCTATTAAGTTTACAAATGACTGTACTCGATTGTCATCCATCCTAGTCATGTATACCACAAGTCAAGTCAATCCGACCATTAGAAGCCAGTCACATCTGTCTTGCCAACTCTGAAGCGGACAATTTAACAACCTACATGCACGTACATAGTTCGTTGTAATGAGTAAAATGACAAAATGTACCTACTCGGCGGCCTGTTGGAGCTTCATCAAATGCGGGCGACGAGAATCCAGTATGGTAAATGTAATATGAGCTGTCCCCGCCGAGCCCCGGCGCCCCCGGCGGGCAGTCACCTCTCGCTGTTGACACGGATCATACCTCCGCACGCAATAAGGAGGCAAACAGCTGATGTTGATGCCAAACAGGGCCTGTGTTTGATGGCCGCCGTAATTGTGCGTGATCCGGCGTCTGGCAAACGAACAATAACGGGACGACTCTCACTCTGCGATTGCCGACTCGAGTAGAGGTTTCTGCAAAGGGACTTCTAAAACGACGAATCCCTAGAAAATGTAATTGGATATCAGTGTCGTATGGGAGCGTTAGCGGAAGTGAAACAGGCAGCGTTTGAATCGAATATTTGTAAACGACACGTTTACGTATAGGAAGAGGTTTATTTTACGAACTGTGAAGAACAGTGCTTTCGCTATTATGGGTTAATTAGTTTACCTAATAATGGCGCAGCGGTGCGGCGCCTCCTCACCGTGATCCCCGCTAAAGCGCACAAAGGCGGCGCTGCTGATGGCGACATTACGCCTGTAATCCGCTCGTACACGCGCTCGCCTGCCAAATTATTTCATTAAACAACTTCGAGGGTGTTTACTATAAGACTTACTCAAAGGCCGTAGGTATGCATAACGTAACATTGTTCTATTGCCTTCGTTTTATAAGTTCGAACGTTGTAGGTTCGAAGTTGCTAGGTAACCAGCCACTGAGTAAAGAAATACCTGCTAGAGAATACGACCGGAATCTAATTTATACTTGTGGAGTCGTAGGTGAGAGCCTCCATTTTCGATACACCCACCTCATTTATTATTTGTTTTATCTCTTATAAATATAAAAGAACGTGGATTTTAGTTGAGTACTTATTTCTTGTTTGTTTGTGCAAAACAGAATTGTCATGAACTCGAATAATTGGGTGGCGAGATAACTAAGTCGAGACGACTGACGAAACAGGGACAAAGGGAAATTAACAGGCCGTCGTCAGGCCTGATAACAATATTTATTAGCGCCAAAAGAAATGTATTTATGTATTTAGATAAGGCGGGGGGGCGGGGGGGGGGGGGCGGAGGGGAATTATGGCACGTTGATTACTGTATGAATTATTAATCGGCCGGAATGAAGCCATGAATCCCGCTGGACGGTTTTGGCCGTTATTTATGCTCTGGCCTTTATTACGATTTTCTTTGTAACATTTTTTTAGTGACCGGTTACCTGTTTTGCCATTCATGACAAAGAATAATTAACATAACTCACGTTGTATGGAAAATATGCTCGATTTGGAATAAAATAATTTTACCAGAGCGTACCTATTATAATTCTGTTCTGGTAACTTACGACCCGCTATTTTGGCCTACGTACGTATTTCAATGATATCAGATATTCAAAGCTGGCTTCAGTAATAAGTTTACTATAAATATACATATTGTAGATACCTACGTTGTTCTTTGTATATGGTTTATCTCTGCAGTCTTCATTAAAAAGACTGCATGATTTGTTCTCTTGCTAATTGACTCACATCAGACATTACTTTGCGGAGGTCCATCTGCTACCGCTGTTTGTAGTACTAGCGAAGTAGCGAGGTAAAGGTTTTGTTTATTTATCTTCAACAAAATTTGAGCCACGCCAGCATAAAGCCAGCTTCCACCCTTCCAGAACATCTACCTGAGCTAAGTCGCCTTCTGTCCCGATCGTAATTATCTACTTGGCTTAGGCATTAATTCCATTATTAAATTGCTCGAAGCCGTCTTGGACGAAAATTATTGGCCTCAGTGGACCATTTTCTAAACGAAATATCTATGCAAGCAGTTAATTAAAAGCAAAATTCTCCTGCAATATCATTAATCAAATTAGTACGTAACGAAATGCTTCTGAACACAGTTACTCCGCTGAACAGCATCTAAACTGCAATCTTAATACCTATAAAGTACTTAGCGATTTCGGAACTCTCCGGCATTATTAAAGTGAGATTAAAGTCGCAGTTCATTTGGTGCGGGGGGAAGGAAGTGGCGGGGGGAGCTCGGAGTTGAGACAAAGAGCATTATCGCCGAGATCCTATCAGCGCCGCGGCCGCCCGCCTGCGCAGCTACAACAAACTGAGCACTTAGGAAAAACTCGCCCGAGTTTTCTACTACTTTAAACTTTTTATATTGTGTTTTCTGCTTTCAGGAAACTTTAGTTAATACTACCCTTATCAAATTGCACTTGTTACAAAGACATCTCATGTTAAAATCTGGGGTGTGGTCCGTTCAGAAATTTACACAAAGGTGTATTTACACCTAGGCGAGATCACGATGTTCAGTTGAAAGAGATTACTTCTTGGTTTTAAGAATACTCAGTTGTGGTCGGTTACTGCTACAGTTTCTGCGTTCTTGTTAGTGGAGTCCTGGTGATATGCTCTAATGCGGCTAATGTAGCCTATTTTGGAAAAATACGGGCACAACGCATAGATATATAGAGTATGAATATAGTATACATTATACTACCTCCGCACAGCTGCCACACTCCGTCACCCACACAATAAAAGGCACGCGCCGGGGCAAAGGTCTTGAACATAAACAGCATCCTTATGCCTTTGTTCAAGCTCATGTAATTTTTTCTGTGTATAACATTTCTTACGGCATGCAGTAGGTATATCTGAAAGCGGCGGTGGTGATCTCTGCGCTGCGAGGAGCCGCAATTTAAAACTTCACCCGATTATAGCGGAGATGCCGCCCGAGATATTGGCGCTTCGCGAACAAAAATATTTAAACTTTAATTTAAATGGGAAGGAAAAGCAATTTTGAACAACTGATAAGTTTTGAGATTGCGAGATATCCGTAATAAATAGAAGCCGATTCAGTATAAGGTGATTAAATTCGAGACGCGTGTATTAGATGCCGAATGTAAGAACATGGTTTGGCCCTGTTAGCTTCTAACTCGCTCTAGCTGTAGGTACTAGCTCGTTTCCAGCGAGTTGTATTTAACCAGGTCTAAAAGCAAACCTATCTGTGGGGAGTATATAAAAGCTGTATCAGAGATAGCAGTGGGAAACACGTTTACTTTTCATCTCGATGGCCATTACCGCCGTAACAGAATAAAAGGGCAATAACCGCGGGCCGGCGCGGCCGACCGCGATATTACGAGATTACGTTAGCTCCGGCCGGACCGGAGCGCCACGGCGCGCCGCGACACGCGTGTGCCGGAAATGTCGCGCGGAGTCAACCGGAAAGTTAGATGATGAACTTTATCTCTTAGAAAGACAGCTCGACAGGTTACACAGATAATAAGGTTGACTCGAACTCATTGACGACCGGATAGCCTTGTGGTTGGAGACTCGCACTACAGGGCTACCGTATAGGTAGATTATTTGAAACAAACACATGAGTGTGTACATACATACATACATACATACCGTCACGCCTCTTTCCCATAGGGGTAGGCAGAGACTACTTTGTTCCACTTGCTACGATCCTGACATATTTCTTTCGCTTCATCCACAGTCATCAATCTCTTCATACGTGCTCGTCGGTTTCGGGGACTCCTGACCTGACCTTTTTCCAAAACGTCTTCTCGGAACGTCCGTCTAGGCCTTCCCCTCCCAACGTAACCATTCACACTCCCCATATAGATCTGTTTAGTTAGTCTACTTTCATCCATCCGCTCTACATGCCCAAACCAACTAAGCATACTTTTTTTCTATCCTAGTCACTATATATCCTCTTTCACACCAGCACGTTCTCTTATCACACTGTTCCTTATTCTATCTTTCAGTGATACACCTTCCATACTCCTTAACGCTCTCATTTCTACTGCATTTATTTTTATGAGTGTGTGTAGTTGGTTTTTTTCTATAAAGTGTTTTAAAGAGTGTAGAGTTGATTTGGCAGCGAGCTAAGGGTGCGCCGGGACGTGACTCAGCAGGCGTCGGGCGGCAGGCGTGACCACTTACCCACTAAACTGTTTGGCGAGTGTGGATGGCAAAACTAGTACGAAACCATCATCATCTCAGGCCTATATACGTCCCACTGCTGCTGCTGCCTCCTCCCAGAATGAGAGTACGAAATAGTGTCTTATTATTGAAAGTGCAAGTTTAACTCGCACACTGAGGATTCCGAGCGAAAAGAGTTTCTATATACAACATAAATCACGTCTTTATCCCTTACGGGGCAGAAAAAGCCTAAGGTATCAAGACCTAAAAGTCACAAGAGCAAAGTGATGGGTTGCTAGCCACATCGCCTATAACATGATTCCTAAGACTTTCGCTTTTTCCCTCGATGGGCTTGTACCATTTGCGCGGGAAGAGAAGCAACTGGTACATTCTTTGTAAAAAAACTTCTAGCCTTCTAATTTTTTGTTTTTAAGAACTTCTAATCATTTCCAATCATGCTAAACGTAGTCTTAAGGTTTTGTTACCTTAGGCCCTGTTTACCCCGTAAGGGATAAAGACGTGACATAATGTATTTATGTATGTATGTAACAACTGGTACATTCTATGTGGAAAAACTTCTAACCTTCTAATTTTTTGTTATTAAGAACTAATAATTTGCAATTATGCTAAACGTGGCCTTAAGGTTTTATTACCTTAGATGTGATATAGTAAGTATATATGTATGTAATAATTTGTACACACCCGTGTGATGAAGTCACACGTCAGCATCACTCATACGCATGCTCTTTAATTATATTTGTGGGTTTTTATAGCACGAATGTGACCGGTTCGTTTCATTGTAGCCATTACGCGTGTAGGTTTCTAGTAAATGACATGCGACGCGATATTTTTCGTCCGTCAACATAAACATAAAGTGACGTCAAATCTTGTTTGGTCAGTTATGCCCCGCTTTGGCACAATTAGCTAGCTGCGTACACAAAAATCCCCCAACGCTCTGGTTCAACTGCTTGTCGTGCGTCATGGACTTTTCATTGCGAAATGAGGGAAGCAGAACGCGGGAGCGAAAAAAGCCGCGTGAAAATAATGAAAATGAGGGTGACTTTTGTAAGTGATTTTGAAGCCCGGGGCGTAATTATTATGAACGACCTTACTATAAGTCATTGTCTTGAACGACTTTGATCTTTTAGCATTTTACTTGATTAAAACTAACGCTTTTACATTATCGTCCTATGTCAATTGTCACATAAAAATGGTCAACATACATTATTTTTGACGTCTTATTTGTGATGAGGGAATGGGCGAAAATCATAGGAACCATTTTGCATGTACAATCTTGCTAAACGTGGCCTGTAGGTTTTGTTACCTTAGGCTCTGTCTACCTCGTAAGGGAAAAGACTTTATTTGTGTGCGTGTATATTTGCTAGGGTTTATTATTTGTAAACCAAAAAAGAGATTTTTAAGGCACTCAAAGACAGCTAAACGATTAGAAAAAATCTGTCTGCATAGAATTCGCTTCTCGCTATCCCGCGGGAGCTATGCGATTTTCCGGGATAAAAACTATCCTATGTCCGTCTTCGGGACTAAAACTATCTCACTACCAAATTTCATTAAAATCGATTCAGTGATTTGACCGTGAAAGCGTAACTGACAGCCAAACAGAGCGACAGACAGAATTTCTTTCGGATTTATAATATTAGTAGGGATTGAAATTATTGGTCTAACTACATACTATACAGTTAGTTTCGTTGTCATTGGGTCAAGGTTCAATGAGACTCTAGAGTAATCGAAGAAACTCTTCAAGTATTATAAACACCCTTCTAATTCGAGTCAAAGAGCTATACCTTTTCAATATTTCCATATCTCTTTGAACTCAGCAATTTGCTTCGGCGGCAGAATATTCGCACAAAGTGACATAATCCAGTTTCAGTTCAAATACAAAAACATGGGAAATTGCTTGCATCACCTTAATAAAGCAAGTGCCTCCTATTTCACAGATGCATCAAGTGATCGGGCAGAAGATTCAACTGTCTTTGTTTTATACTTGTGGTTTGAAAGGGAGAGAACGATGTATGTGGGTGGTAGGTTCGGGAAGGTGGGACCGAGGAGGTCGGAGGACGCAGTCGATAGACACAAAGGTATTAGCGGCGGTGGATTTGCCTCACGCGTGGGCGGGGTCGAGCCACGAGCGCCGAGCGGGGTCGCAATCATCAAAACAGAGAGTTGTCTAAAGGAGCGACCACCCTGTCGTCACGTCGTCGTACGTGGGCGTCACGTTTTCTCATCGTTTTTCCATACATTTTGTTGCGTAAAAGCACCGTCAACTTCTTTTACGCGCCGGTATGGTCACACCTGAATGTGACAATAATATAGTATTACATAATTTGTATAGATAGTGTGTGATAGTCAAACAGATACTTGATAAGCAAAATAGTTTTTTTTTCTTCCATACTGGTCTGGGAGTAAAGAAAAAACATAGAATGTACCCAGTTGCTTCTCTTCCCGCGCAGATGGTACAAGTCCATCGAGGGAATGGGCGAAAATCTTAGGAATCACGTTATAGGCGATGCGGCTAGCAACCCATCTCTAAGTTGATTCCCCTTTCAATCATGCTAAACGTGGCCTTTAGGTATTGTTACCTTAGCCTCTGTATACCAAGTAAGGGATAAAGAGTTGATTTATGCAGTATGTATGTTTTGGACTGCACGGTGAAGAGCGACAAGGAAGGCGAACGAGAAAGTGGGTCATCTGATGGTAAGTGAGCACCATCACCATGTACACCCGCAACACTAGTGGAGTGCTGCTGCGTTGCCAGCCTAGAGGCTGTTCACAATATAGTGTGAATGGGCGTGAATCATTAAAGCCTCTGGGAAATGGTTATTATGGGTGGGAAAACCATAAGAGTGATTAATCTAGAATATTATTCAAACTAAAATAAATATTAAAATTTGATTCTTCATCGCAAGAATAATTTCGAAGGGCAAATTAAAAAGCATAGGGTACAACTTGTTAAAAAACCAATTTTTGTACTTGTTTTGCAGTTATAGCCGATGTAGCTTTCATCAATGTAAGGTAAATGTCAAACATGATGATTTTATGTATCACTAGCTTTTGACCGCGATTTCGTCCGCGCAAATAACGTTAGAGTGACGACGTAAAAAAAATTTTTTTTTTAAATAAAAAGTATCTTATGTTACTTCTAATACCTCCAAGAACATGTGTACAAAGTTTCATGAATGATCGGTTGAGTAGTTTTCGTGTGAAACCGTAACAAACAAACTACAAATTATCTCAAGCTAGCTAACAATCGCTTATCACTCCTAACCGGGAGCATGCGAGATGTTTTGGGGGCACAACGGATTCAATTAGAGCAAGACACCGGCAGCGCCGCCGGCGCAGGCGTAGCGCCGCCCGCCAGGCACAGCTCTACACTACGTCCCTGCTAGACCTAGTAACACAAGCTACCTATAGCTGGTTCTAGACTTATATATAACAAGCGTGAAATCACTGTCTGTTAACTATCAAGGCTATCGCCGAAAATGATTTTAAAATGTTATTTGCGTCATTGACAATGATATTGTAATATTAAAAGAACAATAAAAATATTAAACTTCGTTAATTGAAGTAGGCACTATTAAAGTTATTTGAGCAATAATGTTGTCTGCATTTGGTTCCTATAAAATCCCCTTAAATAATAAACAACATAAAATGACTTGTTGCTGCGCACGCCAAGTCGAAAAACTTTACAAAGTGAACAATAGCCCGCATTACCGTTTCAGAGCGATTTCTACCAGAAAACTTTTTCAACAGAAAGAAGAAAGGATAGATTAAAGCAAGTCGGGTAGGTTCTGAAATGATAATATATCAATACCAAATGTCGATAAAATGGTTCCCTAAATAACGGTGTCCAATTATCGATACCTACTTAAAACATATCAGTGTTAACAGCCACAAGCGGAGGCCTGTCTCCGTGAATCAAAGTGCCCCCCCCCCCCCTCTGTCAACCGTACTTGAATACCAGATTTCCATTTTATTTGTCACTAAGAGCCTTTTCCCCCTTGAGGCAATAAAGCTCAAATTACGGCGGCCGCCCGAGCCCCGACGTTTTTTAATTAAATAGATATCGTTTGAGCCCGAATTCAAATTTCAATAAATGACACTGAATATTGTAAATTGCGTCTTAAAAAATAAAAGACAAGGAAGAAATCTTTACAGGAATTAAAGTTACCAATATAGCTCAGACAATTGCGCAACATCAGTAGCAGAGGCGGGACATGTTGCTCTTACAACTGATGCCCGTTGGGGTCGTAAGAAGATCGTGTACTGGAAAGCTGATGAATGTTGATATGCGCCCCGTAAGCTGAACGCTATATCTGGTAAAGATTGGGGAAGCCAATGGCCGAGGATAGCACATAACCAATAGTTGCGGAGATCCTCTGAGCAGGCCTAGGTCTAGCTGTGGAGGTTTTCTAGCTGATATTATATGATGATGATTGTTAGTTATTTATACACCTACTAGAGCTATTTATTTTTTATTTATAGAGCAAGTAAGTCTTAACTTATAAGGATACGCTTTTGAATTTCCCTAAGGATCGTTAGTATGGAGTAGCATCGACAAAATAGTCGTAAAATGATTTACCTAATCCATTTGAACTCATTTCTTTGAAAGCAGTCGTGTCTCGCCCGTTACGCTTTACGCAATATCTCTAATTTTACAGTGTAAATAAAAACTCCGTCGTCACCTTTGAAGATCACAATCGAGGGAATCATAAATCTTATCCCAACAACAAGTGCAGCGACAGCGATGAAACAGCGCTTCTGCCGACGGCCGCCTGCCGCGAGACGAATGGACCGAGTGACAGGGAAGCTGGGAATTGCCGTAATTTTGCACAGGGTGACTTTCATATTCAGGAGATAATACTTTATTATGTTGCTATTGCAGAGCTATGCTCGGAGTTTGCGATACAAAATCTGAAAAACGTAGCTCGTTTATGTAAGTTAAATTAGCAATCGGCAGCCCACATAGCTCGTAGGGCAGACAACCGTTGGGGGAGAAAGGTTCTCGAGCAGCGACCACGATTTGGAAGACACAGCGCTGGCAGGCTTCTTAATACCTGACGTTATCGCGAGAGTCTCGGGGACTCGTGGATGGCACGTGGTCATTTTTGAGGAGGAGGCTTTTAATCAATAGTGGAAGTCTTGTCAATGATTATACTCGTAATAATGTGCTAAGCCGAAGCCAAATTAGCCAGAATACCGAATACGACGAAGATGAAACGTTTTAACACAACGTCTTTGTTCTATTTAATGCTTTTGCCTCAGACTAGTTTGTTCATAAGTGTTTCCCTGGATGTCGACGAGTGTTGAAACTCCGCGGCGTTTTATCGCGATAGCTCCTGCGGGACGGCCGGGACAACACGCGGAACATTCTCGAACGAGTGAAGTAAGTAGCGGAGAACATTCTAGAGTAGGGGAGAGCAGCAACAGAACTGCTGCCATTTGGTGTTAGCGTTTCATGTTTGAAGAGATACATATAGATAAATTCATGAGATTGTATGATTTTACACCATGTGGTTTGAGTATATTAATTATGTCAGGGCATTTTAACGAGTGTATAACACACACACACACACACACACACACACACACACACAAATCACGTCTTTATCCCTTACGGGATAGACAGAACCTAAGGTGACAAGAGCTATAGGCCTCGCTTAGTATGATTGTAGGCGTATAGGTGGAAAGGAGAATCAAAAATAGTGATGGGTTGCTAGCCGCATCGCCTATAAGATTCCTAAGATTTTCACCCATTCCCTCGATGGGCTTTTACCATGTGCGCGGGAAGAAAAGCAACTGGTACATTGTATGTTTTTTTTATTCCTAGACCAGCATGGAAGATCATCGAGTGTAAAGTGTACAAATTTCTGTTAATTTCGGTGGTTAATTGGTAATGCAAACAGGTCTTGTGGTTTTTTTGAAATGAGTGGGTTGTTTTACCTATCTTCACGTTTTAATGAGGCAGCAGTGCGGCCGCGCCCGCGCCTCTTGTCCTGTCCCTCGTCCGCCATTTATATTTGGCGAGGCCAAAACTTTTGCTATTTTATTTACATATTTTAATACGACGCGGCTAAAGAGGTCCCTTGGACGTCGGTGGCCTGCGCAGGGAGGACATAATACAATTTTGAGAATTAATATTATACATTTCTAACCAACCGCCGCACTCAGGAACATTAAGCTATAGAAGTTAATTAAACCCCGCGCAATAGAGAAGGCTAGAGAAACCAACATGCCTAATTTACCCTTAATTACTTTAAAAATGTTGTCCTGTCACGAATTACAAAGGTATATCTTTACGTGCAATGATAGGTACCTAACTATTTTGTAATAGCGTTGCTAGTTACTTGGTGACAGCGTCGGATCGCGTCTAGCGATGACTAGCAGTCGGTGTCGGTAGCAACGACGTGTAATTTAACCCGCGCCGCGCCGCACGTTTTGCTGGTTTGACAATAAATTACTCCTATTAATAACACTGACAGTCAGCATTCATTTTGTTTGCTTATTGGAATATTTATTTATCTACGGCTGGTTAATTCTCTTAGGGTTAAAGTTATTATACAATAATTTTCTTGAACTTTATTTTACTTACTAAAAAGTACATATAAATTTAACTATATAAAGTTAGGTAATTAATTACATATAGTTTAATAAACCATGTTACATGCTGGACTGGGAGCAAAGGAAAAGATATAATAAACCAGTTGTTTCTCTTCCCACCAAAAGCCCATCGAGGAAATGAGCGAAATTTATAGGATTCATCTTATAGGCGATAATATGTGTGTGAGTTTAATAAAATATTTTAAACAAATTAATTCAATGTCAAATAAATCAATCCGTACTGATATTGTAAATGCGAAAGTATTACCTTTTAACGTCTAAATCGCTGAACCGATTTATTTAGAATTTAATATAGAGATAGTTTCAGGTCCGAGGAAGGACATCGGTCACTTTTATCCCGGAAAATTGCATAGTACTTGCGGAATAGCGCTAAGCGAATTCTGCGTAGATGGACGCGGACTACAGCTATAGTTATATAAGTAAAGTCTGGCTCTCTTTGGCCTTTGGCACCCAACAGTTAAATTTGAAAACTAAATTGCCAAATTCAGCTCTGGCTTCATAAAGGCGACCTTAAAATTTCATCAGGCGCTTGGCGTAATTTCGTGACCAATACGAGTTAGAGCTCATTGCGCGGCGGCTCCCAGCGTCCCGGGGCCCCACACACGGTACGATCCGGTTCAGACCGGAAACAATGATAGAATTTCAATGTCGTCCTAATTCCGATCTCACGAACGACTAAAACCGACCGGACTGGAAGACGCGGTGTAGGTAGGCCTCCAACAAGATGGAGCGGCGACCTGGTGAGGGTAGCGGGAACGCATTGGATGCGGATGGCGCAGGGCCGATCTGTTTGGCGAGCCTCCCCGGCCTATGTTCAGCAGTGGATGTCTTTCCCCTGACATGATGATGATGAACGACTAAAAATTTTAATTGTGCGCGGCAAAGTCGCGGGAAACAGCTCGTTTATTATAGTTCAGAACTGAGAAACGTTTCACAGGCCTTTTTAACCCGCGACTTAAAAAAAAGGGTGTTATAAGCCTAGGGTCGATGTCTATGTGTGTCTGTCTGTGGCATCGTAGCTCTCAAGCCGATCAACCGATTTGGATGCGGTTTTTTTCATTAGAAAACCAATTTCCTTGCGGTGGTTCTTAGCTATGTTTGATAAAAATCTGTCAGGTAGTTTGAAGAGTATCAGCTCTTTTCCAAAATAATGTAAGACATTTTTGGGGGTTTTTTTTTATTTATTTAATGATAATGTCATTGTAAAATCTTTACACGCGTTATTTACGTTAGAAAGAATTACGTAATATAGCAATAGCCTGATGCTATGCCGATTACTGACTGGTTTAAATTGATTAAAGCCTGGCCAGTCTGTCGCCTTGTTTTTTGTTATTTATTCAATCCTTGGGAAATTACAGACAATCAATTTGAGCTTGTTTATTAGTGGTTTTCGTTTAAGCTTGTAGCGAAATAAATAATTGAGATTGTTGGAAGATGGCATTTTGTCCAGTATTTCTCAGGATTTTCGAATACCTATCGTTTGAATAATGAAGAAAATTTTAAAACTTATTTCCAAAAATGTCTGACAAATTTACGAGAATTCCAGGGTACGCGTACCGTTCAGAAATACTTTCTTAATTTACATGTTTTTGCTTGTAGTAAATATATTTTATATAATTATTATCATTACATAACTGGGTCTTAAAATCTCTCACCTTATTTAGGTCATTCGGAAAGCCACGCGGCCACATAGCCTAGCTTAACTTCCCTGTATTTTATCCAACGAATGCATAAAAACCATTGTTTAACTCACGCTAAAGCAATTGAGGTGACACGTATCACCGGGTAAGTCTTGCTGTTTCGTTAACTACCAATCCCGCCGCTTGCCGGTAGGACTAAGGTGGTTGGTAGCTGTTGCCATGTCAACTGTAGTTGGAGGATAGATCTCAACTAAATTTACTCAAACAAATTAAACCATTAAGTTAAAAACGAAACTAAAACTAATCTTAAAATAAAATAATTAAAGAAGGAGGGACCCCCGTGGCATAGTACCACATACGCTGGCAGCATTCCCCCTTTGGACAGCGATACTAATACGCTGTCCATGGAAGCTGCCAGCTGTGCGGTCATTGGTAGCGTCTATTAGCCTCTTCGAAATATCTTTGACCCCACGGACCAAGGGTCTCAACACCGAAAGGGAAAAAGTTATATTCGGTGCTGAGACCCCTATATTTGCTCAATGGCATATCGCTCGTCATCATTTACGTGCCCGCTCTAGAGGCGCCACAAAGTAAAGGTTCAAAGTCATCCACTGACAACGTGAACGAGGGTTAGGTTCGAATCAACACACGCGTCAGTTTTTAATATTTGTTTCAAAGAGAATTGAAACTCTTGTGACGATCAGAATCAGTTAACACACGAAGTGATTCGTAATTATTTAAAAACACTAACTTCTTCTTCTTATCTGTGGCGTTTCAAGTCGTTATAGCGACGACAACTTCGCCAATGTCAAAGTAACAAAAATATGACTAAAAAATCTTGTGACAAAATGTCGGCAACGTTGTACGGTAATGGTCAAAGACCCCCTCCCTCCCCCCTGTCGGGCTCTTAGCCAACGGTCAATGATATCCCTCAGAAACTGCCAGGAAATCATTAGCCGTTGCCCAGGGTGCACCGGATCAAGCACTGCTCTTCCCCCCCGGACGGATCCAAAAAGGAATCGCAGCTCTTGACCACACGTGGAGGTAACCCGACTCGCACCCCAGAAACACTAACAGAATTGCAATATAACATTTCGCTTTTAATGAAGTCAAACTACGCATTCGAATCGCTTATAACTCTGACTTAAAGATAACAAAGTTTAACGTAGTTTATCGGAATGGTACAGATGTTGATTTTTTAATAGGTATTTACAGCCAAGGGCATTCATATCTTTACAACCATCATGTCAAATGTACCAATGTGTCATCGACCGTATTGTTTGTGGCAAAAGGGCGCATATGTTTTTGACGTCTTGGTAACGTAAATAATATATAATGCCCTTGACTGTATGTAACTGTGTATTTCGCGGCGGGCGTAGGAGCGGCACCGTCTTGTATGAAGTGGCTCGTGGATGATATTACTGTTTACATTTTGTTACATTTTATTAGGGTAGAGAATCGGGGAGCGTGTAATTCGGCCGCGACACCTCGGCAATAACTACATTGAAAGGGTAAAATACGGGGCCCTGCTCCTGCCCGCTCGGGGCAAAGGTTTATAGGATATCATATATTTAGGCTTATTTACGGTGACGTTACGTTAATGTCGGACAAACTAGGTTTGCTAGAGATATACGAGTCTCTACCACCATTCGTTAGTGTGACTTATATGTATATCAAAAAGCGTGGCTACATTTTAGGTAAGTATTTCTAAGGGTCGACTTTCAATTACAACGAAGCCAGATCACAGAACAGTCTCCATTAATAATGGGTAGTTTGATAGAGAGCTGGCAGTTGTTGTCTACCTTCAAGCAGGTCAATATTTTTGTGTATAGATATAGATATAATATAGCAAGAATTACACAAGTTTTTAAGCTGCCTCAACTACCTACTCTAAAATGTCCACCGTTTTGCATGAATTTCCATAAGTTACGTAAGATTAAAGTCAACTCGACTAAACAACGTAGACAATGAAATAACAATGTCGTCGTGTATAAAAACAGAAGCTGTTTGATTTAATAACTGACTGACATATCAACGCGCGGCTCAAACTGGGACTAGGAGTTTAAAACTATGCAGAGCTTGCTTTCAAATGCAGCGCGAGGAAAGCCGCGGACAGAAGGTTAGTCTTCAGATACACGCCCACATTTGATGTTGTCAACACATTAAAGATGTAATTAGCCGTGGGACTTGTTTCACTCATTGACCACAACAGCTCGGCTAGCACGACGCGTCGCGCGCAAGATAGACTACCCGTCTCTTTCTAAAACGAACAATAAGAAAAAGAAGGGCAATCTATCTCGCGCGCGCCGCGACTTGCATGCTCTCGTGAGACGTGCAGAGCGACTTAACAACTATTGCCGGTTGACAACCGGTGCTAGTGGCCGGGCTGCTCGGGCTGCGCATCTTAAGCAGTAGGAACAAGGATACAGGAGCAGCGCGTGAGGAAACAATCCACCAATAACATTACTTCCTCATCCCAGCCGTTGCTTTCTTATTGGTGGATTCTCGTCTCGCGCACCACTCCACTCCCTCGCAGATCTTTCGTATGCACACCAGCTTTAATTTTCGGTCAACTACTAAATAGAGAAGATAATTAATCCGACATAGCAAAGTAAAATGATCTCAAATCGATTTTCCCCGTCGTCCATCAGTCTGTTACTGCCGCTGGACTTCGCCCTCTCCGAATCGCGCCACCAATCCCGATCATCAAGGCTTTGGATCAAAATTAATTGGTTCATTTGATCACCAGAAAAATAACTTTGTTTTTCATAGCGATAAGACAATATTTCTTTGAAAACAAAGTTTTTTTTGTAAAAAAACAAGATTTAAGTTACTCTGATTTAAATTAATAAACGAGTTATTAGTTTGATAGTACCATATTTAATGTCTCTTTCTGTGATTTGTCTCTGTTTTTTTATATATGTACAATAAAGCATTTACTTACTTACTTATTTCCGTGTCAACATTCGAAATCATGACTCGTTCATAGAAATACACACCCTGATTTAAGTCAACCTAATTTCTCAGTTCAATACAATAGAGGTGCGCTTTTTATACATAATCAAGTTAATCAAGATGATGTATGTATGAATAACCCAAGTCAGTAGCGCCTACTTCAAAACCTTCTTGAATTTTCGTCCAAGTTACGGCGTTGACGTCTGTAGTACTATGTTTACTTTTTTGTTCAAATTAATTATTAATCAAGAGATACCGGTGTGTTAAGATGTTGAGATCGCAACAGACGTTAGAACAGTCGCATTTGCAGCCGCGGCTGGTCGCGTCGCGCGTTAAAACAGTCTGTTCCGCTCGAAACATTCATTTTAAGTTACAAAGAAAACAATTCCGTCGCGAAACCACAACCGCCGCATTCGCCAAATGACCCACTCTCACTCGCCAGCGATACTGAGTAACAGTTAAACGTGGTGGAATCCGAAACTTTTTAAAATAAGTGTTATAATCGCCGCTCAAATTTATGCGCATACGTCGGATTGGCTCAAGATAGCGTGATGACGGCTAAAATGAGATCGCGGGCGCTGGAGGCGGGCAAGGCGTACCTGTTCGCGTACAACGGCGTGCAGACCGTGGTCTGGACGTTCCTGCTGCTGCGGACGCTCGCGTACTTCCTGAACCGCGGCTCGCTGGACAACTTCTGGGGCGAGGTGAAGTGGCTGCTGGTGGTGTTCCAGAACGCGGCGTGCCTGGAGGTGCTGCACGCGGGCTTGGGCATCGTGCGGACAGGCGTGTTCCTCACGCTGATGCAGGTGGCGTCGCGCGTGTTCATCGTGACGGGCGTGCTGCTGGTGTCCGAGGACGCCACGCGCTCGCCCGGCATCGTGCTGTGCGTGCTGGCCTGGTCGGTCACCGAGATCATCCGCTACAGCTACTACGCGGTGAACGCGGTGTCCCAGGTGCCCCCGGCGCTGCTGTTCCTGCGGTACTCCACGTTCTACCTGCTGTACCCGTTGGGGGTGACGGGGGAGCTGCTTTGCGTGTACCACTCGATGAGCGACGTGGCCGCCACCAAGTACTGGGCCGTCCCCGTCCTCGACAACATGGTCACGATCGCGGCCCAGTACCACGCCATATTCAGCGTGCTGTACTACTATTTCCTAATATTCTACATGCTCTTGTATGTGCCGATGTTCCCGATGCTTTTTGGACATCTGATGAGGCAAAGAAAGAAGATGCTACCGGAATATTCCAAATCTTTATAAGTCAATTTGTTTTTTGTACATTTAGGGCCACTCTCTGTTGAGAAGTCAAATTATTTCCTAATTCCCTTTTCTTGGACCCATTAACTTTAAGTGCTCGATACTTTTAACATACTTAATTTTATTTGGGTCCCACTGAAAAACAGCGTTGCGGCGCCGCAACATTATGCCGAGTGGGGCCCATTTTGCACCATATCGGTACTATTCTTAAGCATATTGTATTTCTTCTTATTATATATCTACGTGTATCGGATGTGTGTGAATGAATGTTTCTCTCTCTCTCTCAATTAATTATTCCAGCTCTGCAAAAATATTGTGGCGTAAGATTATTATCCATACGTAAGGCTGATACCGCGAGATAGTGAAATTTTATTCATTATAAGTTAAGAACGAAGTAAATTTATTAAAAAAATTGTAGCTTTAGTTAAAATAATAACTACTTATTGTGTAAGAATGGATGAAACCATAATTTATCATATTAATTACGAGTACCATGTGATGCTAAACTTAGTTTCTGAGTTTAGAAACAACTACTTGCATAGTAGGTAATGTTTAAACTACTTTGAACCAAAGGATGGTACTGAACGTTTGGAATTTAATTAACACCAATGCCTGAGTGAAATGCGATGTGAAAGCAGTACACTATTGTGGCTCTTTTAGAGTTGTTTACTGGTTTATTGCTTGAACCCTGTGAGCTAGATCTGCTTGACGGTGCTTTGAGCTGTGAGTGGCGATGTGCCTGAAATGTGCGCGTACCTACTGTGGTGACAATCTCAAAAAAACTTCGTCTGTGAAGAAATCTCTACGTTCGAGAGACAATATTAACTTGATCCGATAGCATAACACAGTCAGGTATCGTGATGTAGGTCGTTGACCTCGATAACAAGACAGCTGACTTGGTATAATTTCTGCTGGCGGGCAGGTCAAGTTAAAATTCAAGAGTGCAGCGGCGATCGCTTCACGAACGAGGTTGGTTTAAGTATGTGTGTGTGTTTGTGTGGTGCGCTGGCTTACATGTATTTTATTGTTGATAACTGTATTGCCACTCGATCCAAAATTGTTGCCCTTTAATAATTATGTATTCATTTTTATAAGCTCAGATAACTAGTTAACATATTGTTTCGTCGTATCTTTGAGGCGGTTTTAGTGTCATTACTATCTGCTGGTTTTCCTGTTTGCTAAATTTACATTTTATTTATTTACGATGTACGATGTTTTGTTCATCTAGGATCTAACCACGTATAAGTGATAAATGTGTCAAATAGATAAATAATTGTAACACGAGTTTATGTGCACGCAAAAATGTAAGTGCCGACTTTTAAAGGGCTAAATTTTGTATTGTAAAAAAATTGCCTTATATCTAAGTAGGGCTACGATGTACTCAAAATACTTATTATTATTGCTCATAGACTGTAATTAGATGTAAATAGAAAAATAACCTTTCAAACGTTGGCCCTGCACCAAGATCTATAATTATATAAAATGTAAAATTGCTTTTGTATGGTATTGAAAGTATTGACGTTTCAGCTCTACAATTTTACGGAATTAATTGTTGTGGGGCAGTGACAGATAATATGTACTAGTAAAAACATGAATTTTCACCTCATTGGGTTAGATTTAATGCCGTTGGTTCTTAGCAGAGAGAATCTGAATACTCCTCTGTCAAAGGAACTTTTAGAGTGACCAGCATATTTTGACATTTATTGTCACGATGCCGATGGATGTCTTAATTGTATTATAATTGTACAATAGTCCAACAAGGCGAAAGAAAACCACTCAAAGTCGTTCGAGTAGAGGTCTTGGTGACAACTCTATTACCGATAAGTCGGTTATTGTTATAGCCTTGAATGTTAAACATTGTACTAGTATGTTGTCAGCTCTAAAGTAGTGGGAAAGCGCAAGTCTGACTGCTAGAATGCTAAACACAACTTGTTTAACTTGTACAGGTATCTCAGAAGTTGGATACGTTTAGCGTTAGGTATGTGTTTATAATTTTGTACAAATATATGTAGGTAATGGTAAGTTATATAAAATAAATGTTTGTATACAACACGTGTGTTATTGACGTCACGTTCTTGTCTGAGAAGGCAAGTATAATTATGAATAAGCCAGTACGGAACCTTCTATAATTATACGGCGAGATGCTTTTGTCCACATATTTACGGAAACTGGGGGTTTTTGTCGTATTCATTGGTGATTCATTACATTTTTAACAGCGGTTGAACCGAGAATCGTCTCCTAACGGTTACCTATGAGAATAATTATTACGATAGTGAATCATCATTACACATAAACGGATAACTCACGTATAAAAAGTCCGGAACATGTCGAGCATCACTCGACTTTTTATACGTGAGTTATCCGTTTATGTGTAATGATGATTAAGCCTCACGCTAGTTTCATGTACGATAGTGAATATATTATGAGCGAGCTATTTCGTAGTGGTAACTGAGTGCACTTATATTGTACGAAATAAAATGTTGTAAAATATAATTTATGCTGCGACTACGCTATCTATTACCGCGACAAATCATTTTCAGCGGTTAGTTCTTGCGATGAATTTTACCAGATTTCCGTACAATACATGGAACTATGGCGATGCGGCTAGCAACCCGTCACTATTTTAATTCCCCTTTCCACCTATACGCTGACAATTATGCTGAACGTGGCCTTTAGGTCTTGTTACCTCAGGCTCTGTCTATATACCCCGTAAGGGATATAGACGTAATTTGTGGGTGTTTGTGTGTGTGTGTGTGTGTGTGAGTTTAATTAAATATTTTAAACAAATTAATTCAATGTCAAATAAATAATTTCCGTCTGTGTATATTTTAAGATTCATGTTAAATTATACAAATAATTACAAAAGGAAATAGATAAATCCGTAATGATATTGTAAATGCGAAAGTATTTACATTACCTTTAGGTCTTGTTACAGTCATAAAGACGTGATCTCTGATATTCAAAGTTGTTTTTCACATTGACCCAAATGATCTCTTTGTTTAATTATTTTCTTGACTACGCCTGATACAGACAATATCAAAGTTCGCCTTGCGCACGCGTACTGCGTTCGGCGTACCTACTCAGAAACAGTCTCCTTTATTTCTGCATGTATTTAAAATCTCTAACTAAATTTTTTTCATTTTACAAACCGGCTTAAAGTAGGACATACACGCTGCAACGGTTTTTTTTTGTGTCTGGCAAAGGCAAAACAAATGACAAAGTAACAGAAATACTTTAAACGAGAAATGCAACAAAATCTAAATGAACTCGAAAAAAAATATGTTTCATAAAACCCACGTAAATGAAAGCTAGTTTCAATGTTTCACTATCTCGAGTGTCGACTGTTCGCATCACGGATTTCTATAAAGCTGACAGTTAGTTTAAAGGCGGAGATAAAACTACGTACATAGTTAGTAGCTGGTTGCGATGGAGTTCCACTCCGTTGCCCAACAATGACCGCCGCCGCATCATATTTATTTATTTATTTATTTATTTATTTATTTCATTAAATTTCACAGTATGACAGTAACACCAAGGCACTGTGAAACTAAATCTTACAAAATCCAAAAATACATACAAAAATAAGAGAAGCTTAAACTAGAATTTAACAGAAGAGGGCCGCTCATCCGTCATCTCGCAGAACTTCAAACACTCAACACACACATCCAACCATCTGCTTGCAAACACATCACAGTTTGGTGCCGACTCGAGGAGCGAATTTATGCGGTGCAAAGCTCGAACCAGAGGAGAGTTCCGGCGGGACACAGTTCGCGCAGCTGGCGCAGCCAATAAGTGACGGCTACGTGGCCGAAATAAAAATTTTGATGGAGAGGGAACGTACAGACGCAACAACTGAGCAACCAGTTCTGGACAGTCAGAGTCACCACGCAAAATACTACTGGCCACGGTAATCAGTCTGTAATCTCGCCTCACCTCTAATGAGTTAAACCCCAGGACGCCCAACAAAAAATTTGTTGGGTATAAAAATGGATAATACCCGTACATTTTTTTGTACAGAAAACGCAGGAAAGCTTTTTGTACTCTCTCCAGAAGCAAGATGTATGTCGACTCATGAGGGTTCCAAACAACGCAGGCTGCCTCAAGCTTGCTTCTGATAAGCGCAGCATATAAGAGCTTTATGGCCCTGACGTCAACAAAGTCTCTAGCGTTTCGAATGACAAACCCCAGCCTCCTATAGCAATTAAGTGCGAGCCCGTTAATGTGCTCGTGGAAGTTAAGGCTCGTGTCCAGGATAACTCCCAAATCCCGTATAGAGTCAACTCGAGCAATAGTTTCAGGACCAAGGAAATAATTATGAAATATTGGATAGCGGGCCCTACTAAACGTTATGAGCGCACATTTCGCAGCATTAAAAAGGAGTCTGTTGTTGATACTCCACTGGTACACTTGATTAATGTCGCATTGCAAGGATACGCAATCTGAGATATTCTGCACGCCATAAATTAGCTTCAGGTCATCGGCATAAAGCAAGCATCGAGCGCATTTAGGCACAGAGGCCAGATCATCGACCATAACTCCAAAGAGCAACGGGCCCAAAATCGAGCCCTGGCTGACTCCAGAACGAGTATGATAGGGCTTTGATACAAAGCATCCGTGCTGCACGTACTGCTGCCTGTCACGCAAATAGCTGGCAAAGAACTTGAGCAGTTTTGGCGAAAGACCAACACTGCACAATTTACCCAATAGAACATCGTTATCTACACGATCAAAGGCTTTTTTGAAGTCGAAGTACAGCACATCAACCTGAATTCCTTTGTCCAAATGATCCGAAATGGAATCAACCAGGGTCAAAAGATTTGTCTCTACTGAACGCCTAGACCTAAAGCCATGCTGAGCATCACAGAGCAGCGGCTTTAATTGAGGGGCTAAAATTCGATCTATGATGCACTCAAATAGTTTGGCTATCGAAGACAGGATTGCAATCGGCCTATGATCCTCAACTTTACCCACATCACCGGATTTGGGAACAGGTCTCACCCGGGTCACCTTCCATTGATAAGGGTACTCGCCAGTATTTAGAGCTAAGTTGAAGATATGAAGAAGCGGTGTTATAAGCCATTCTTTGCATCCTTTCAAAATGAATGCCGGAATATGGTCAGGACCAGGAGCGCTTTGAGGCTTTAAACGGTCAATACCAGCTTCTATATCCCGAAACGTAATATTTTTAATATGGACATAGTTTGCGTTTTTGGAGCGGTCTTCCCGAATGATCCTTTTGTAATCTAAGAGAGGCTTATTAGGTAAAAACACCGAGGAGAAGAAATCAGCGAACGCCTGAGCCATCGCACTACCCTCAAATTCTTTTCCTTCGGATTTTAAGTTACCTACGTGTTGCCAGAAAGCGCGAGGATTGCACGTGAGTTTATTTTGAATATCACTGATATAGCGATCATAGGCAAGTGATATTCGCGCCTTGAGATCTGTTCTAAGACCGGCAAAAATAGCATACACTGCTCGGTCTCCAGAGTGTTTCCAGTCTCGATATAGCATTCTACTAACATAAAGCTCAATGGATGGACTCCATGCGACACCAATCCGAGCGTCGCTGATAGAAATACACACGTACATACATAAATCACGTCTTTATCCCTTACGGGGTAGACAGAGCCTAAGGTAACAAGACCTTAAGGCCACGTTTAGCATGATTGTGGGCGTAGGTGGAAAGGGGAATCAAAATAGTGATGGGTTGCTAGCCAAATCGCGTATAACATGATTCCTTTTTTCGTCCATTCCCTCGATGGGCTTTTGCCATCTGCGCGGGAAGTAGTATAATACTATAATAGCAATAAACATGCCCATTACTAATTCTACGCGAACTAAGTCGTGGTTAGAATCTAGTACATAGGTAATCCAATATTTATTTTCATTCGTTTTATAATAGACAACATGTTTTATCTATGTAATAGTTAAACGCATTAAATGAACAAAAACCAAAAAAAATGTATTATTTGTGCAATTTTTAAAAATCTGTTTGCTACTAACGTTAGTTATCAATCCATAACAAAACAAGGGATTATAATACCTACTAGGTATTACCTAGTATAACTTTGTCCTGCCTTTGATCCAGAGCACAGCCATATTATTTATGAGGGCGGCTTCCTTTAGCTTTGGTAAAAATGCCTCCAGATGGTTCTTTTGTTCATTATGTTGTTACTATTTTGTTTTTGTTTCAGTAGGCTTCGGGTTCCCGGCCTTTGTCCTTCTGCTGAGCCACAAGTTGACTAAACAATCTGTTCTGACCTCATCTATTGTTATCGTACCTCTGTTTTCGATTTTTTGTCGAGCTCTGTTTTCTTTAATGCTGTGTTTACGTCAAATTGCCGAAATAACTTACACTTAGTTACTACCACGAACTATCTTTACTTAGATTTCTCGAGGATTTTATTCTTGAATCATGATCTACATGACATCGAAACCTCAATTATAAATTTAAATTTAGTATGTAACACTCATTCACTTAGAGCTGTCCTTTTTTTGTTCTCTAATTAAATGCTTCTCTCATCTACTTAAAAGTGGTCTAGCAGGGAATAAGTTTGACTTTGCACGTTGACCTTAAAGTTTTTGATTTAGATACATGAAAATATATGTACATCAAACAGTTCAAACACACATACACAACTCTATGGTTGTATTGTTTTATTAATCTTGAGAGAGCCACTAAAGATAATGACAGTAATCAAAACTCAACATGGCGAACATGGCGCCCGCCCGGCTCCACATTGCAAAAGAAATATTAAGGAATTATTTCAAATTGAGTATCATATACAGATGTTTGTTTTTGATTAGTAATTTTGTGTTTTCCTGCCTGCCTCTTATGACTCATGTAAAGTCAATGACGTCAAAGACAAAACAATGTAGAAAAGTTATGTCACGTAAAGCGGCGTTTCTTAACCTGTGGTCCGCGAGTCGTACGGGGGTCCGCAGTCTCGTTTCTAGCTACACCGTTCGACAGTATAAAATAAAAGTCACCCAGCATCTCGTAATAGGTAGCTATTATATTAGCTGTATAGTAGCCAAATAGTGGTCAACACGTTATTGTTACAATTGAAGCAAGTTGTTAACTTTTTGGCCGCTTTGGGTGTCACGAACTATTTGACGCTGACTGTACACGTTGAATTTTTTTTATTGGTTAGTTGCACTTGAGTTCCTCGGGGTCAGTGACTGAAAAAGGTGAAAAACACTGAAGTAAAGTAATACGTTTAATATTTTACGCCTAGTACAGTTACAGCGAATATTATGTAAATGAACAGAGGCACGCGCTCCGGTGCGTGGAAAGTTTCGGTCTGATTATACTCATCGCGAGTAAGGTTGTTTTTGTTGCTCCCACTGACCCGCGAGCCTTGGACTACGATTAAAGTTCTTGGACAGATGAATCGCATAGTGTTCATGCGGATAATGGTAATGACCAATCTGAGGTCGATTGTCTAACGCACTCACTAATTCTTTTTGTCTATAGCATGGGGTTAGAAAGAGATGGTTTGGATTTGATCAGCGTGACAGGTGGCAAGGAGTGACAGCAATATCGGAGTTCCGTGTCTATCGGGATTTATATTGGCCGAAATTTAGACCGAGTTGCCGTGTAGACCTTCATAAACTAGGGCCATATAATGATACTTTGAATTTAGTGGTGACAGAATTGAATAGAAATCATGATTGTGGTGTGGTACTCGTAAGTAATTTTCAATTTATGCGACAAACTAAGTCCTCTGGTGTACCCATAGAAAAAAGAGATATAGTAGAAGTGGCATGTATAAACGTCAAATCGAATTTGACGATTCGAGTAGCAGAATGATTCTGCCAGAATCAGATTTCCTCGAGTGTTCCGCTGTCATCGGTTAGATTTTCAATCACGTAAACCCAAATCCCATACGGCAGAGTTCATTTTGGAACGCAGTTATTTTAGCGACATCTGTTGTGTAATGGCAAAACTATTATTTAGTCAACTGACATTTTCAGACTGTTATCATTTGGCTTCTTAACGCTAGATGCTGTTTATATGTCTGTACAATGGACTTTAAGCTATATTCTGTGGGTGGAAAGTTCAAATTATAATACCGATTCAGAACTTATTACATTTTTGTAATAGAAAAGCTATGACCAAGATTTAAAGGTATGAGTAAACTATCAATGTCAAAGTTTGGCGTTCGGCTTCTACTGTATCTCTTCTTTCTATGGGAATACCGAGTTAACTAGATAGAGTATAGCTTATTTATTTTAAAGTTAATAGTAAATGATGTTATAGAAATTAATGATTCAATTAATTTTAATATTTTATAATAATTTTTCATTCTAATGAGCTTTGACGTGGAAAAACAGTATCTAAATATAGGTAAGAATTATAAAAAGGCAACTCTAACCGACCACTTGACTCATCTATCAACGTCCAGTCCAAACCGTTGGACTTACGAAGTGGAAATTTTGCACAGAGGCGTTTTTTACGAAGTGAACGGAATTTTCGAAGAATTAGGAATAGTTCCATGCTGATCTGAGAGCAAAGGAAAAACATAGAATGTACCAGTGTTGCTTCCGCATACAATCAAGCTAAACGTGGCCTTTAGGTTTTGCTACCTCAGGCTCTGTCTACCCCGTAAGGGATATAGACGTGTTTTGCGTATGTATGTAGGAATAGTTCTTTGCTATACATACGGGCCAAACGCGTAAACTAGTAGAAACATGAATGTCGAGTAAATTGCGTACGAAAGTGGGACGAGTTTGCTTTCGATTTATAATGAGCGGCGGACTCTACTTTCTCTTTCTCTGCGTGCCCGAGGCGTTGCACTGCTGTCACAGCCGACGGTAAGCTTTACTAAACAATTAATAGTGAATATGTTATTAATGCTCGAAACAAAATGATGTATATTTTACTCCGGAGAGTTTTAAAATGTGAGATTTGCGTCATGAGTTGAGCATGCGTGGTTTGGTTCGGTGTATAATTTATTATGCCTACCTAAAACATCATTTTATTTATAGTTTTCTATTTTGATCACAATCACGTTTAGCCAGATTTAAATTCGATTGACCTCTATGAAACACGAATGTATCATTTTAGGTGAGAAGAAATAGAAAAAGTTGTACCAGTTGCGTACCTCGCGAGGAAATAATAAAATCTCATGGGATCACTTCGTTGTCAGTTTGTTCGTTTGTCTGTTAGGTCTTGTTACCACAGGCTCTGTCTACCCCGTAAGGGACATGACGTGATAGGTGTATGTGTGTGTGTGTGTGTGTTTGTATCAAAAGATAGAGTCATTTCAAAGTGTATAATTTCCTTACAAAAACTAAGCTTCCCGTTGACACTACGATTATGAATTTTGGCTAGAAATAAGGCCTTAAAACACTAGGAAAATTCCCAAAGTCACGCTGGTGCCTAATTGTCCATCCCTGATGAGAAATTATTGTTTAGTTTCATTTTGAAGAAATGGCTTATGATTCCTGTAAGAAACGAAGTTATGTGTACTTCTTTCCAGGCAATGTTTAACGTTTGAACGGTGCTTGTACGCTGGCGGTATAAAGTGTTGTATTTATAACGTCACAAGTGATTTACTAATTTATTTAATGTAATTCACATGTCATAGGTATAACAAAATGATGGCGACATGCACATCAAAACATGAAACCCTGTCGGGCTGTTGTTTATTTAACATTTATCACAACACAGTTATCGCAAATCACAAATTGTTATGTTAAAGACTAGCTGTCACGTGACCTTGTTACTATGCGAATGTAAGACATAATCACAAACTCCCGTGGAACATCTACACTGCTCACCAGCGACGAGAGAAGGCGCTGTTTTTTAAATGATTGGTACTAACAAATGAATCAAGAATTTTTGCTTCTTAACCATAAAAGTAAACACAAAAATCAAGATGTAAAAAATCTTGATTCATTTAATATTGCTAATAAGCATGTTTGTTGGAACCGACACAGCTTCTAAAGTATACTATATTATTGTAGTATGTGTATTCACTCATCATTAAATAACTTGTTTTAACTCTTGGCAATAACACGTATAGGAATTAGTCATATATATGCGAGACAGCGGTGACGAAAGTCATGTTTTGGTATCATAAAATCGAGTCCGACCGCAAAGAGTACATATTCATTCAAGGCGTCACTTATCATTATCATGTCCAGCCCACGTCCCACTTCTGGGCATAAGTCTCTCATACGTGGGCTTTGACTATAGTTCCCTATCGTTATACTGCCGTCTTAATTCAACAGGACGGATCTCCAAAAAAACTGGTTTCGATTTTTTATAGTTTTGGACAGATTAGACATGAATCTATCAAATGAATACATATTAGTCAGTGAGGATTTTTTTTACAATTTTTTTACCCGACTACGGCAAAGCTAAAGGATGGTTATGATTTTGACAGGCTATGTATGTATGTATGTTCATCTGTTCCCTCATAGCTCCTAAGCTACTGATCAGAATTGGACGAATAAGGTATCGTTAGAAGAGTCTTGATTGTCCGCTGGTTATAGGTTATACGAAGTGTCACTAAATCTAAAGTGGCGCCCTCTAGCGGACATAAAGTCTACTCTGCTAATAAAATAAAATAAAATGAAATAAATATGTCGTGTTTGGTATCATTAGAAAGGGCGTTTCTCGTACGTTTCAAAAATATATACAGTATTAGCATTTACTCGTGACTTTGTCCGTATATATTCGCATTTCATCCGTATTTCATGAGTAGTTCATTGAAACACCAAAAACAGTCTCAATAATAATAAAAAAGTTTATAACTCAAACCCAACCACGACAAAAAACGATAGATACTGTAAAAGTACAAAACAAGTTGACAATAGTGATATACGATATGATACTATGGTACAGTCAAGTGCAATAATATAATATAATAATATCTAGACAAAGTTTCAAAAACAAGTACCACACGCTCTTACACCAGCGTAATAAGGTCGTGGGGCATATTTTTGAGAAGTTCCTACCGACCTTTATTCCCAGGTCTTCACTTTCCCAATTTTTCACGTATCCAGATTTTCACATTCCCGATTATTCACATCACTGCATATCGCGATAGGGCGCTAATACTGGCGAGGAGCTGACGAGAGCCCTTTGCCCCGACACACGCAGCGGCACAAAAGGCTCCAACTGGTAATAGGGAATATACATTCAAAAAATTATTACAATTCTTAGTAAAATATGAAAATACCGTAAAAGATTATGATAAAAGTGAAATTAAAAGTAATATTATTGATTCATGCTAGAGGAGAGGATGATTCTCGTAGAGGTACTGACATAAGAAAAAAATGGGGAAGATAAAGATGATATATGTATTTTCGCTTCAAAGTGGCCCTATCTCCGTAACTATAATTATTAGGAACTTATAATTTTGCACACAAGTAGTAATTGAATTATAATAAAGCGGTAAATCGATTAATAAATTGAAAGGGAATATTCTAGGTCCGTGTCTTTCGCCGGCGACGCTCCAAGCTCGCCGCCACTGATAGCGACGTACACTGTGGGACAAAATATCGTTTTACAGTAATCATTTTCGATTATATTTTATAAATACTTTTAGCTGGGTTTCTTGTCATATCCTACCTACTAATATTATTACAATGTAAACGTTGGTCTGTTTCGATATCTGTTACTCAATCACCCTTGGACGGCAGCATGAATTTGGATAGATTTACACATTACGCTAATGGTACTTGTAACAAGAAAACTGAAGACCTTATTAGTGATAGTAATACCGAATTTTGCGCAGACAAAATTGCAAATCTACAAAAACTAGTATTGAATAAGACCAATAAATTTGATGCATATTTCTTTAAAGAATTAGTTCTAACTTTGAACTGACACATTTTTATTTATTTTTCTATTTTTAAATAAGCATCTGTGATAGATATTGCTAACCAAATAAATAATCAAAAAAAAGGTTTTTAAAACGACATTTAATGTTAAGAATGAGGCGTAGAGCTGGATAATTTTTATAAGAATTTAGTAAGTATCTATGATTCTTGTTAAAATAATGTAAGTAAGGAAGGTACGCAATAAAGCTGCTGAGACAAGTAGGTAAACAAATATCATTATTTACCTTGAAGCCTACTTATCCTTAACAATCACACAACACGTGACACTCCAGCGAAGTACTCTACAAAAAGGCCCAACAAAAAAGCAATTTCATTCTCAAGTACCTCTCAAATTTGACGCACCAAAGTGTCCATTAAGTTCCATTGTGCTGTATTCGTGTCCGACAGTGTACACTAGGCGCCTTCAAAATTGGAGTGCAATACGTGTAAAAACCAGTGTGATCCAAATTGAGCTTTACGATGGGAAGATAAAGCGTTTTTTGAAGTCGTAAGGTGTTCAAGTTTTTCAGTTATCAGTCGGCGTGACGAGGGTCGTGGTGCTGGCAGCTATCTGTTCCGGGGCAGGAGCTCTTTGTGCGCGCTCCGTGGAGGCGTTCGTCATTTTTCAGACACGGATACGGCTCTATCGCGACGTGACTCTGACAGCGGCTTCAGTAAGAATGGGCACCTGGGCAGCGGGCAGCCGGATACGGATCTAATTATTTTTAGTTTGTCGGCTGGAGTTACTCATGTGAAATATTGAACCATTATTTTAACGTTGAATTTACTTTATTGGAATAAAAAATTAAGATTATGAATGAAGAAAACAAATGAAAGTATAAGTAACTTAAAAACTAAACTAAAACAATTAAAATGGGAGAGGCCCACGCGGCATCGTACCGCAGATGCTGGCAGCATTTCCCTGTTGGACAGCGATACTAATACGCTGTCCAAGGAAACTGTGTCTATTCACCTCTTCGAAATATCTTTGAAGAGGCTAATTTATAGCGCTAGGACTCCACGAACCAAGAGTCTCAACGCTGAAAGGAACAAAGTTGTATTCGGCGCTGAGATCCCAATATGTATATTTATTTTTCCAACGTCTTTGGTCCTGGTTCAATAAAAGTGCGAAATGTTGTTAGTCCTATGAGCTTGAAGTCAATATGGTTCATTAAGGAGTTACTTAAAGTGCATGTTAATATTAGCGAGGTGCTAGCGAACATTAAAAAAGCTTTTTGGTTTAACTATACCTATTTAATAATGCAGAGTGAAAACCTCAATCTAAAATGAGCAGGTGTGATCCCTTCTCTATATTTATGAGAGAATTTGAACACAGCACAGATATAGATAAAAACAAGCCGAATACCCTGAAATAATGCAACCCTACTTAAAAAATTATAACTCTCTCGGGTCAGTCGGATAAAAAGGTAACCAACCCAAAAAAGTAGGCACACGAAAAAATCAAAATTGGCGAGTGAAAAGTTGTGTCAGACGTCACGAGTGACCCCCACCCCCCCTGCCCCTCCCCCTCCACGGATAGGTAGTTGTTTATTTGCGACCCTTTTTAAGGTTTTTTTTAGCTTCTGATTGATTCGGTCGCTCGTTTGGATTTGTGTGTCGAAAACTTTCCTTTAGGTCCCAAAAACAAGTTTATTTTGCTTTTATCGAGTTTGGGAAAGTTCTAATTCAAATCGTACAGGGTTTCAGTCATAATGTTTTTTGTAGAAATATGTTATAATAGGTCATTGTAAACCGAACTGAATGTAAGCACAATGTACCTATTGCGTTCAAGTATTATGAATGTGTAAAGTTGTTAGGGTATATTCCGGCCGTGTTAATATCTTCCGCTCGTAAATACGAAATATAAATAGGTAAAGGGTTAATTATATTTCAACCATTCCAAACGTTGATTGGACGTACATCTAGTATTTTATAAGGGACCGAGAGACATTACAGATGGACGGCGAAATGATTCTGCAATTTATGTGAGAATTTCCTTTTCCCTTCGACGTCAGGACTTAAGCTTACGGATGCCACCTACCGTAGGACTCCGCAAAATATTTTCAAAGATTGACAGAAGTCACGACTTCTGGCGTGTAGTTACAAGGTTTTGTTTCCTCAATTTTAAGAAACATGTTTATTAACGTGAAGTGCATTACCCCGCCGAGGTCGAATTGTGCCGCTCTGACGCGACAATAGTAAGTAAGTAATTAAGTAAATGCTTTATTGTACAAATATAAAGAAACAGATACAATTCACAAAAAAAAAACATTAATATATGCACAAAGGCGAACTTATCCCTATAAGGGATCTCTACCAGTTAACCTTTGAGTAGATGAGAGGAGCATTAAACGAGGGACCGACAAAGTGTAAGTTTCAGTAAATTCCAGATAGTGAAAGCCACAATAGAGCGTACATATCCAAGTACAATAAACAAAACATAAAATAAGCTACTAAATATCATTACACACGTGCATACATACAAAATACAATAAGAGTACACACATACAATATCTAAGGAGATGGTGTGAGCCATGTTAGTTTATCAACTTGAAGTGCATTACCCCCGCCGAGGTCAAGTTGTCCCGCTCTGGTCCCTATTCACAAACGCGACAATAGTCGCTGACAAGTGTCAATTTTGTTTACATTACAAACTTGACAAGAATCTACGCCGGTTGGCTTCATATTGACTACGCATCGCATTTCGAATTGTCATTTGTCACAGACTATTCTCGAGATGGTGAAACAGGGGCCTGCTGTAACCGATACGTCCGTCCTGTTCACGCGCACACGCCCGGCCGCCGCCGCTGGATTCCCGGCGGGCGAGGGCTCTCGAGGCACTCATTATGAGTCGAGGACACACGAGAGGGTTGATATTGTGCCGTGTCTTGCTTGATAACGATGTTACTGATACGTTTGGGTACTTGCGATTTATTATTCCAACGTTGCCAGGCTGATGGTTCTTTGAATTTTCTTTACGTTTTGCGAATTGCTTTGTGAATAAGCATTTGTATCAAGAGGTCTGGTTGAAATTTCTCTCACATTTGGGATTGGCATTACATTATAACTTAAAGCAGCAGCCGTAGCCAAGGAACCATAACCATAACCTTAGTAAAATGATTTCCAATCGACACGTGTTCGCGTCTCTGAGAATATGTCAGCCAGACATAAATGTGGGTTTTGTTTTCTCGTTTTGAGGCAGGAACTCTGTAGACGACGCACCTATTTAGGCAGCCACCTTTTTATTTAACTATTATATTTTGGCACTGGCCCCAAATAAAGTTAATTGCACGCAGCGCTAAAAGAAAACTAAAACAAAAGAGAGTCGTGTCTTTGCTCTTGTCAGCGCTGCGTGTTGAATTTTTACTATAATTTAAATTGTTTTATTTATTAGTTTCTACAGTCTACAAACTCTAAAAGATGCCCAGAAAAATACTTACCAATTGTACCTATTAATCGTGACTTGATCTTACATAAAATATAGGCACAATCCTAAAAATCTGTAAAAAAAAACATACATAAAATACCCAATATAAAACAAAACTTCGTTTCGTTCACAGGTCACCATCTTACTCGCTAATCCTGCCGCTAAGTAGCAGTGCTTGCACTGCTGTGTTCCGGTGTGGAGAGTAAGACAGCCGGGGAAATTACGGGCACAAGACAAGAGGCATTTCATCTTAGTCCTCTAGGTTGGCAACGCATCTGCAATCCCTCCAGGGTTGCGGGTGCCTATGGGCAGTGGTGATCACTTACCATCAGGTGACCCACTTGCTCGTTTGCCTTCCTATTCATATAAAAAAAAAAAAGGTCCGGCGAGAATCCAACTGAAATCCTTTTGCGAAGCCAGTATATTATTCATAGATATCAACTCGCCAAATAAGATCCTAAAAGTCGGGTCATGATATAAAAGATCCCATAAATCTCATTTTGACGTAACGGGAACAAACACGGAACATCTACTAGCGCCTTCTACCGGGAAATAGCAACATTACTTTGAAACGTGAACCGTGCTACGTAGCGCTGCCAGGCGGGAAGTATGGGAAACTGTTCAGCCGTCAGCCAAGTTGAACGAAAATAAGGAAAAGCTCCCTTTAGCAGCACAATGGCTGTAGGGAGAGTACGGTTCATTTACTTCGGCTATCCTCCCAGAGATGGCGCTGTAACTGAATTGTCTGCTTAGTAAGGAATAATAAGTTAGGTATACCTCTTACAAAAATATAGTTTAGTAGGGTAAACACCTATGGAAGCTAAATGTCAAAATGAGAAATAAGGACAAACGAATACTAAGTTTAACATACACACACACACACACACACACACACACACACACACACAAATCACGTCTTTATCCCTTACGGGGTAGACAGACAGTCTAACTTTAACATAAACCAAGCTATTATGATTAAGTGGGTTGCGTTGCGTACCTATCTACTATGACCAAGACATTTCTTTGTCACTCTAAATTTTAATGTCGTTTTGTACGCCTTATGTTAGCAAAGGTACATCGTCAGGGACAAGTTATTGTGATACTTAATAACCTTTATTTTATTTCTTAATCCCATAAATAAATGAATTACAAAGTGCTCGCATTGCAAACCTACCTGCAACTGAAGATTTTACAACAAGATGACCCTCTTAACATTTTCTTAAGCGGAAATCCTTGTGATCAGAGTGAACCTGCAGCGGTGAGGGGGGAGCCGGCTGCGGGGGGGGGGGGGGAGTAGAGGTTGTTCGGGGACAATAATTGAATTTTACCGTTTAGTGAATACTGCAAGGAACGGTCCGGTGGCCGGGGTGTTTATACGTTACGCGACGATTTTCCAGTATTTTGAGTAACAAGACCTAAAGGTCACGTTTGGCATGATTGTGGGCGTATACTATACGCCGTTTAGGTGCGAGACATTGACTAATTTAATTAGGTATGGTTAAAATCATCCATGCTGGTCTGGGAGGAAAGAAGTACCACAGATTTATAAAGAAAGAAAGAAAGAAGAAAGAAAGAAAGAAGAAATTTATTCCTTTTTGCAAGACACACAAATATAAGATAAATATACACAATTTTATAGAAAATAAATAAGGTAAAACAAAAAAAAAAACATACGACATAAAAAATAGATCATCAGCGTTGTGTGTCTTCGCAAAAGTGAAACGGATAGTTAGTGAATTTCATTTTCTGTAATTTACAAGTTCAATGACATTGGCGTTCCTGGGTCCTGATTTTTGATAGCTCATTGAGTGAAAATACCTAAAGTGGCGAAAAATTGTGCTGACCTTGAAACACAAGTAGCATATTCAAAAGACTATTACAGCTCTTATTGAGAGCTGTAGTCTTGAAGATATAAACAGTTTTATACCGCTTTCGAGTGCTGAGTTTTCGAAAATCGAGCCTCTGTGTCTACGAACGTGTAATAGCGGGACAAAGCAGTTGCCTATAAACGTCTTCCCGGGTTGAAGTACAATAGAAAGGGATTTGTATTCCGTGTCGTTTGCCCGGAGCCGTCCCGCCGGCGCTCGCTGGAGGACAGCCGCTGCACTCGCAGGCTGGCGCTAACTGAAGGTTACCTGTCACCCGATACTGCATAAGTTCTTGATTCCTGGCCTCGAAGGACTGCAGTAATGGAGTCAAGTTTATGTCAGTTTATGTTTATATTAACAGTTCGAAGCAGTTCGAAGCAGTTCGGCCGCAAATTGCCAGCCGAGTTTCATGGTAGAGAGTCTATAATAATTATGTTCGATGGTAATAAACGTCGGCCAATCGTGGCCGGACTCACGCATTGGAGGTCCTGTAGCTAACAATACGAGAATGATGGGTTTCAGAAAAAAACAGTTAACTTTTTTGCTTTACTTTCTTACTTACATCTTGCTAAATATCATAATTTTATGTCAGCGGGAAGTGCGGCCTTGGTATTAGGTTTGAAATTAACGATTTTTGCATGTAATATACTTTAGAAATATTGTAAGTATCTTTTGAACGATTTACAAAATGCATTGTTTACAGCTTTAAAAAACCATAGTAATAAGTAATTATTTATTTTCTTTATTTTATTTATTGAGACACAATTATAAAAACTATTAGAAACGTAATGCAGCAAACATAGCCTACACCCTCAACAAATGTCCACTAAGAGTTTGTGGTAAATTTGTCAATTATTCCAATTCGATGCAACTCTTTACTTCCATAACTGTAAAACGAAAATTCTTAACCTTAACAGTGTTTTTCTATAATATAATACGGACAATAAGCCCTCCGTACATGTTCTTCAGTGAAATAAATTAGAACAGTCAAAGTAATTCGATGAGCCCGCCGTTACTCAGTCTGGTCTGATCTGTAAATAATTTAATTAGTCGCGTCTTTGTAAACGATACTTTTGTTGACAGCCGAGCCCGGCGCGGCATTGTTTTATTTGTTACTCTGTACCTGTCCAATTAATTAAAATTAGAGTTTTCCCAGACATTGCGACGAACAGAATGAAAGGCTTGGTAGGCATGAAGTTTACTTTAAGTTATTTGAGTCACCATACTGCTGTCATTATAAAGCTTGAGCGAATCAGCTTGGGTTGCGTACTGCAAAAGGAAAAAGAGGAACCCCTTATAGGACCATTTCGTTCTCTCCGTCTATCTTTCAAAACCCTTTGGGTCAGTAATGGCTACATATTAATAAACACCAGAGTCTTGCAAATAATTTATTCCAGATAAAACACCGATATATTAATAATGATTATTTTAATACTACGAGACACGCACACACGCTAGGGAGGCTCCAGGAACAATGCCCAAAAATGTTTACGTTAAACCCCATAGGGACGTGACCAATGCGGTCCAAAGCTAGTGATGTCACTTAATCGATGAATTGATGAATTCCGCCTAACAGTTCGGCCATCCTGCAGTCCTTCGGTCCCCGAAGGAGAGAATCACCGAGCTTGGACAGAAGTGAAGATCTCAGGCTTGAAGATCTTCTTGCTTGATATTCTCGAACGTTGTCCATGCTCGACAGTAGAAGATAACGCTGAATAGGCCCCGAAGGCAAACGTTAACAAAGGTGCTGTATAAAACAAGTGCTATAGGCTCCAGAAGCAAGCACTGTTACGAATGCTATGTAGGCCCCGAAGGCAAGCAGATAACAACTTTGTACGGAATGTGCTATAAGGCCCCTTACGGCAAACACTGATACAACGCTGTGTAGGCCCCGTAGGCAAGTGTACCATGACAGCGATACATGTGCTGTAAGGCTCCTCAAGCAAGCACTGATAAAACGCTGTGTAGGCCCCGTAGGCAAGCGTATCATGATCAAAACTATACATGTGCTGTAAGGCTCCTCAAGCAAGCACTGATAAAACGCTGTGTAGGCCCCGTAGGCAAGCGTATCATGATCAAACGATACATGTGCTGTAAGGCTCCTCAAGCAAGCACTGATAAAACGCTGTGTAGGCCCCGTAGGCAAGCGTATCATGATCAAAACTATACATGTGCTGTAAGGCTCCTCAAGCAAGCACTGATAAAACGCTGTGTAGGCCCCGTAGGCAAGCGTATCATGATCAAACGATACATGTGCTGTAAGGCTCCTCAAGCAAGCACTGATAAAACGCTGTGTAGGCCCCGTAGGCAAGCGTATCATGATCAAAACTATACATGTGCTGTAAGGCTCCTCAAGCAAGCACTGATAAAACGCTGTGTAGGCCCCGTAGGCAAGCGTATCATGATCAAACGATACATGTGCTGTAAGGCTCCTCAAGCAAGCACTGATAAAACGCTGTGTAGGCCCCGTAGGCAAGCGTATCATGATCAAACGATACATGTGCTGTAAGGCTCCTCAAGCAAGCACTGATAAAACGCTGTGTAGGCCCCGTAGGCAAGCGTATCATGATCAAAACTATACATGTGCTGTAAGGCTCCTCAAGCAAGCACTGATAAAACGCTGTGTAGGCCCCGTAGGCAAGCGTATCATGATCAAACGATACATGTGCTGTAAGGCTCCTCAAGCAAGCACTGATAAAACGCTGTGTAGGCCCCGTAGGCAAGCGTATCATGATCAAAACTATACATGTGCTGTAAGGCTCCTCAAGCAAGCACTGATAAAACGCTGTGTAGGCCCCGTAGGCAAGCGTATAATAACTTCGTTCGACAAGTGCTGTAAGGCTCCGTGAGCAAGCACTAGTGAGACCAAGAATGCTAAGTAGGCCCCGGAGGCAAGCATACGATGACATTGATCGACATGTGCTGTAAGGCTCCGTGAGCAAGCACTAGTGAGACCAAGAATGCTAAGTAGGCCCCGGAGGCAAGCATACGATGACATTGATTATAACAAATTACTCCGACGAATTTTCGTCTGACAAAGAGTCTGGGTCTCTATCATGCCACAATTTGATTTTGTCACGGGCTACAATATTCTTGTAAGCTCGCTTACCCTTTGCAAAAGATGTTACCTCATAGCGATCATTGGGTAACACGGCTATGACTTTGTAAGCTACTACTAGGCTAGTACTTTCCTCTCTACCATGACCAACTGACCTACAGTTATAGGCTTTACAGCTCGTCGATGTTTATCATAACGCGTCTTCATTTTAGCTGCCCTTGACTCGATCTCTTGGGCTGCCTCGTCCCTAGAGGACGATACATCTTCGCTGTAGACTGCCCCCTGCAACTTATTTGCGAGGTCTTAAGCCACACATCAACTCGAGGGGTGATTTGCCTTTCCCCTGACTCACCGTTGAATTAATTCCTAACTGTGCAATACAATACAAATACTCTTTATTGAACACCACAAATCAGTACAAAACAATACAGAAACAAAGAACAAAGTAGACAATAGGCGGTCTTATCGCTTAATAGTACTGTACTTTCGGCAAGTACGCATACCATCCTTTTTGGTTCTCGCGCATGTGAGCGGTCAGTGAACTCAGGATCGTTCGGTTTAGGCGTTCTACTTGCATATTCTCTCGTGGTGATGCTACGGCATTTAAAATATGCTTGATGCTATGACTTTTACAGAACTCCTGAAATTCTTTGCTGGTAAACGCTGTACCAGAGTTTATTCAATGCAGTTATGGCTCCTTTAGCATTTGCTGTAGCTTCTGCTTCTAACCACACGAATTTGGTAAAGCCATCAATCACTGCAAAAATATATGTCTTGCCACTACTCTTACAAAATGGACCAAGGTGGTCCACGTGTAATGTGTGGAACGGCACAGCTACCTTCGGAATTGGGCGCAGCAAGCCAGGTTACTTTCCAGTGGGTTTCGTTGTGAATTGACACCCAATACAGCTCGCCACATATTTCGCTACAACCTTCCTCATTTTGAGAAACCAATACTTAGCTTGTATCGCTTCAAGACATTTTTCTGTTCCCAAACGCCCATGGTCGTCATGATATATTTTCAGAATATGAAATCTCGCACTTTTAGGTAAAAGTGATTTAGACTCATTCTGTACAATACGGCACAATTTACCATCTACCACTAGTGAGGCTGATGTAGATCCTAATGGTGTTGTTAAAGCATCTCCATATCCCTTTATAAAAATGTCATCACTGGGCGCCAACTCCAAGTCTTGTTGCTCATAAAATTTTTGTTTCATGGTATTACACGAGCTACCAAAATCGATAAATGCATTTGCAGAGTTCCCATTAATGAGCACAGTCTTAAAATACTTTTTGTCCGAAGACTCACAGCATACAACTTGAACCTTTCTCACAACACGGTTCTGCGAGCTGTGTTTGACTTTTTCCTGCACACATCCACAGTGTGGCCATCTATGTCACAAAAGGAACAGTGTTTGTTCATGTTTTTCTTTTTGAAACACTCTGTTTCAGTGTGGCCAGGTCGTTCACAAAAGGTGCACTTTTTATCTTCTTTACTTTTATGCATTTTATTATACGTGCTCTTGCGACACCTACTTGCTTTATGCCCTAGTTTGCCGCATGAAAAACATTTAGTTTCTTTATTTGGTCCTTGTCCATATTCGTATTTTGATAAATTTTCGGTCTGATTGTGATCAGTGTCCATACTAGCGTCTGAGTTATTAATACTAGCTAAGTACTGCAGCAAGGAACTAGTGTCACGACATCCAGCTGATTTTGCACCGACCTCCAACAATTTGTCACCAAGTGTTCCGATGACAGCTTCGGTGATGACTTCGTCACTCAGTTGACAAGACATGCCAATTCCCAATTTAGTGTAATAAAACTCTATAGCGTCTTCATTTGGCTTTTTCACTCTGTTGACTAATTCCCTTATTTGTGACAATTTGTTCTTAGTGAACGGAAATGCTTTTATCAGCTTTTCCTTCCACTCACTCCAACTTATCTCATATGACGCTTGTTGCTCATACCAGCCCTTAGCATATCCAGTCAATTTAGATGTACAGTTACAGATTAGGGTACGCTCATCCCAACCGTGCATTCTTGCTGTACCTACTCTCTAGATTGCGGATCCAATGTTCCATGGAGACAGAGGTAGTCTGAGGGTTGAAATCAGGAATGAAGTCATTGCGACCAACATACCGGATCACTGGTCTCGAGGGCACATCAATGGCAGCAGACGATGGCACCAGAACAGGTGACTCTGTCCGTGGTGGTGTAGTATGCTCATTGTGGTAACTTTTACTATTTCGCAGTTCTTTAATTAAACCCTTCAAAGCCTCTATACGCCTGTCCTTATGTTCTAAGTCTTTCTTATACTTTTTCCTGTCTTGCTTGGGCGAAGAAGATGAACTTGAAGTACTGCGAGATCGTTTCTTATGTTTTGAACGACCCATATTCGGTAAAATAGTTCACTTCCCAGCTAAATAGAAAACACAAGTTTCAACAATAGATTAAAATATTTTTCACTAAAGATCTTGTTAGGCACCAACAATGTCAATAAAATTCAAACTTTAGTTTAGAAGTTCACAAGAGCGTACACCGTACACTGACTATTCATTGTTCAATTCAAATTAATAAACAAAGTTCGAAGGGTAAAGTCCCAACACTCTATATTTCAATAACAGCAAAAAAGTCTTATCTTCAGTAATATGAAACGATCTCACCGAGTTCCATAAGTATTTACACTAATGTAAACACAAATCTGTGGCGGCTCGGCGGCGACGCAACCCGACAACGCCGGCCAAACCTCGGTATCGGTGTCGGTTCTTCCCCGACCACTGCGTACGCGACGTACTGCGCCACGTTATGTCACACAAGTTTATTGTTCCGTTTCAGTCTCACTTTAATTTCACTAAGCACCACAAAATTGCCTTTAAAAGTTTTACTTGATTATGTGGGCGGAGATAATCCCGCTTCTGAATCTAATAAACACCAGAGTCTTGCAAATAATTTATTCCAGATAAAACACCGATATATTAATAATGATTATTTTAATACTACGAGACACGCACACACGCTAGGGAGGCTCCAGGAACAATGCCCAAAAATGTTTACGTTAAACCCCATAGGGACGTGACCAATGCGGTCCAAAGCTAGTGATGTCACTTAATCGATGAATTGATGAATTCCGCCTAACAATATCTAGTTGAAACTGATATGAAAAACTTAACTGTGAGAAGAGTTCCTGTGCATGTTGTTTAAGGTATTACCATACCTTTTCACTTGATGCTTGTGGCCTGAACAGACGGACGGATAAAGGCAGGATTATTGTTTGTCAGATGTTTTATTTGACAGCAGAACAAAGTGGTCTCAGCCTAGAGCGTGCAGTGAAGGTCACGAATAGACAGCGCATAGAAAATTGGAGAGTTTCCCGCTGCCTACCGCTGCCTACCTTGGTGACGCGCCATTGCACGCCACCTCAGCCTAACCTTAGAAAGTAAGGCGTGACGGTACGTATGTATGTGTATCTGCATATGCTTTATACTGATTACTCTGACACCGGTATAGTTTGCCGAATACGGCGCGGGCCCCGCACGTCCGGGCTGCCGGCGAATCGATAAATACATTTAATTAAATCGCTCGCACTCATGCCGCTGTGCGCAGAGATCACAGCCTGCCTATTAAATAAAAAAAGAGCTTCTTAAAACGTCTTATTATCAATGCACACACTTTCGTTCATAACAACGTAAAGAATACAGAAGGAAATATCTAGTAGTACCAAAATGAACAGCTCTCTAAAGGCCACATTTAGCACGATTGTGGGCGTGTGTACTTCCATGCTGGTCTGGGAGCAAAGGAAAAACATAGAACGTACCAGTTGCTTCTCGTCCCGCGCAGATGGTAAAAGCCCATCGAGGGAATGGGCGAGTCTTAGGAATCATGTTATAGGCGATGCGGCTAGCAACCCATCACTATTTTGATTCCCCTTTCCACCTACACGCCTACAATCATGCTAAACGTGGCCTTTAGGTCTTATTACCTCAGGCTCTGTCTACCCCGTAAGGGATATAGACGTGATTTGTGTGTGTGTGTGTGTGTGTGTGTGTGTGTGTGGGCGTGTAGGTGGTGGTATTGGTGGTATTACTCATACTTCACCCTTAGGGAGAATATTATATTCTATACTTGTCAAGATAAAACACACACACATCATACACATTTATACACACACAAAGTATCTATATACCGACCGCTTGAATGATTCCTCGCCCGCGCGGTGCAGGGGCGGGGGGTGGGACGAACACTGGGGCCGAGAAAGGTGCGGGGGGCAGGCGCACTACCCGCCCGCACCTCTCTCAATCTCCTTTGTCGTTCTACCCTGCGCCGCTGTGCCGCACGGACTCATTTAAACAATCGGTATTTTTGATGAATGTATGAACCGGTCGTCATGTTGCGCGGGCGGAGAGGCTGCGCCGGCTGCGCGCGCGCTGACAAACGGCTCGGGCGAGCACGACAATACTCAATTACGAATTTCGCCCGACTGAATAATAATTGGACTTCAATACCGCGCCTATTTTTAGACGTAAGTATCTGTTGCTTGTAAATGGACCATTGTCACAGCGATCCGGTTTCTAATAAGACTAACCTACTTAGTATAATAATTTATCGTATCTAATTTCAGGAACGTGAAACTGAATGGAAAAAATATTCTTCTTATGGTGTCTCTCCAACTAGTGAAGCTTGGCAGTCAGCTCCGCATACTTTACACGGTCCTTGGCCAGATTGAAAAGCTCCGCTGCATTTGTGATTCCAGTCCATTCCCGGATATTTCGCAGCCAAGATTTCTTCCTGCGCCCAACAGCTCTTTTTCCAGCCACTTTACCCATGATTATAAGCTGTAAAAGCTCGTATCTTGTGTGCCTAAGCACATGTCCCAGATAAGCAACCTTTCTTCTTTTGATGGTCTGCATCAGTTCACACTCCTTTCCAACCCGACGCAGGACCTCAACATTGGTCACCCGATCCGTCCATCTTATGGCCAACATGCGTCTATATGCCCACATTTCAAATGCTTCTTTCGATAAAATATTATTTAAATTAATATTATGGTCTTCTGGAGAGGTCAGTGGGTGTGGATAAAGCCAGGCTGCATGCAGTGTCTAAGCCGGAATCCGGCGCGTGGTTACACGCACTTCCTTCTCCACATCGGGGAACGCTCTTCGATGACGACTCTTTGCGGGTGGCGGCGACTCTTCGCCTGGGCTGCTGTTTGCGAACCTCATTTATGCATCTGCGGCACCATGGTGGAGCGCAATGGTCACCACGCTCTCAGTTGTTGTCGTTGTGCGGGGAGATTTCCACGCCATCACGCGCTAAACGACATTATCCGAAGGGCATTAGTATCGGTTAATGTACCATGTATGTAGGAGCCTCCGGGTCTACTTTGGAACGCCACCTGCTTTAGCACTTTTGCTGCCTCGCACCTTGGTCGTACCACCGAGACAGCGGGAGCCCACAAAAAACGGGAAAAATATTCGGCCCTAACAAATTATTTATTTGTTCCGCTGGCGGTCGAGACGACAGGGCGTTGGTGCTCGGAGGCCAAGCTATTCTTTAAGGACGTGAGACGCCGGTTACGAGAGCCTGGTCTGGACTCCCGTTCGGGATCATTCCTGGCGCAGAGATTGACCACCGCCGTGCAACGGAAACGCGGCGAGAGTGAGGCCACCTTTGGGCCCGGAATGATGCGGGGCGGGTTGTTTAGTTAGGTAGGTAATGACAATGTAAGGTAGTTGATAGGTAATTTAAAATTTTGTCTGTTTATTATTTTATTAAAACAAATCTCAATTCATTTAAATTAATATTAGTTCAACATGTTCTCGCAACAAACTCTGTATACGTATGTCGATGAAGTGAGGGCACCGATTTCTTTGTATTTGTCATAATTTTGAGCATTATCGTTACAGTAAGTTCTTCTCAGTACTGGTTTATGGTACGCGGATCCTCCTCAATCTGGGATGCTTCCGTGCCTTACCCCTACACCTGCAAAAAATGAACACAAAATTCGGAAAGTGAAATTCTTGACTTTTTTGATAGTACGCTAAGGTTATTATAACAACGCAATAACATCGTCGGCAGCATCATGAAACATCGCTTACGCTTGCGCTCGGCTGTTAGCGCTTGCAGTAAAAGCGCTAATTAGCCAACTGCGCTGGCGGCGCGAGTGCCGGCGGTTAGTGGCGGTTAGGGGCCGGGGGAGGGGGGTCGTAAACGGCATTGCACCTTCTGGACGACGATAGTGTTACGACACAATAACTATTAACAGTTTTCTTTTTTTCATTTTATAAAACGCTTGCCGCAGAATAAGGTTTTTTAGATTACTTAGCCTTCGAATACCGGCTTGGTATAACTTAATCTAATATTTTTAAATGTTTCACTGAATAACTTGAAGTGTTTCCTTTAAACCAGATATCAAATATTAAAACTAGCATTTGTCTGTATCTTTTATGTTGGTTTGAATTGAGGAGTTGAGACGTGCGCGAGCTAACTACTATGAATAGTAGTTATATCATCATCAGCCCACGTCAGGTCCGCTGCTGCGCTGGGCATAGGCCTCTCTCATAGCACGCCATTGGAGTCGACCCTCAACTCTCCCCCTCCAATCCCTGCCCGCTGCCTCGCGAGTATCATCGCCATCTAGGTAGTTTGTCTACCCAACCATAAGCATCGAAATTGCTATCGTGTTGAGAACGCGACCTTAGTGACTTGAGATACGATACCGAGTGCTTGATTTTGCTTCTGCTATTCTCATAGTCATAGTTCTATTTATAATATAAACGCGGAACTACTTATGATATTAATAAGACTAAAGGAGGTATAAAAGTTGTTAGAACTACGGCGCTGTGTACAGAAGCAGGCAGCCGGCCGCGGCCAGGTGTGCCTAGAGACTTGCTAATGGTTGTAATAGTTCACTAAAAAATAACTTAACACGCTTCCCGCGATAACTTTGCATTACAAGCGCACTGTGCATTAAAGCATTAAGACGAACAAAGTGGTATTGTATTTGCTTTATTAACCGAAGGAAAAAAACGAAGTTTGTGACTGTCATAAATAAAACTTTTTCTTTTTCTTTCTTTTTATTAGAAAGGGTATATCCCGAGGGTGACCCCATATAAATTTGGAAAAAACTAACCCTAGGAATAGGAAAACAGGGCATGATTGATTGTTCACTCACAGAATTTAATGCTGAGTTGTGTGTTACAATACGAATCATTAAAAAAAGCGTGTTTTTTTTATAAATTATAACACCGCCTTAAAAATTATCCCGCTAAAAAGATAAAAATAACCATAGACATTTTTACGGTTATTTTTTTGAAGGCGGTAGTATCGGCTGTGTTGATATTTTATGCCCTCTGTTTAAAGTAAGTCAGTTAAATCTCGCAATTTATTGAATCAATCGACTCGTCTCGTGATTGCCTTCTGAGCAGAGGGAATCGAGATCAAAATATTACTACTATTAATTAATTTACAACTTAAACATCCAAAATGTTAGCACCCCGACAAACCGAGCCTCATCTTATTTAACTTCGCCAACTCGATCTAAACTCCGATCGGGAGCTGCCAAACTGTCCTCGAACTCGTACTCCTCCTATTGTCTCTTAATTATTTTTTCGTTGGGAATTAATCGAGCTGCTGCCCTCCTCGAGTGCCCGGTATTTTGTGACTGTACGGGAAGTTGACTCCGATTGGTGTCGCTGGATTGACGAGTTCGAGACTCTTCAGAAGTTTAGTACTCGAGGACAATGGTACGTTAATGCTGGGGGACGCTATTGTCTTGTACAATCAAGACGTTACGGCTAAGTTGTTGATTTGGTCTTTCCAATTAATATTTTCTGACAAAGTTCTGTTGGCGTAATCTTGTTAAAAATGTTTTAATAGTTTGGCAAAATTTAATCATCTTGTAATCTATCTCCAAGAGAAATATGAGATATCTACCCGCTTTTGAATCACTAAATATTTTGAAACAAAAGTCCTTCCCCATGTCTCGTATTTTCTATACCAACATAATATTTGCCCCGACTGGGGATCGAACTCGGGGCCTAAAGCTTCATTGGTTAGAATTAGATTAATGAAAATCCACGTGTCTCGCTCTCTCACATGCACATGCACATGCACAAATCACGTCTTTATCCCTTACGGGGTAGACAGAGCCTATGGTAACAGGTACCTACAGGCCACATTTAGCAAGATTGTGGGCGTATAAGTGGAAAATGGACTCAAAATAGTGATGGGTTGCTAGTCTCATTGCCTATAACATGATTCCAATTATTTTCGCCCATTGCCTCGATGGGCTTTTACCATCTGCGCGGGTAGAGAAGCAACTGGTACATTCTATGTTTTTTCTTTGCTCCCAGACCAGCATGGAAGAACTCACAACATGGATGGAACTCGCTCTCTCAGGCTGTGGATTATAACTAAGGCTTCTTATACATGGGCGATCGGTAGCAACATGGCTTTAGTGTAAGATTTATTATTGGTCGATGCACGTTGATCCCCTCTGTTTTGGTGGCAGCGCTCTCACGGCCGCTGATTGGTCCCGACTGCTCGCTGCCCGGGTGCTTCGACGAGGCATCCGTTTGATGCTAATCTAAGTAGCATAGATAAATAGAGCTAATACTAGCGATAGTCGATAATGCAGCTTTAGGAGTTTCAGTAGAAGTATGATCGTGATCAAATACTTCTGTAGATGTATTGATTATCACTACATAGTATAAAATAAAGTCGCTTTCTCTGTCCCTATGTATGCTTAAATCTTCAAAACTACACAACAGATTTTAATGCGGTTTTTTTAATAGATAGAGTGATTCAAGAGGAAGGTTTTTATGTATAATTCTACGCAGACGAAGTCGCGGGCAGAATCTAGTGAAATATAGAATGGAAACCTAGTGATCTCACTAGGTTTCCATATCTTAAAGGGCCCTTACGGATACAAGATAAAATATTAGGAAGTTACGCAATTACAGGTAACTAAAAATAATTTGTAATCTTACAAACTCGCGCACTGTGGATTCCGTACAAATTCGGCAAGTTATTATAAAAACCTGTCTCAGCAGAGCCCTGCTCTTTAGCAAACTGTATGCAGTTTAAGGTCATTTCATGTTGGTTGCCAACATAGACAGACAGACATAAAAATATTCTGTTCTTAGTATTTGTTGTTACAGCGGCGACCGGATTACAACATCTGTGAAAATTTCAACTGTCACAGACGGACAGACAGAGAAGTTTTAGTAATAGGGTCCCGATTTTATCCTTTGGGTACGGAACCCTAAAACGATCCCAACAACCGCAGCATGTCTAATACTATAATTATGCTTATGCTGTGACAACATAAACGTTAACAGAAGCATACAGAAAATATCGATCAACTACACTACCTAAACACCCTCACCTCACCTCATCAAAACGTCACCTAGAATTAAACTACACGAGCCATTATTATTTATTGATTGGACCGTTATCAATTACAACAAATATGATGTTCTCCTGTCAAGAACATTAACGTATGCGCATAATAATATGTTATGGACAGAGCGACCATAATCGAGTTGCAAAGTCCTAAGCGTGAAAGTAAACTTAGTTCGGTTAGTTACTCGGAGTGGCCTGCATGGGTGGCAAAAGTTACCGCTCCGTTTGTCATTCCTTCTAACTAACGGAATGCGGAAGCGCTGCAGTGTAAAGTGGTAAGTAACTTTTCTTCCAGATACCTAAAAAAATGATCCTTCGATAAGGAATCGGAAGAGTTGAGTGGCAATTTACTGTCCCCTAAATACCATAACAGCAGCCAACAAGTTCTTTCCACTTTTCTTACGGAACATTTTACCACGTCCAGTTAAAATTCTGAGCTAATTTCGGCTCAGTAGAGCGTAGTCTCGCTCTAACTTACGTAACGCCAATTTTTGTCTCTTTCCAAAGACCTTTTCATCACACTTGTACGTAAACAGAATCAAAGAATATGACCGTAATGTCCCATATAAAGCCCTCAGCCTTTTTTCTTGTCATGAAACCCTAGGGCGGTAAGTAAAGCCAGCGTCCGCGACGCTTGCAGCGGCCGCGCCCCCTGCCGCCAATGCAGCAGCCTACGACCATGATGACCCCCCTCCCCCGATATCTACACGCCGCCGCCCCCCGCGTGCGGCACGGGAATTACGAACCTCGACTCAAAAAGCCCTCAGTCTTCTCGTTCGGGCTTCTACTAGAGCCTTGATCGTAATTCCTTACTTATCGCCCTTAATACACAATGTACTAAAGTGTAATCTTTATGGCCATGTACTATACTATCCCCTTATTCATAAACGCTATATAGGCTTCTGCTAACTTAGCAATCGTTTGTCCTTATCTGTGAAAAGTAAATGTCCAAAGTGACAGATAAGGACAAACGATTGCTAAGTTAGCAGAAGCCTACTAAGCGTTTATGAATAAGGGGGTTAAAGTACAAGCTATAGGCATCTATAAGTGCCGGTGATTGCTTTTCAGCTGATCGGCCTGTTCGTTTCCCTCCATGGTACAAAATTCGTTCTCGGCGTTCCTTTATCTTCTGCATCGTCTGTGTCATGGTTGTGTCCGCAGACTGCGCTGGCGGCGTCGGCCGGCCGCGCCCTCACTGATCACTGCGGTGTGCAATAATATTAACGCAATATTTGCCTTATATCAGTAGCCTATATACATGAGCACGGTGACCACGCGTTGCGGGTGTTTCTCACGCTATTTAGTTTTAAATACTTGTTTGAATTCAAAAAAAATCAGAACCCCTTCAGTAAATATTAATATCTCTAAAAATCTAGGGACACTAATTATTACCAATCCATTTCTATGTGAGCCGTGTCATGCTCGGTTTCGGAGTAAGTCGAAGGGACTCGATGCAAGAGTGAGCAGCGCTCTCTGTTGCCAACTGCAAACTCTGGACTCCAGCACGGCGGTATGAAGGGCAAGGGGATACCAGCACACAAATATTTCCAAGAAAACCATTATTAAGATTCAGAATTCCTAATCATAGACATAAAAGAAGAAGTCATCCATGTACCGTCAGACTTGTGAATAGGTAAAGCTAAATCACTTAACCCATCATAACTTCAAGTGCAGCTGTACGTGCAGGTCATTCAGACGACTGTTCGTAAAGATTCAAAATCTCTACGACGACCACGACAACAGCCCAGCGACATAGAAGACAGCATCTACTTATGTACCGTCCGACCTGTAAGGCAAAGCACTTAACCCATCTAAATTCAGTCCTACAGATCAACAGATTAATATGTAAGTGCAATAGACGTAAAGGTATCTTTAGCTAACGGTTCGTGTTCATTCAAAATGCAAATTGTCAATATCAAATTACAGTGTTTCCCGTCGTTGTGGACACCCGCACCACATAACAACAGATACGAATAATTGCAGCGGATCAATATGGCTGCATGACGCGCGCCGCCCTACATACCGCATCACATCACATCATATCATATCATATCATATGTTACATAGCTGCCTTTGAAGCTGCAGCGACGGGCAAATTAGATCTGCCCCGACCTGGAATTATTGTGAAAGCCTTCGCTAAACAACACAGCGCAAGCCTTTAGAAAGCGACGGTAACAAACTTACTGTCGCGATGCATGACGGAGAGATGAAGGTATTTTAGAAGAATAAAACGAAGGCAAAGAGTTACATGTTAATCACCTCTTTATTCCTTACAGTGTAAACAGAGCCTAGGACAGAGGTTCCTTTTTTGTTCCATAGACCACTTTCAAAATTTTGCTGGATCCGGTGGACCCCCTGCCTGCCTGCCTGACATTACTGCCGATTTCTAAATTTAAAAAAATGTTAAGATTAGCTCTATCTATGGAAACTCGCGTTGTTGCCGAGTTTCAACATTAAATTAACAGTTTTCGAAAAAATAGGTTAGACTTGATTGCTTGATAGGGTTAATCATTTGAAAATAAAGTCGACTAAACCAATTTTCAATTAAATTTTAGTTCTTCACTATCGACCAAATTAATTTTCATGCACCCCCGCTTACGATTGTTGTCCCCATTTTTGGTTACGCCCCAACGTGGGGTCTACGTGGGCTCGAGTCTTCCGTGGACTCCTGGGGGTCAACCTGGACCACTTTGGGAATCACTGGCCTAGGATAACAATGGATAACTAATGGCCATGTTTAGTGCTATTGTGGGCGTGTAGGTGGAACGGGGAATAAAATGGTAATGGGTTGTCAGCCGCATCGCCTATAACACGATTCCTTAGATTTCCGGCAATTCCCTCTTTGGGCTTTTACGGTTTGCGCGGGATGAGAAGCAGGAAATTTACGCCTCTTAAAATAAACAAAAAACATTTTTGATTCAACGAATGGCTTCTTACGGGAGGAAGTTTTATCGTTAAGTAGGCAACTGATATCTTGCCACGTTACTGCCTCCCAAAAAGTTTATTACTTAGCAAAATAAGGAGATAGGGCACAGATTTCTGCAAAACAACTTATTTGGAAAGCCTGAACTGTCAGGATCACTTGTTTGGAACTCGTTGCTGGCAGCCTAGTAAAATTATTTAATTATTTAGTAACATTGTACAAAGCAAAACTCAATTCTAATTGGATTATTTTAATATTGGACTTAGGTCACGCTCCGATTTGAATAGGAACGAAGAAGCCTTTTTCTTGATGAAACGCGACAGAAAACGGGCAATAGGATCGCTTGATGGTACGTGAACACCTAACGCCTAAAGATTGCAGATGCGTTGCACACTTTAGGAAGCCAAGAGGGAATACCCCATGCCAGTGTTTTACCGGTTGAACTACCAACTACTTTAGATGATGCATCAAAATGCGTTTGCGGCAAGTGGCAAATGGCAAATCGCTTGTCCTTTCCTGTCACTTTGATGTTTATCTTTCACATATAAGGACAAACGATTGTTAAGTTTTATTATTTTATTGTTTATTATTACTAAGTTAGCAGATGCCTGTGGAGCGTTTATGAAGGAGGGTGTGAGATTAGTTTGTTGCCGTTACGTGCACTGCAATTTTTCCATACTAATTCACATGTTTACGAAAAACGTTCGAGACTATACTAGAAGCGGACCCTGAATCAGGCCCCTATGTCACCCTATGTTCCATCACAATGTTTTCCTTCACCGAAAAGCTCATAGTAAATTTCAAATGTAAATTCGCACATAAATTTCGAAAAACTCAGAGATGCGAGCCTGGGATTCGAACCCACGACCCTCTACTTGAGAGGGCACAGCTCAAACCACTAGCTACCACGGATCATAATACGTAGTCGTTTGTTTCCTTTCTGGCATAGGTACTTTAGTACCTATTTAATTCCATAATGAGATTGATTATTTTTAATAATTACCTTTTCCAATGCGATGTTAAATTATGTATACTGCGTACGTAAGTAGATTATAGCGGCGGGTTCATAGGTTTCTGGCAGAAGCGTCGGCGCGCGCCCGCCGGGACGACCGTGTCTATTTTATTACTTTATTGCCTTATCCCCTGTAATGTTCTGACACATCCGAGAGAGGGCGCGCATTACGACGCGGCATTAAATTCTAGTTGCGGTAGTTCCGAACGTTACACAAATACATTGTCTTAAATTACCACGGAATAATTTAGAAAGTGATTTGGTTAGTTTCAACTGGAGTATTTTATTGCCAACAGATAAACGTACGTGAGGTCTTTGTTTTATACATACAAAAATCACGTCTATATTCGTTACGGGGTAACAAAACCTAAAGGCTACTTTAAGCATGATTGTGGGCGTATAGGTGGAAAGGGGAATCATAATAGTGATGGGTTGCTCGATGGGCTTTTGCTTAGCAACTGGTACATTGTATGTTATTTCTTTGGTCCCAGACCACGAGCTCGAGTATTTCTTTTTTAATCTTGTTGTAGTGATAGCGCAGTTCTTTACTGTTATTTTTAGTGCAACGCAGTCGTGGCAAAGTGAAATAAGGTAACAAGCTGCCTTACTACGGATAAACCTCGCCATTCTCGTTTCATTTCATCAGAGATAAGCTGTAGTGCTTTGGGGGTAAAATGGGGAGGGGGCGGGAACAAACAATTTGTCCGCGCTTTAGTATTCTGATTCGTGATCTTAAACTTTCTATTGTTTTTGTTGTAATTTCACGATAAAAGCGATACAATACGATTTTATATTTGGTTGTTGTTTGTTCTAATGACACCTATTTATTTAAATACCTAATAACCGTGCCTTTGTTTTGCTTGACTTGGCGGGGGCACTCCTGTGCCCCTAAAATTTAGTAAAAAAAGTTGCTAGAATTAAGTTAACTAAGTGCGTATTTATACTTTTGCTGCGTATTTGTACCTATTATTTTAACAACTTGCTACTTAAATTTAAAATCTAGCCACAGCTTAATTCTCAAAAGGTTGGTAGCTTTCAAGTGTCAAGATTCGCTGCCTCGAAAAGCAAGTTAAAAAAATCTTTCTTGCCCAAAATTACAAACAGTTGCCGTGTTTCGAATAAACATGAATGAAATAGTACATTATTGGGGATGAGAGCGAGTAGTTTGGACAGAGACGCTCGATGCAGCTGTCGCACTTGCTCGCGATCTTAACAACATTTTTCATTCATGTTTGTTCAGAACCCGGCCACTGTCAAATACATTAAAAAAACTAGAACTGTACTGATAAATATTCGTCTAATACCTGCCGTATTACTAAAGCTTATTTAAGACCAATTAATCAATCAATCAATCATTTATTAATTTGTAAACATAGGTACAATAACAGATATAAAACAAGACACATTTGCAGTAGACCATGTATGTTTTGCCAGGTGGCGTACAAAATTCATATAATTACTTAATGATAGACATGCATTAAAGAAAAATAAAATGTCAATAATAGGCAGGTATTCAATTAAAAAGAAAATAAAAAACAGCAATTATTATAATACATTCTACAAAACTAATTCAATGATGTCCAAATAATAATAATAAATTAAATAAAATCAATGTCAAATAATAATAATAAATAATGTCCTACAATACAAAATCTCAGCTATATATTTATGTCATTTAGGAAATCATCTATACATATAAAATTCAAAGTCCTGACTGACTGACTGACTGACTGACTGACTGACTTAACTATATATCAACGCACAGCCCAAACCACTGGACTTAGAGACTTGAAATTTTGCACATAGATACCTTATACAATGTAGGCATCCACTAAGGAAGGATTTTTGGAAACTCCCACGGGATAAGGAAAAAACGGGAATTATATATTCGATTCTTTGTAATGGCTGAGATGATGATGATGATGATGATATATTCGATTCCGAGTGACGCTATCTCAGTAACTATAATAACTAGACTCTTCAAATTTGATACATAAGTAGGTGATTACAAAACTAAGAAACTAATTTCAGGATTTTTGGAAATTTCCACGGGATAAGGAATAAAACGGGATTTATATATTCAGTTCTACGGGATCGATTTTTCGTTTTACTGGTCGTATAAAACTGAAATTTGGCCTTCAAGTTCTCTTGGGGAGTGTAGGGGAGCACTACAAAAGGATTTCCCGAAATTCCCACGGGAACGGAAACACCGGGACTTTTCGTTTTACTGGTTGCAGAAAGCTGAAATTCGGCATGTAGGTTGCTTCGGGAGTGTAGAGGAGCATTAAGAGAGTACTTTCCAAAATTCCCACGGAAACGGGAAAAAAACAGGATTTTTCGTTTTACTGGTCGTAGAAAGCTGAAATTTTGCAAGATGGTTCCTTGGGGAGTGTAGGAGTTCCCGTAAGAATTTCGGGAATTGGTCTATTTGGCGAAATTCTTACGGGAACGGGAAAAACGGGACGCGGGGGAAAAGTTGAAATTTGTCACGTAGGTATATTCGGGAGTGTAGGGGAACACTAAGAAAGGATTTTCCGAAACGCCCACAGGGACGGGAAAAAACGGGACATTACGTTTCCAGACGAAATAGCGGAAGAAAGAGACTTAACATTTATAACGTGTGTTTCTTTAAAGGCTTTAAGTGTACTCCGAAAGCACTCCCCAAAATTTCCACGGGAACGGGAAAAAACTTATTTTTTCGTTTTACATCATAGCGCGTACGAAGTCGCGGGAAAAAGCTATTTAGGGTATATTTTAGGACAGCCCTAAAGGTTAGGTTAGGTTTGTTTTATAAAAATCCTGCAATATTTACAGTTTCAGAAAAATCAAGGTAGCGGGGCAATGCGGGGGCTTGATTGCATGCTTGCTTGAGTGCTTGCTTTGCATGCTTGATTGCATACTTGCTTTCATGCATGCTTGCATGCTTGCTTGAATGCATGCATGCTTGCGTGCTTACTTGCATGCATGCTTGCTTGCACGCTTGCTTGCATGCTTGCATGCCTGCTTGCATGCCTGCCTGCATACTTACATGCTTGCATGCATGCTTGAAAGCTTGCAGGTTTGGTTGTTCGCTTGCTTGATTGCTAGCTTCTTTGAAATACTCATGGTTCACGCGTGCGAAGCCGCGGGCAAAAGCTAGTTTATACTATAATAGCATTAAATTTGCCGATTAACAGCTTAACCATTTTTTTCTTAAACTGACAAAAGCAACCTTATGAATTTTGTACAAGTACTGGCTTAGCTCGCTCAGCATAATGCATAATGAGGAAAGAAACAACAACTAATAATTGTACTACGTCTACCTCAAGGCAGGTACTTGATATTCAATATCTTTCCGAACTTTAAACGTCCACAACATGCTATGACGTCGTAAACGTAGTTACGTGGAGCTCGCATGAAATACGTGGCGCGGGTATTCGTGTTGTACAATTCTGCCAGTTTATTGAAATGGCGCGTTTACTGGCCGCCAGCGTTCGTATTAAGCGACTGATATACCTTTGAATTTATAATAATGGAGGCTCGTAGTTTATATGATGTAGGTTCGTACAAATTGAGGTACCGTTGCTAATACCTTCCTAATGGTATTATGACGTATATATGCTCGGGGTCACGTTTTGTTTTCCGGGTGGAACGCAGCCATCGTCATTTTCTAAGGTTACATACATACATACATAGGTACATATATCACGTCTTTATCCCTTACAGGGTAGACAAAGCCTAAGATAACAAATCCTTAAGGCCAGGTTTAGCATGATTAAGGGCGTATAACTGTAAAGAGAAATCAAAATAGTGATGGGTTGCTAGCCGCAGCCGCAACCTAAGGTAACTATATCAGCACAATATTTTTAAAACAGAAGTTCTCCACCGCGTCTTTCTGTCTGTTCACGATAAACTCATAAACCAAGTACTAAGCGGATTTTCTTGAGGATTTCACCGAAAATAGGTAAGTAGGTACGTACCTTTAGAGATAAGTTTTTTTTGCTTTTTTATTAGAGTAGTTAAGGAAAGTTTAAATATAATTGTTTTGTCAAGGTTTATGTAAATAGGTTGTAATAAAAAAGCTTAATTATTGGAAGAGTCACGAAAAGTGAAGCAGAGACGAAAATTTTAATTCTTCGCAGACAAAGTCGCGGTAAACAGCAATACATAGGACTAGTTAATAGCTACGTCGTAATCAGTAGAAGGGTGCAGAGTGACACTTTGTTTTGTTCATTCAGCATTTACAATGTGATTCACCGAAATGAAGGAAAAATTTTCATTTCGGTGTCACCGCAACCCTCGTCAGCACCGCTGAGTGCATCGTCGCGGCAAGGACCGTGGGAGCGGTCATACGATCCGGCCTTAACCGGTTCTAGCCGGTAAAGCTGTTACTGCCACAAGGGAAAATAGTAAAGAATAGAAAAGCGAATAGCGAATAAACGTGGATAAAAATACATTTGAGAGAGTCCTGCCCTTTGTAGCAGTATTATTAACTTACGGGCCTAGCAGCGCCATCTGACTTTCCGCCACGGAACGACCTAGCGCGCCATCTCGCCCATAGCCGTAGCAGCGCCATCTACACCGGCACAGGCATCACCGTCGCACGCGCCAGAGAGAGCGAGACGACACCCGAACCATCAAAGGTGCGAGCGAGAGGGCGAGAGACGCCACCCGAGCGAGACGGAGCTATACAGAAAAGAGGGAGAAGGTGCGAGACGCGCAAAGGAGGCTCGGCCATTTTGCCCGGCGCGAGAGCGAGGGACGAACGTGGGATCAGAGGGACCGACGACGAGCCCCCCAAGCTGTAACGAGCCGCTGGCTGTTCAGCCCCGAGCCTGTGGCGTGGAGTGGGCCACCTGCCCGCCTGTCTTCCGCGTGCCTGTGCACCCGCCTGTCGTCCGCGTGCCTGTACGCCCGCCTGCCTGGAGTGTTCCTTTCTGCCTGCCTGCCTGTCTGCCTGCCCGCCTCGGGTCTTTCCTACATACGCCGCGCTCCCTTAGTGTCGGGCTCGAGCTGATGTCATATATTATACGTGTTGAAATTAAAAGAACTTGTGCTAAACGAGTGTTTTCACTAAGCGTAAACATCGCATCCCGCCCTCCTGGCACCATAAATAAGCAACCCCGACCTGTTCCTGTAAGGCAGAAGCCGTCTTACATTGGCGCCAACGTGCGTTAAGAGGCCGATGTGATGCTTTCGTATTAGTGTATTATTTTCGTATGCGCGTTAATTCAGTGTTTATAAGTGCAGTGCGGGGTGATGGGTTTTTTTTCCATGAAAGAATAGTTTGTTTACACATGATAGTGAAGAGGGGCTGCCTCTCGCGTAGTGAAGTGACCGCGTGACGTCACGCCGATTTTATTTTACTACGCACTGAAGCCGACGTACCCATAGCACGCGCGTCGTTTTTTTTTTAAAAGAAAATCCCTCATTCTTCGCTTAGTGTCTTTCTCTTAACAATAGAATAGGAATAGGAGGTGGAATTTTATATAGGTAGTGTCCACGCGGGTAAGTTAAGTTACGAGAGAGGACGTCATGGAGGGCTTCGAAGACGACCTCGGACTCGGAGGCCCGACGCGCAACCACTCCACACCAAATAACACAGGTAATAATAATTTAATAACGCTTGATACATGGCATGAAAGTGAAAATAGGCCACATTTTCTTAGCAAGTGCGGGTTGCTATCATGGAACTTAAAGTTTAATGGGTCTTCAGACGCCAGAGATTTCATTTATGCAATTGAAGAGCTGCTGTCAGCACGTGGCATTCCAGAAAACTTGCTGCTGGCAAACTTCCACGACTTGTTAAAAGAACCAGCTCTAGCGTGGTACAGAGTTAACAAACACAGATTCGGTTCATGGTTCCAACTTAAACATGCACTTATTGAATACTTTGAACCCGCGGACTATGTGTATACAATAACCACCAAGCTCAGAAACAGCAAACAAACTCAAGGTCAATCTATTTTAGAATTCACGTCACAAATGCGGTTCCTCGCAAACAAAATAGCAGGCTGCATAACTGAATTTGAACTGTTTGACATTATAAAACACAACATGCTCCCTAAGTACCTCCCAGCTATAGTTTATGGCTCTGTTAACTCCATAGAAAGTTTGTTGACAATAGGCAAAAATATTGATTCATATTCAGCCGATATACCCAGCCTAGTATCTTTACCAACACAAATGAAACCCCAGCTTACAAATAGTCCAGTTCCTATGAATACTATGAATAGCCTCAACCCTATAAGTATAAATAGCGAGCCGAATAGCATTGAATACCATCCGCAACAGATGTTTCCATGCACAAATGTTTGTGTTGGAGCAGTAAGCATGAAAACCAACTCTGCTTGTTTCAAGTGTAGAGGATTAGGCCATTACTTTAGGCAATGCCCTAATATAAACGGAATGGCCTGTTTTAAATGTGGCACATTAGATGTCACGATGAAAACCTGTCCCCACTGTACCAGCAATTATCCGCAAAGTAAAACATTCTTCCAAAATTTTCCAGCCACCTCCGCACCGTCCAATGGTAACACTCGGCCAGCGCAGACAACAGCTGTCAACTCGGCAGCAGCGGCGACAGCTGTAGACAACCAACAACGCAGGCAGCAGGTGGACTCCGGGTCAAAAAACGGGCTCCCGCACCGGGCACATCGGACATAGAATGGCAATCATGGTTAGTGTATGTCAATAATTTTTTTAATAAGTGTAAGATTGCTCCGGTGCGTATCCCATTGAATGGAAGTAAACGTCCTATAGTAGAGTTTTTTATTGATAATTGTAAATATGTTGGTCTCCTAGACTCCGGGGCAGACATAAATATTTTAGGTGGCAATAACCACATCCAATTCCTCGATAAGGGTTTTAGAATGGTTCAGTCTCCCCATAGTACTGCTACCTCTGCAAACGGAATGGGTAGCACAGTAGCCGGTCGCATTTATTTACCAATTTCAGTAGACAACCATAAATTTGATTTAAAGTTTGATGTTGTACCCGATGTGGCAGAGGATTTCATACTCGGCATAGAGTTCTGGGAGAAGTCTGGCCTATTAAACAAAATAGCAGGCCATATTTCATTTAGAGAGGAAGGAAAAATAGGCAAAATTGGGTTAATACATACTGCCAGTCCACCTATAAATAGTGTAAATAGTATGGATAAATTGGCTAGTTGTGTGCAACAGGCCTCCCACCAATCAGGCACTCATAGAGTTGACATAGCAGTCACTAATACCGCTAGTAGCAAACCGGCGGAGCCTACCCCTCCCCCAAACCAAAAAAATTTAACAGCGGCACAACAAATTAAATTAAATGAGATTATTGATAAATTCAAATCCATTTCATTTGAGGCGAACGGGTTAGGTCGAACAAATCTAGTAGATTACAAAATCGAAACCTCCGGTGAACCAATAAAGCAAAGGTTTTACAGAGCAAGTCCAGCACGCCAGCGCGTCATCAATGAGGAACTAGACAAAATGATAAAGCTTGGGGTACTAGAAGAATCTTCCAGCCCCTGGGCTTCCCCAGTAGTATTAGTGCAGAAAGCCAATGGTGGTTTTCGCCTCTGCATCGACAGCCGTAAGTTAAATTCTGTTACAAAAAAAAACAGTTACCCTCTACCGAGAGTAGATGATATACTTGACAACCTTAAGGAAGCCAAGTTCATCTCCTCCATTGACTTAAGTCAAGCTTTCCTACAGTTGCCCTTAGCTGAGTCTAGCAAAGAAAAAACCGCCATTATAACCCAAGGCAGGGGACTGCTACAGTTCACAGTTGTTCCTTTTGGCCTCTCGAACGCAGCCCAAACTCTCCAAAAATTAGTAGACACACTGTTAGGCACAGATGCTGAGTTATATGCCAAAGTGTTTGCCTACCTCGATGACCTGATAATAGTAAATAAAGATTTTGAATCCCACATGTCACTCTTAGAAAAAGTATTTGAAAAATTGAAGTCCGCTAATCTAACAGTCAACATGTCTAAGTGTGAATTTTGCAAATCAGAGTTAAAATACCTAGGGTACATAGTTTCAGATAAAGGATTAGCCACTGATCCAAGTAAAATAGAGTCCATATCTAACTTTCCGGCCCCTAAAAATATCAAGGAAGTTCGAAGCTTCCTTGGACTAGCATCCTACTATAGAAGGTTCATTGAAAATTTTTCAGAACTAGCAAGACCCCTCACCAAGCTGACCAGCCCGAAGGAGCCATTCGTGTGGTCCAGCATGGAAGAGTCTGCATTCCAGAGCCTGAAGGAAGCACTAACTTCAGCCCCGGTGCTCCAGGTCCCAGACTTCGAGAAAACCTTCTTCCTCCACTCTGACGCCAGCGCCTACGGTATCGGCTGTGCTTTAGTACAGAAAGACGGCGAAGGCCGTGACCACCCGGTTGCTTATTTTTCTAGAACATTAACCAAACCCGAAACTGCCTATAGTACAACTGAAAGGGAACTATTAGGCATTGTTGAGTCTGTCACCCATTTTAGACACTACATTGAGGGTACACATTTCAAAATCATAACAGACCATGAATGTCTGAAGTGGTTGTACAGGCTCGACAATCCCTCTGGTAGACTCGCGAGATGGTCCACTAGGCTACTTCAATTCGACTTTGAAGTCATCCATAAAAAGGGAAAATTGCACACCGTACCAGACGCTTTATCTAGAATTCGTGTCAGTACCTTGAACGCCACAGTTCAAGATGATTGGTACAATAAGATTGTTAACGGTATTCGTATTTCCCCTAGCAAATTTCCGAACTTTGCGTTAGAAAATGATGTATTGTATAGATATTCTAAAGCAAAGTTCGCATTAAATAAACCGTATGAGTGGAAAAGAGTGATTCCCACTGAACATAGGCATGATCTCATCCGCAAAACTCATGAGGATCCCCTGTCAGCACACTTAGGACCTTTTAAGACTTACAAGAAGTTACAATTAACCTATTACTGGCCTAGCATGTTTAAAAGTATAAAAGATGTTCTTGAAAAGTGTGACATTTGTAAAGCTTATAAGGTCAACAACTCTCCCCCTAAAGGTATAATGGCCCACCCTAAAAAGGTGACCGCTCCCATGCAGGTAAGTTCAATCGATATTGTGGGGCCCCTTCCTAAAAGTTATTCTGGGCATACATATTTAGCTACAGCTGTTGACATTTTTAGTAAATTTGTGTGGTTTCATCCCCTAAAACGCGCCAACTCCGCCACGATCACAAAATTTTTAGAAGAGGCCATATTTTTACGCTATGGCGTACCCAATTGTATTATCACAGATAATGGTACACCATTCATATCCAGAGAATTCAACTCGCTACTAGAAAAATACAATGTCCCAAAAGTCTTTAGAAACTGTGTGTTTTTTCCTCAAAACAACACTATTGAACGCCATAATAGGTCAATAGAAACCGCCATAGCCTCTTATTGTGATGAAAACCACAGAAATTGGACTAAAAATCTGTTAAAAATTCAGTCTGCCCTGAATTCTCATGTGAGCGTGGCACATGGCCATACACCTTACCTTGTCATGCACGGTAGAGAGCTGATACTAGATGGTAGATTCCATAATTTAAAAGAGCCGTCTTCAGTCAATGATATTGTATTAGACAATGTAGATAACTATACAACCAACCTGTCCGAATTGCCTATAATCTTTAACGATGTTCAGAAGCATTTACTCGCAGCATACCAGCAGAACTCCGTCCGGTATAACCTGAGACGACACACTGCGCATTTCCAAGTAGGAGACACAGTGTGGCGCAGAGCACACTTCCAGTCAAAAGCTGCCGAATTTTTTAGTAATAAACTAGCGCCACGCTTTGTCAAGTCCGTAGTTCTGGAGGTTAAATCTGAAAATACCTATATACTTGGCAACCCAGACAAAACCCCAGTAGGCCTCTACCATGTCAGCGACATATTTAGAGACTAATTTTACAAGACATACCATAATTTTTAATTTTGTAATCTATCATATAATTTTTCATAATTAACGGCTCATAAGAGTGCTTTTCCACTATCATGTGAAGCACATTTGCTTTGTTTTCCGTCTATCTAGGTAGTACCTGCAACTAAAGGTTGCCTCCTCTCAGCATGCTCTCATAAAATGATATTAGATACCTGAATCACAATTTTAGACTTCCGTTGTTGTAAAATATTCCATTGTATGTATAAAAACCCCCTATAATACTTATACCCTTTCGCATTCCTTTACACAACCCCACTAGTATATATATACAGCACCTTTACAACCTTGTAACACCGTTGGTTACACTTCAAAATACATTTAGCTGCCGCGTTGTTCCTAGTAACAATAATGTCGCCTTACTTTTTGCCCACTCCTAAGCTAGGGATAACAATAGTTGTTTAGGTATCTCTTAATGTGTTGTGTAAATAGAAACCCCTGTATGTTACTTTTATCGGCTAGGAAAATTATATAAAGTATAGATCGAACCTTGTTACTATTGTATGCTTCCTAGTGGTAAATTCTTAAGCGTTCGCTTTTCGTTATTTTTTTTTGTCTGTGTCATTGCCACTTTACCTAGTAGTGTTGACGGCAAACTTCCTGTTTAGTTTGACAATAGGTCATGATAATAAGCTTAGATGCGTATGGCAGGTGGAGTGTAAATACATAACTAATATTGTAACACTTGTAGTCCCAGGTGACATTATTGTTAGCATTATCATGGACCCTCAGGGCACAAACTGTTAACATTATAGATAGTCTAAAACGCTCAGTAGTCTGAGTACTTTTATAATTGTTTAAGGTATTTTGTTTTGGTTTTACCAGGCAGAGGAGCCTGTTATTTGTTTTTCTTTGTGTCCCAGGCACAGTTGATCTCATGCATGTACGTCTAGACTTAATTAGATAATCTTAATCTCAGCCATACCTATAGCCTCTTTCTTTGTCAACTTTGTTTCAACCCAATATTGTATCTACTCACACAGGACAAGTCACTTTGTTTTCTAACTCAGGGTTTTTTTTTGTAATCAAAAAGATCTCGACTAATTAGTATTGTTAGACGTTATATAGCTAGTATAGTAGATATTGCAGTTGTTGTATACCTAGTCTTTTCACGCCAGGTAACTTCAGTTCCTTTTTTTTTAATTGTTTTTTTTTGTCCGTTAATTGGGAGGATAATGTAGCAGTATTATTAACTTACGGGCCTAGCAGCGCCATCTGACTTTCCGCCACGGAACGACCTAGCGCGCCATCTCGCCCATAGCCGTAGCAGCGCCATCTACACCGGCACAGGCATCACCGTCGCACGCGCCAGAGAGAGCGAGACGACACCCGAACCATCAAAGGTGCGAGCGAGAGGGCGAGAGACGCCACCCGAGCGAGACGGAGCTATACAGAAAAGAGGGAGAAGGTGCGAGACGCGCAAAGGAGGCTCGGCCATTTTGCCCGGCGCGAGAGCGAGGGACGAACGTGGGATCAGAGGGACCGACGACGAGCCCCCCAAGCTGTAACGAGCCGCTGGCTGTTCAGCCCCGAGCCTGTGGCGTGGAGTGGGCCACCTGCCCGCCTGTCTTCCGCGTGCCTGTGCACCCGCCTGTCGTCCGCGTGCCTGTACGCCCGCCTGCCTGGAGTGTTCCTTTCTGCCTGCCTGCCTGTCTGCCTGCCCGCCTCGGGTCTTTCCTACATACGCCGCGCTCCCTTAGTGTCGGGCTCGAGCTGATGTCATATATTATACGTGTTGAAATTAAAAGAACTTGTGCTAAACGAGTGTTTTCACTAAGCGTAAACATCGCATCCCGCCCTCCTGGCACCATAAATAAGCAACCCCGACCTGTTCCTGTAAGGCAGAAGCCGTCTTACACCTTCAAAGTTTTGAATACATCATTATTTATACGAAGAGTCTATAACTAAGCCGTAATCTGTATCTAAACAATATTTTGTATGTGGCTGTTTGCCTAATTATATACAGTCGCATACACAAGTTAAGATAAGTTTTCTACAATAAACATTTTCACATCAAAATACGCTTAGAACCCTCAGTACCTGTAGACTGTAGAAACTAGTAAAATTAAACAATTTAAATTATAGTAAAAATTCTACACGCAGCGCTGACAAGAACAATGACACGACTCTCTTTTGTTTTTGTTTTCTTTTAGCGCTGCGTGCAATTAACTTTATTTGTGGCCAGTGCCAAAATATAATAGTTTCATAAAAAGGTGGCTGCCTAAATAGGTGCGTCGCCTACAGTACCATTAAGACTGCTGGTGTGTTGCCAGCCTTGCAGATAATGGTACACTTGCCTTTTAAAGCCATGTTATAGCAAGTTGGGAAAACCCCAGCCACCAGTCCATTCCAAATCTTACACGTATGGGTCAGGAAACACCGCTTATACCGCACAGTGGCGGAGCGCCGTATATATAATTATGTAGGATAAATATATTATATATTTTTATAGTGTGGTCTCCACGGCCCTTGAACTGCCTAGCGTGAGGATACAGAGGCGGCAAAAAAGGCTTGAAAAAGTTTTAACGAGATATTTCCTTACAACTCAGTTATGCAATTCAGAACCATGCTGAAATCGGCAAATAACTTTCAATAACTTCCGACCAAATAAAAGGTTAAGACGGGGTTGTGGAAACGGACAAGACAAGACCCCGTTTGGCAAGATTGTGGGGCTAGGTATAGATGGAAAATGGAATCAAAATAGTAATAGCCGCATCGCGTATAACATGATTCCAATGATTTTCGCCCATTCCCTCGATGGGCTACCATCTGCCCGGGAAGAGAAGCAACTGGTACATTCTATATTTTTTCTTTGCTCCCAGACCAGCATGGAGGTATTTTTGAATTGATTGTTCTTTATTACAGTTGTAGCATGATTATGTACTGAAACAGCGGAAGTTTTTCGTTCGGTGAGTTCACACAATTGCTTGCAATATTGCAGTAGCCTCTGTGTCTAAAATAGCAAAAATGAAATCAAGCTGAAATATGATTTTTTGATATGTCACCACAAATCCTCCACAAATAGATTACCTTAGCATTCCATCTAAACAACAATACAATTCATATTATTATTATAAATCCATGCAAAGCCAAGAGTCGGCCCGCAGACACCAGCCGGCTTACGGGGCATTACGGACCAAGATTAATAAGCAGAGCGGCCCCTGGCCTGCAGGTCGAGGGTCACGCCGCAGGAAGTACTTATACTGCTCATCTGACAACAACAAGTAATTGTGAAGACTGTATAAAACTAAAGGCTGTCCCAAAATAGACGCAAGATTTGAATTTGCCGCCGTTTTTTCATTTAAATGCTGGCATCCCCTAAAAACCTGACAGCTGAATGTTTAGCATACATACGTACATATTTAAATCACGTCTTTATCACTTTCAACATGAAACTCCCGTGAGACTCAAACATAATTACACATAAACGGATAACTCACGTATAAAAGTCGAGTGATGCTCGACATGTTGTGTTGGAAAAAGGACTTCGAAATAGTCCGAAACATGTCCAGCATCACTCGACTTTTATACGTGAGTTATCCGTTTATGTGTAATCACGTCTTTATCCTTTACGGGATAACAAAGACTAAGATAACAAGGCCACGCCCAGCATGATTGTTGGCGTATAGGTGGGAAGGGGAATCAAAATAGTGATGAGTTGCTAGCCGCATCACCCACATGATTTAATTCTCACCCATTCCCTTGATGAGATTTTACCATCTGCGCGGGTAGAGAAGCAACTAGTACATTCTATGTTTTTTTTTTACTCCCAGACCAGCATTGAATGAATGGATAAATGTTTAGGCTTTGTAAAAATGACTTAATATCGGCATTCCGACCATATTTTTCACGAAATTGTCCAACTGTGCCCGCCAACTTTCATTACTTTTGAAATGTTGTTTATTAATGAAAACGCGTTCTTTCATTTAACCCGCCATCTTTACAAATCCTAAACATTCAGCTGTCAAATATTTTTTTGGGGCTACCAGCACTAAAATGCAAAAATGGCGGCAAATCCAAATCTTGCGTCCTTTTTGGGACATTCGTTAGGCTTTGACCGCAATTTGCTCGAGTAGAATTAAAAGCTATCGCGAAACTTATTAAAACACTTTAATCCGACCGAGTTCCTAAATCTTTTCTTAGCGGATGCCATAACTTTCTGCGCAATCCTAACAGTGTTATGAGCTGTGCGTTGATCGGTTGCCTTTTATTTATACAGATTGCGGTACGGTTCTCACTGAGATGCGTCGACTTACTCGTATATTGCGACGCCTAGCTGTCACACATTTCGCCCGTACTTGTCTTAAACTTGTCCAGTGCAGCAGTGCTTGGTCCGGTGCACCCTGGGCATCGGTTAATGATTTCCTGGCGGTCTCCGAGGGATGTCGTTATCCGTTGCCTAAGAGCCCGACAGGGGGTCTTTTGACCGTGTTTTACCGTACAATGGTGCCGATATTTTTGTCACAAGATTCTTGAATACTGTATTTATTACTTTGACATTGGCCAAATCATCGCATCGATCGATGAGGCCGTATTAGAAAAAGAAGAAGACAAATTTATGGTCTGTAATCGTTTAGGGTGTTAGATAGTATTGCTAAACTTTTGTTACACATGACTTCCCACAGTCGGACAATGTCTTGAGTTGTTCAAGCGGGTATAGGTTCCGCTGCGAATTCCCAACGCCCGCGGTCAGGGCCGGCCTCGGCAAGCCAAATTTACTTTCTGACCGTAACTCACACATTTAATTGCTCCCTTACAAGCAAGTTTATACGTTAAAGGTTTAATGTGTGCGTTGTAGTTAGGTTTGAACGGATTGTAATGGAAAAGAGCCGACATACAGAGAAGTATTTTTCCCGATGAAGCTCTGTTGGTGATAGGTATGGAGCAAGATAAACAATCTTCGTAGGGTGCGTGAAGGCGCAGCGTACACACATGCACACACACATACAAACATCTCAGTCCTCCGCCCATATTTACCTAATAATACCTGTTAACAAAAACATAGTATGTAAAATTACTGCTTAAGCACTAAAACATTATTAAAATGAATTTTTGGGGCCTACGCGGTCGTAACTGCTACGGCCACGGTGTAACATCTCATTTGGTCCATTATGTTCTTTTGTGCACTGTATAATATCTAGGCGTACGGATTGACATTCACCCTAATAACATCCTGAAATCTGAACATCTAGGCCTAGGGCCATAAAACATATTGTACTGATTGTAAAATGTAGACTGTAATTGTAATGTAGAATGTAATTTTTCATAAATTTCAGTGAGATTTTAATAAAATATAAGCTAATAATATAGTTCCCACGCGGGCCCAGTGCGCATTGGGAACGTCACACACACCATTGAATTGCTTCACAGTTGTGTGCACGTTTCCTCAAGATGTTTCCCTTCACCGAAAAGCTCATGGTGCATTTCAAATGAGATATCGCACATAAATTCCGAACTCAGGTGCGAGCCCGGGATTCGAACCCATGACCCTCTGCTTGAGAGGCCACAGGTCTAACCACTAGCCTACCACGGCTTCCCTGCGCTGCGGATAAAGCATAGTGAATCCTACTAATATTATAAACGCGAATGTTTGTAAGTATGGATGGATGTTTGTTACTCTTTGACGCCAGAACGGCTGGACAGATCGGGATGAAATTTGGAACATAGATAGATTATAAGTCTGGTATAACACATAGGCTACTTTTTATTCCGAAAAATTATGTGATTCCTGCGGGATAGCGATAAACGAATTCTATCCCACCCTATATAAGTATTTTTATCCGTTGTCTAGTGTCCATATTACAAGCTTTGCTTAGTTTGGGGCTAGGTCAATTGGTGTCCATTATCCCAAGATATTATTATTATTATTATAATTATGTTTCATGTTATAGAGGCTGTGGTTCAAATGATTGGGATGCCGCCATTGACTTACCATAAACAACTAGACTCTCAGTCGCTAACAAAGGTTCCTCAAGAAACGTCCGAGTTGCTTTGTCTATGTGTTGTGTGTATCAACACATCGACTTAGACAGATAACATTAACATATTCGTTCAAATTGACACCTTATTTCGTGGCAGTAATGTTTAATATCAATGGCATAGGATCGTGAGAAGTAATGACACGACGCCACGCGCTGGAAACCTGCCTGTCTCTTTTGTTCTCAATAGTAAGATTACGGTGCGAAAGAGACATATACATTTTTTTCAAAGCGCGGTCGAAACACAACTGAACAAAAACTCTGAACAATAGACGCGTGTTCAGACTTTTGCTTCGGACAGTTTTTGAGCGTGATTGGGAGTCTAGTTGTTTATTGTACGTCAATGGATGCCGCACCTTTTATTTTCAAATAACGCGGTTATTAAACTCTCGACCCGCAGCCGGGTTCATCGCAGCCCCGGTAATCCCTCCGCCGCGCTCCGGCAGCCGGATTAGCGACATAAATATGTTCATTATGCAGATATGCCATTCGATTGGCCGGTATCGAGGACAGTGTTGCCAGATATAGAACTAAAAAATTGCTACGATGAGTCTGTAATGCTATTACATTTACATAGTTTCAAGGAACGATTAATTAAGGCTACAAGAGATTTTAAAAGAAGAAATTCTATTTTTTACTTAAATCATGTCTTAACCCCTTACGGGGTAGACAGGGCCTAAGGTGAAATACCTAAAAGGCCAAGTTTAGCATGATTGTGGGCGTATAGGTTGAAGGGGGAATCAAAATGTATGTATTTTTTGAAATAAGTTTTCGGCTAACAAGGCATTCCTGCAAATATGCATCACTTCTATTTCTTTATTAATAAGTTGTATTATACAATGTTTTACAAAATACGCCGTAAAAAATATGATTAATTATCAAAGCCAAAAATATTGTCAACTCCAATAAACCGTCATGTCAGGGAACTAGATTATATTTAACAGAGAGGCCTATTGGCAGAGTGCAAAGCGGGTGGAGGGGGTAGCTTAAACGATCACAGCGCTCGCTACGGCTAAAATTGACTATTTTGTCGCTGACTTGAGCCGTCAAATCCATATTGCAGTAAACATTTTCTAATCGTTTTTGAGATAAAATATGGTCCTGGTAAGATGTGTTGTTGTGAATTGTAATAACACCAAGAAGAATAGCGACTGTAAATTTTACCAATTTCCAAGACCATGGTGGAAAAGAGACCAAAGAAATAAGTGGATATTAGCCGTAAGAAAAAAAAAGTAAGTTACCTAACCTCTAAAATTTCACTGAAAACAACAATTTTAATAATATTGGCAATAATGTTACTGACTACCATTGTCCAAAATTGTGTAATATAATAAAATAACACATCATCATCATCATCATCATCATCTCAGCCATTACAAGTCCACTGCTGAACATAGGCCTCTCCTTTAGACATCCAATAAGACCGGTTGGAAGCGGCTTGCATCCAGCGCGATCCTCCGATCTTAATGAGGTCATCGGTCCACCTTGTGGGTGGACGTCCCACGCTGCGCTTGCCGGTACGTGGTCTCCACTCGAGGACCTTTCGACCCCATCGGTCATCCGTCCTCCGTGCTATGTGCCCTGCCCACTGCCATTTCAACTTGCTAATCCGCTGGGCTATGTCGGTAACCTTGGTTCTTCTACGGATCTCCTCATTTCTGATTCGATCTCGCAGAAAGACTCCCAGCATAGCCCTCTCCATAGCTCGTTGGGCTACTTTGAGCTTGTTCATAAGGCCCATAGTGAGGGAACACGTTTCAGTGCCGTAAGTCATCACTGGTAACACACACTGGTCGAATACTTTCGACTTGAGGCACTGAGGTATGTCGGACGAGAAGACATCACGCAATTTTCCGAACGCTGCCCAGCCGAGTTGGATTCGGCGACTGACCTCTTTCTTGAAGTCGGACCTACCTAACTGGACTACTTGTCCTAGGTAGACGTACGAGTCAACAACTTCAAGAACTGAGCTCTCAACAGATATTGGAGTGGGTACAACATGGGCATTATACATTATAAATAACACAAGATTTCATTAATATTTTTCACAATATTTACTTACTTCTTGTTTGACAGCGGTGACAATATTGTCCATAATGGCCGCCTGTACGTGGCGCTGTCGTCGCGCACGGTCCAACCTATTTTAATAATTGTACCTACTTTAATCGTTTATCTTTCACAAAATATTTACTACCTTAATACAAGGATGTCATTATGCTCAAGTAATGGCTTCAAAAAACGTGAAGGAGGTAAAAAATATATTTTATCAATTTTAAATCTATCTTTTAATGTTTCTTTATCGTTCCGCGAATTAAGTAGAAATGTAGGTTTATTCTGCGTAGTTTAACCCTTTAACTTTAGTGAAATACGGTTTGCACATCAATATAAAAAATAATGGTTCTTTTTTTTGGGTAAGTTACAGTACGATTTTTGAATATAATTGTAACTGGACTCGTTATAAGGCCCCATTTACCCTCCTTTCGACTTTACGGGTAATTTTGTAACACCTTGTCTAAGTATTTAACCAATCTGGATATAAAGGTAGGTTGAACCTGGAAGTTTTTACATTGAATACTACATTTTTCTTCTAATTTGTAGTTATTTGCGTGGTTCTGGCAACACCGATTGAAACCTCAGGCGCGCGGCGGCGGTGCCTGTGGGAAAATTATATTAATTATAAATAAAGCGCCCACGGCTATTTATTATTGATGCCACAGTTTAAAAATTAAAGAGTTGCCACACTTAACTTTTCTCTTTTTTAATACCTATTAACTTTTTCTAAAAAAGTTAGATGAAAATCTTGAAATCATTTTCAAAGACCTATCTCCATCGGCTCGTTGGAGTGCGCCCTCCAGAAACTTTTCACATTTTAGCAACAGATTATTACTTCTAAACTTCATTTACATTCGGACAGACAAATCAAAGTGTCAGAATGAAATTATACATACATACGTACACAAATCACGTCTATATCCCTTACGGAGTAGACATAGCCTGAGGTAACAAGACCTAAAGGCCACGTTTAGCATGATTGTAGGCGTATAGGTGGAAAGGGGAATCAAAATAGTGATGGGTTACTAGCCGCATCACCTATGAAAGTCATGATTCCTATGCTCATTCCCTCGATGGGCTTTTACCATATGCGCGGGACGAGAAACAACTGGTACATTCTATGTTTTTCCTTTGCTTCCAGACCAACATGGAAGTATGGGTTCAGATTTTCTCCATTTTAGCTTTGGAACACCGAAAACACGTACATATTCACAATATAAACTATCGACACAATACATTCTGTTCAAAGTCGCCATCATTATTTAATAATGCTACAGCCCGTCCCTCTCTTTTTTAAACTAAACAAGAGAGAGAGAGAAATGTATTGGGTAGCTGTGTAGCTTTCAGTCACTGGTGATTTTAATAAATAAAGAAATATTCGATTTCGGTGCAACGATGTAATCGTATCATTTACGAAAACTCACTTAATTCCGATTCAATTTTACGTGTCAACTATCGTTTTTGACACTTCGAGCATGGATCTGACAGCGGGCAACTTAGTCTACGAATTTTGGTAAATCAGAATTAAATCGCATCAAGACGTCAAAGTAAGACCTCGGGACTGATCAGATATAAGACTGTTTTTATTCTATTCTTCCATGCTGGTCTGGGAGTAAAGAAAAAACATAGAATTCACCAGTTGATTCTCATCCCGCACAGATGGTAAAAGCATGGGTGAAAGTCTTAGGAATCATGTCATAGAAGGTGCGCCCAATCGGTGCAACCCATCATATACGCCTTTAGTCATGCTAAACGTCTACCCCAAAAGGGATAAAGACGTGATATATGTATGTATGTATGTTTTATTGTAATTTGGGAATCATTGCTTTCCATTCAATCCCATGCGAATGGTCGCTTCAATAGTTCAAAGTAACTACTCTCAAGTGTCGAAGAATAAGAAATAGTTTTATTTCGAACAAGTAAGCGAGCTTTTCCCGCGCAGTTAATAATTTCTTATATCCCTCGGGACGGGATAAGTGGCGTTGTTTATTTTTATGTCATAAACTACTCATGTGTTAAATTTAACGAGCGTCCGTCGGAGCATTATGTTTTATGTACAGTCACCGTCATATATCTAGTTTGCAGCATCCAAGTCCTCCAAATAGTTCGGTACATAATAGGTACAGTAAAGCGTGAGTCCCACTGAGGGAATTAGCGAAAATCATAGGATCATGTTATAGGCGATGCAGCCAGCAACCCATCACTATTTTGATTCCACTTTCCACCTATACGCCCAGTCTTGCTAAACGTGGCCTGTAGGTCTTGCTACCTTAGGCTCTGTCTACCCCGTAAGGGATAAAGACGTAATTTGCGTGTGTGTGTAGGAATATCGCTACTTTACGTACAAAACAGTCATACGCATTATCTTTGTAAGTCTACTATCAATACTTTTATTAGGCTTTAAGAAATCAATTCTACCGTTAAACCGAATCCATCGATACGAGTGCGCGATCCAAGCTATCCCATGCTATAGCAAAGTCGCAATAACCGGATATAACCGGTTATACCCGGTTGTAATCCGGCCAGTTATCCGCCTCTGTGATTGAATCGTGAATCGCAGGATTACTCGTTCACGGAAACTTCTAGGTCGTGGCATTATTGGCGGAGTTAGTTCATCGAACAAGTTTCACTATGAAATTCTGTGAAGTGCATAATCTCCAGCGTTAGAGTTCTATGATAGAATCTGTTTGAACGTTCTGAAGATTTAGATCGAATCGAAGTTATTTGAACGTTTGGAAAATCTAAAACATGTTAAGTCTATGGTGGAACGCAAGGCATGGCGGTTTGTTGATTTTGCATCTCTATTATTTAATAAATTACAATAATAATGATGAAGAGTGGTGATGCAAGAGCCCTTGGAAGAGATCCTATTTACATTTAAAAAGCATCTAAAATCCATTCAGCTTCAGCGTGAAAAAGTAACAAAATAAACAGACACAAATTTTCACATTAATAATATTAGTGTTTACTAGTATTTTCCTTACAGACGCGCTATTAGCTTTCACTTATTTTTGTCTCGTCTTAGCACAATGTCTTAGTTACTTCAGGATGTCGTATCTAATGATGTCATATTCAGAGTATATAATGATTATAATCTTTTTGTGACAGGACAATAGAGGTCCCATCCTTTCAAACAACCACAACTAGTTTATCCGGCTCTTCAACCTCTTACGCTAACTTGAATACGGACGTCGATCCCACATTTGATCGTCAAAAGATTTCATTGATAATGCTATCAACGAAAACTTGTACAGCGAGTCGACAGAATACACCAATAGAAAGGAGTGAGAGCCAATATTGTGACGCCAGATGCCTCGACACAAGCGAGAAATATCATTATGTTCGCGTTACATTGCCGTGGCGGATTGATCACTTACAAATCCATAGCGCGCCGGCCCCGCGATGGAACGCGTGCTCCCCGATATTGTTTGCGTCGTGCATTTACAGCGGATTCCCGTGAGAACGATCATCCGCCTCGCTCGGATTGCCGAAAGCTGACGAGATTAAACGATACTCAATTCGTGTGGTTTAGTGTTATGTCATTCTCTTGCTCAGAAATCGGGATAAGGCATGTGAAGAAAAGTAAGTTAGTAAGTAAATGTTTTATTGTACAAATATAAAAAAAACAGAAACAAATCACAAAAAAAGAATTTATCCCTATAAGGGATCTCTACCAGTAAAGTTAAGAGAAAAAAGAGAAAAAAAAGAAAAAGAAGAAGAAGAGAGAGAGAGAAAAGTTGTTGTTAGAAGTAGAAAAAAAATACACTAAAGAAGTAGAAAAATCTCTACTCAGGAAGACCCTCTGACCCAAACGCAAAATCTGAATAAGAAATCCATGGTATGGATTAGACGGATTCGTCACGAAATATTCATGTGCATCGCAACGAATACGCACACACACACACACACACACACACACACACACACACACTCACACACACAAATCACGTCTTTATCCCTTATGGGGTACAATACAATACAAATACTCTTTATTGAACACCACAGATCAGTACAAAACAATACAGAAACAAAGAACAAACTAGACAATAGGTAGACAAAGCTTGAGGTAACAAGACCAGGTCACGTTTAGAATGATTGTGAGCGGATAGGTTGCTTGGAAGCAACGAATACGTATTTTAGGAAATACACGATCCTATATTGACACAATAGTATCACGATAATATTGATCCATGCCTATAATAAAAAAGTAAGTACACCTTTTAAAAATATGTAATGCCACTTCACACAAAAGCAAAAGTAAATCGGCGTGTAAACAGAGCGAGAGGCGCCTGAGCCGTCAGCCAACACACAGGAGTATCTCAAGGCGGTATCATCGAGCTCTGCAAATAAATGTTGAGTGATTGTAAAGTCCGCTGAACAGCGCCGGGCGCGCAAAGTCGCGGGATTTGCGCGTATCTGCGGCTGGCAGGCGCCGAGTTCTTACACACAGAGATTATCTAGAGCCAGACATGTCTACACAATAGCAGAGAAAAATGTGGGAGATTTCGTAATTTTTTTTTTCATATATTCATTGTAAAGTGTAATTTTTAAAACACTTTTTTACTCGTTAATTCAGTTTTGGATAGTTACACTAACCTGTTTTTATTGTATTTTTAATTGTTACGTAGCATGTTACCACTCAGACTTAACAAATTTCCTTGGTAATCGACTTAAAAAAAAAACATTTAAACCAAGTCTTGTTACAACCGGTCAAGTATTTGTGGAACTACACACACGTAATCAAAGAATGTACGTCATTTGTGCGGCTAAAATATCAGACTATTTTTAATTGGGTACCAATGTTTTAGTTTGATAATATTTTTCTGATTATAGGAACTCTTATATCTAGACTATAAATTAATACTACACCGATAACCAAAACGCTAACAAAAACACTATTTCTTTAAAAACTGGTCAGTTCTGCGCTAGTAGCGTTCTTTACAGCTAAGTACATGTGGTGATGTTGTTGCCAGCTAAACTGTTTTTGAGTAAAATTGTGCGTTACCTCGGAGAGTTAATTTATGCAGAAGTGTCGCTTCTGCGCGCAGCCTTTTCTTCCCCGCGTACAGTACAGACACGTGGCGATTCTTTCTCCAACTACGAGTAAACTGTTTGCGGGCAGCCGTTGCCGCCGTTGACTGTTTGTCGTGGAGGTAGCTTTGTTACTTTTTGGAAGTACTACGTTTTATATTGAAGTTAAAATGTAACAGTCGCTGTTGTAATTTATTTCAGAGAGTATTATTAAAGTCGGACTCGTATTTACCGACTTAACACGACGAGTAGTGGATAACACAATTACCAAGTAGAGTCTATTATCTGACTTGAAAATAGAGAACGCTTAAATCCAAATAACAGATGTTGGTCCAAAAAAGTCGACAGGCGGGAAAGTGTATGATAAGGGAAGGAGCTTAGACACAATGAAGAATATAACAAATCAATAAAATAATTGTACAGAGCAGGCACTACTGCCCTGTCAATATTAGAATATTCATGCTCGAATTGTGCCAAGTCAATTTCGCCAACTTAATTCGACGATTAAATTAAGAGCATCTAACTCGATTCCTCCGTCCAAACATAAATAACAATTTAGCAACAGTATTCAAACATTTGTCAGTAAAACTTGGCGAACAATCGCGCCCGAACCGCCTAAATTAATTGGAAGCACAATAGGCGAGAGACAAAGGGCGCTAATCTCCACAGAACACCCTCAATTAATTACCGTGGATAATGACATCCCTAAGTAGGTGAACGAGAAGCGATATAAAAATCGAACCACTTGTTTAACATACTGCCGGTGTTTAAACAATAAGTTTTAGCGCGGAGTCCGTGTCGCGTGGGTCGGTCGGCATTCGCGCCGCGGCCGTCTACGCGAGCGGTCTACGCCGCTGCTACGCCGTAGCCCGTAGCGCTACGCTCGACAACTTTGTGGATTGTTTGTGTCTGTGTCATGTTGATGTTCGCACTTGACCGTTGACTTTACCGTGGAAAGTAAGTTATTAGTCACTGCATGTTTAGATAACTTATAGTTATTAATTCGTTCAATTTAATAAAATTAAAATAATTTCCAATTAAATAGACGGAAAAAGTTTATTCTACATTTTGATTGTAGTTTAACCATAGACGCAATATGAAATAGAGCAAGCAAACTCGGAACAAACTTTATAATTCAACGATAACTTCTAAAGTAAACTAAAAACAAATTCAGTATAGTTCTAAATATAAAATTACATCATCAAAGGCAAAGTTTACTCGTAAAGTGTAATTTGGAACTTAATGAATGTTTGTGACCGTCAAATTAAAGTTTACACAATTACGGGTTAACAGTTTACATTCGTATTAATGGAAAAGACAAAGCAACTAAACTTTGCTAAAGCTTTGCTACAACAAGCAGACAACTTGACAGAGTATCAAGTTAAACAACTAACTAAAATTTCAGTTTAACTTTTTGAGTTCGTCCCTAAAACTTAGTTTTAGGAAAATATTAACATTTGTATTACGGTACCTAAAGAGATATTGAAATGACAATTAATAACTTTATAGTTTTGATAGGAATAACAAATAATTTGAGGAAAGTTATCGTTATCATTGAAAAACAAGTTTAGTTATCGTTTGAGTTTTTAAATATTCTGACTAATTAAACGTAGAAAGTTCTTGATTTGTTCTCCTTACAATTTTATTTAGTCTTAGCCCAAGGGACTTTTTTAATCACGTATTTTAGTTTTGTTAAAACAGATCTTAATATATTTAATAGTTTAATATATTTTCATACGTATCAATAACAGTATACATAACTACGTATGTTCAGTTAGTAGGCTGTGAAAATATATTTTTAATCGATACATCACAATAGATTTCCTTTTACATATTTTACTATTGGTAAATGTTTAGTTAACATAAGTTTAGCTACGGTATATGAAAAAAGAAGTTGCTCAAACTTTTTTTCCTGGCAATAATATTATACATACGATTGATAAAAGGCTTTTCCAAATTATCTAAATGGCTTATCATTCATAATAGCAAAGTACCCGCAGGCAAAGGATTATATTTAAAGTTTTCATTATAATAATTAAATAATAAATTAAATTAATGCCCCAAACAAAGGAGAGTGAATCATGCTATCACTCCGTATTTAGATTTGATTGTTAAATTGCTAGCTGATCCGATCCACTCGTGCAAGCTATGTCTGTGCGCCATATGCTGTTATATGAACTCCAATCGCCCAGTAGGTGTCGGGCTTGTGGAAACAACATCGGTACATCGATATAAAACTTTCAGTAACGGAAATCGTATCAAAAAAGATTTATTTTCAAATTTAGTTTATTTTTCGAATATTTAGCTAAATTCAGAGTCGTAAAAAATCGGAACGACGGCAAAAACTATTGTATTGTCTATGCCTAGTAGTTATAATCAGTTGAACAAGACTAAACTGAATACATTATTGTTTTAGAATCGAAAATATCCAAAAATGTTGATGTTGACCGATAGATCGATATTTTTTACTGTCGACACGTTCCAGTAGTTACAGAGCAGTTGAGGTTCAAGAGTTGGATGCTCAGCTAAGTAACCCCTGATACAAGCAATGATTGGTGTTGTTGTTGTTGGCAGCGCCGGCGCCCGCGGCCATGTGGTGCGCGTGCGCAGTGCTGCTCGCCCTCACCGGTAAGTGGTCTAATGCCCTCTTCTGTGCGCTTACTGTAATACGAACTGTAATATGTACGACGTATGATTGTAGGTCTTTTAATTCCTATTTTCTTACATCACACTAATTTTGTCACAAAGCGCAAATTTAATAAATCAAACTATTTTTTTTTTATATATAAAAGGGGGCTAACGAACAGACGGGTCCCCTGATGGAAAGTAATTACCATCGCCCAGGGACACCTGACTTGGGCCATTACAGGTGCGTTGCCGGCCCTTTCAAGAACAAGAAGGCTCGCTTTTTAAAGATCCCTAAATTGTACGGTCGAGTGCAAAAATAAGTATCGATAGGAACTTCTCAAAAACATGTCCCACGACATTATACGACCTTATTACGCTGGCGTAAGAGCGTATGGTACTTATTTTTGAAACTTTGTCTAGATACATATTATTACACTTGACTGTACCGCTCAGGGAATGTTGCAGCAGGAAGTCAGAAAGATTGACAAACAAGCTGCCGAATTTCAAAAGGTTAAGCGTTAAGTGCGAATCGTACGCGCACTGAGGGTCCCGTACGTACTGAATTGACGGAGCCGGTTAGGTGTGCTTAAATTTGTCACACACAATGTATTTCGGTGACCAGAACATCATACGCTTTTGTCATGTGAATGCATGTGTATAAAATTTCAACTTAATTAGTTCAGTCGAGTCAATGGCCATGAAACCCTCAGTGCTCGGGTCAGACTCTAACTGGACAGGTTTTTATTAACTTGCAATATATTTACGCTACGCTACGCGCTCGGATTCTTCCATGCTGGGCTGGGAGCAAAGAAAAAACATAGAATGTACCAGTTGCTTCTCTACCCGCGCAGATGGTAAAAGCCCATCGAGGGATTGGGCGAAATTCTTGGGGATCATGTTATATAGGCGATGTGGCTAGCAACCCATCACTGTTTTGATTCCCCTTTCCATCCATACGCCCACAATCATTCTAAACGTGATCTTTAGGTCTTGTCACCTTAGGTTCTGTCTATCTCGTAAGGTATAAAGACGTGATTTATGTATGTATTTATATGTATGCGCTTGGATATTCCACTTCTACGCCAGGGGAAGACGTAAAATTGTGTACACACCTCGGGCGGTGATAAAGGAAGCCTCAGTTCGCATGTTTGTCGCCCTCGCCTTTGGCTCGTGCAACAAGTTCTGCTATCTGACTCAATCTTTATTTCAACGAACAAAAAAAAAACAAACAAAAGAATTAGTTACCTTGCTACTTGAAATGGACGCTTGATTCAATAAAATCTTTATTTCAACACCCTCGGAATGTACTCTAGCAACGGACACCAGTTTTACCTTCGCTGCCGCGTCGTGATAAAATAATACTGTGAAAAACATTATTCTGCTGAATTTCCCCCGATGACGTACGTAAATATTAACAGCGCGCTCCGTCAGCGGATAATTAAAACCGACTTCGTGTACCACGCTACCCTTTTTGTATAAAACGATACAAAAACATCATAACGGCCCGGCGAGGCGGATTAGCACCAGAGTTCTGTACATACAGATACACACACACAAATCACGTCTTTAAACCTAACTGGGCAGGCAGAGCGTAAGGTAACAAGAACTACAGGTCACGTTTAGGGATAAGTTCGCCATTATACTTTTCGAAATTTTCCAGTATCTAATTTCATCGGTTCAAAAGATAATAAGTGACGTTAAAATACAACGGAGCCTCAGTAATAGGGTTCCAATAGCGTTCAAAACCAAACCAAACACGCACACGACGAGGCACAGCTTAAACCGGCCTTTTTTTTTATGGTGTGGAAAATGCGCCTTATGCATCCGCCCGGTACGGGTTTACCGGGGGTATGTGGGGCTCTCCCGCCACGGCAGGCATACCCACTAAAAACCACACGGATTCCCTACTCGGTCGTATGTGAGGCGTTACGGGAGCACTCGGTGTCACCGCGACGCCCCACGACCACCCCGGTATAGGTTCCCTCTTCGCGGCACCTGTGCAATGCAGGTTTGGGAAATCCCGCCCTTCCCCGCTGGTGCCGCTTGAGCTTAAACCGGCCCTAAGCCGTTTCCTAGACCCTATCTTTTTATGTTTGTTCATCATCAGCCAGAAGACGTCCACTGTTGAACAAAGGCCTTCTGCTATGAACGACAACTCAACACCTGCATCCAGCGGTGTCCCGCAACTCTCTCGATGTCGGTCCACCTAGTGGGAGGCCTGCCAACACTGCGTCTTCCAGTTCGCGGCCGCCACTCGAGAACAAATTTTTTTTAAAAGTCAGATACTGCATAATAGTGCTAAATGGCTCACGTATATTTAGTACATACATACACATACACAAATCACCTTTTTATCCCTTACAGGGTAAACAAAGCCTAAGGTAACAAGACCTACAGGCCACGTTTAGCAAGACACTGAGGGCTTAGGGGTGGAAAGTGGAATCAAAATAGTGATGGGTTGCTAGCCGCATCGCCTATAACATGATTCCTATGATTTTCGCCCATTCTTTCAATGGGTTTTTACCATTTGCGCGGGAAGAGAAGCAACTGGTACATTCTATGTTTTTTCTTTGCTCCCAGACCAGCATGGAAGTATATTTAGTCTGTGTACATTTTTAAAGTGCACGGCCACCTGCTTTGAAATATTAAGAGGTGCACGGAGACAATGGCTTGCCGCGGACATTAGGCGCCGCGACCGATGCCGTATCAAAAATTCCATTACTAGTAAAATGCTAGTGTTTGAATGTATAATGCAGCCGAACGTGACCGCGCGTTACGTCGCCAAGTCACAAGCGAAGCGCGGGTGACGTCAAGTTACAAGCGGAGCGCGGGTGACGTCAAGTTACAAGCGGAGCGCGGATGATGTCGGCAAGTTACGTGCGGAGCGCGGGTGACGTCGGCAAGTTACGAACGAAACGCGGGTGGCTTCGGAAAGTTAGGAGCAGAGCGGGAGACATCGGCAAGTCACGAGCGGAGCGCGGGTGACGTCGGAAATTTATGAGCAGAGCGTGGATGACGTCGATAAGTTGCGAGCGGAGCGCGGGTAACGTCGAAAGTGTGATCGCCATTTGTATTCGCGTCGCCGGGACAGGTTTCACGGCATTTACATTGTATTGCACAGAGAGAATAGATGCAAAGCTACTACAAGTCTTGTGAAGTAACTTGAACAATTGTTACCATCTAGAGCTGAGCGCGCATATAACAACATAATGATTGACTTTTGCACTTTCTATTTCATACTGAAACATAAAAGATTTTAGAATGGAAGGATGAATAGGCAGTGGAGTCGAACCCGGGAACACTTCATGGACACTTTTACAAATATGCACAGAAATCAAACATTCGATTTATGAACATTTTTCTTTGTGCAAAGTCGGTTTCAAAAATAGAGACTTTGAAATATATTGCATGTGCAACACATTTTGGTTCAGGGCACTTACAGACCGTTAGGATGGGAAGAAGAAAAAACCAGCAGTTCTCTTACTTTTTTTAAAACTTTTTTTTTTCATTTACCGTCAGTCAATAACTTAAAACGCTTTCCGCTTACGTTTGTGCACTTTATCAAAATTTAAACTTGCTACACGAAACATACGGCGCTCGACGCAACTATAGCGAGGCTGTCCTCTGTGGAATCAGTTTGTGTCATATTTAATTTTCATAATAATTACTAGCCTGCATACATGATTGTAGCATGTTATTTTAATTAAATAAATACATACGGGGTAGACAGAGCCTAAGGTAACAAGACCTAAAGGCCACGTTTAGCTAGATTGTGGGCGTACAGATGGAAAATGGAATCAAAATAGTAACGGGTTGCTAGCCGCATTGACTATATTTGCGGGTGGTAGGGCCTTGTGCAAGGTCCGTCCGGATCGCTACCACCATCTTACTCGCTAAACCTGCCGCTAAGTAGCAGTGCTTGCACTGCTGTGTTCCGCTGTGGAGAGTAAGACAGCCGGGGAAATTACGGGCACAAGAGGCGTTTCATCTTAGTCCTCCAGGTTGGCAACGCATCTGCAATCCCTCCGGGGTTGCGGGTGTCTATGGGCAGTGGTGATCACTTACCATCAGGTGACCCACTTGCTCGTTTGCCTTCCTATTCATATATAAAAAAAAAAAAAACACCGTTCCTATGATTTTCGCCCATTCCCTCGATGGGCTCATACCAACGCGGGAAGAGAAGCAACTGGTACATTCTATTCTATATCTTTTCTTTGTTCAGACCAGCTTGGAATATTATACACGCAGACAATAATTTGCTTTTGACTTTGTACGCGATCTGTAATTCTTAGTCAATGCGATCGCGTGTTGTTCAATTTGTTGATCACCGAGTTTTCTTACGCTGGTAAAATTCCATAATTCGTATGACCACAGCTAATTAGCACGCCTCAAAGCTACCTAATCTAAGTACGCCGAGCTCCCCACAACCCGGGATTCACACATAATTCCCGCGGGAAACAGTTTCCAATAAGTTCAGAGCTCTTCAGCACGAATCATCATATCATCCTGCTGCAATATCAAAGCCTCGCGGTCGCCCCCCCTCACCCCCCTAACCAGCCTACCAAGACCCCGGAGCCTGCGACAAACCGGCGAAAACACTCGCCGCCGGGGATCTAGTTACACTGGACCGTGGTACGTTACGGTCTACTTTTAATTACATGCATCATACCGCCCGAGTGCAGTTTGAAAAGGGATTTCGAGGTTTGAGTTTTTAATGCGGTTTTTTCTTTGTTTTGGTTTGGAATTAAAAATTGGTCGCAACAGCTTTCACGTCATTAATGATGGGTGCGATGATAAGCAAGAAATGAGTGCATGGCACACACACAAACACACACAAATCACGTAGACAGAGCCTGAGGTAAAGACCTAAAGGCCACGTTTAGCATGATTGGGGGTGTATAGGTGGAAAGGGGTATTAACTCAATTCTACTTACTACTTAATTCAAACCTTTTTTTTACTTTTCTTTTACTTCCATGCTGGTCTGGGAGCAATGAAAAACGTAGAATGTACAAGTTGCTTCTCATCCTTGCAGAAGGTAAAAGTCCGTCGCGGGAATGGGCGAAAATCGTAGGAATCATGTTATAGGCGATCCGGCTAGCAATCCATGACAAAATCACTATTTTGATTCCTTAGGTGTTCTCTGTCTACCCCGTAAGGGATAGTGACGTGATTTGTGTATGTATGTATGTATGTTTTTACTGAAATTATCCAATTAATGCAGATTACTTCAGCGGGTTATTGGTGGTTTAATTGATCACCCTTGATAATGTTTTTTAGGTTTTTTTTTAGTTAACATTACATTATAAAGCCTAAAATTAGTAATCCTTTAGTTCTAAATGCTCATTGACCGTCCACTTATCAAAATGTACAGCATTTGCATAATCATGTCGCTTTGCTGTTTAGAGTGTGCTTACACTATGGCAGATCAGACTTGCAGAACCCACCCACGTTAGTCGAAATCCACTCGGTCCGATATACATTGAGATGTAATTAGTTTGCGCTGAATGTCTCTACTCCGTCTTAGTGGAAATAGACCCTATCTTCATTGGACAATAAGAGAAGTGTAGTCACATGATAAATAAGGTAAGAGAGTCTCACCATTCATGGGCGAGTGACATGCCAGAGAATTCAAAATGCGTTGCCGCCTGCAGTACCAAAGATACATTACCTCACGTTCATCAATTATTAAAATTATTCCGAAACGCCTTTGCACGCGTTAATATAATTAACTACCAAACAAATAAACAACACTCCGCAGAACAATTATCGGAATACATTTCGCTAATCGAATGCAACGCAATTCAATCAGCAGACCTGTCACAGAATTGGGAATTCGTATCGAAATTAAAATATTTATTCTTTTGTGGTATATATTTATAGAAGCATCATCTCCTGGAGTCTTTGGTATATGTTCCAGAGGTGAGCTTAGACCATTTCAGATATTACCAATGCTCAGACATTAACTGGCTGGGCCCGAAGGTTCCGAGCCAACTCTTGACAGCCGTCGGGCATCGGATCTCGATCCAAAAGATTCCTCTGAACCATATCTATTGCTCCTACACTGCGTCGATACCCGCCACTAAAGACTAAGCACGTTTGTGCACGTTAACAGAGGATGTTATGTTATATTTAATACTTTCCCTTCAAAACTTACGGCCATAAAATTTGTGATTCTATCTATCTAATCAGCCCACATCCACCCATCGCTGAATAAAGGCCTCTTCATTTAACGCCACTTTGCCAGTTCTCGTGCCAGTCTCATCTACAGTTTTCCAGCCAAATGACAGATGTCATCTGACCAACGGGCTGATGGTATGCCCACTGACCTTCGACCCAGTCTTGGCCGCCACTCTGTGACCGCCTTCGACCATCTCTCTTCGTTCCGTCTTGCCAAGTGCCCCGCCCATCGCCACTTCAGCTGTTTTATCCTAGTTCCGACATCCACAACCTCTAGTCCGTTTCCGAATTTCAGAACTGGGGATGTGTTCAAGAAGTGAGATGCCCAACATAGCTCGCTCTATGGCTCTTTGTGCGTCTTTAATTTGGTGCATGTTTGCCTTCGTGAGCGTCCATGTTTCTGCTTCGTAGAAGAGGACAGGCAGAATACATAGAGATGTGATTAGTTTGCGCTGCATGTCTGTGATTACCTTATATAGTCTTACTTCCTACGGGTATACCACAGTGACAATGTTTTTTACTCATCTTACTCATTTCTTTCATTATCGCAACCGTGGTATTACAATGTTGGTAACTAATCGTCAGTGGAAATAAGAATTACCGTAAGGGACATATGCTCATTTTTCAGTAGAGCCAAAAACAACATTTTATTTTTGAAAATAAGCTTTATTTTTGTTATTTTAAATGCTATAATAATTACACCAATTACAAAGTTTTATGAAATTTTCTTCTGTTTTCAATGGTTTTAACTAAATTAAGCTGCTTTCAGTAGTTCTCAAAATCGTATGTCCCTTACGGTGTTTTTTTTGCAGAAAATGATCTTTACACTGATGCTTAAATTAATTATGAATAAAAACGGCAGTGTAAAATAATGTATAGGTTAAAAAAATAACCTATGATTAATGTAACGCACACAATTTAAATTTACTTTTGAGATACAGTAATCTGACTGACAGTAAAAAATAGCTCTAATTGCCTTTTATTAAAGTTAGAAATGTAATGTCATTGTAACTCATAAGCAAACACCGGCTTGACGGGGGCAAAAATGTACCAGTGCTAGTGATTCATTCAAAATCGACTAAGTTTATCGACATCGATAAAAACAAATTTTACCATCATTATCATAACTAATGGCTAAATTTTAATACTTTTAATTACGTGCAAACCTCTTTCATTTATACTTATCGCAACTATAAACAACCGATATCTCACAATGACTGTGTCGAGTCACTTTTGACAACCATTGAAATTACATTGAATAATTCATCCAGTACAACAATATTATTTAGCATTCCGACCAATTAAGCCTAACTTTTTGTTTTTAAATCGGTTTAAAATGCCTCGCAAGAAAAAAGATCGTTCATCTTCATGAAAAGTTGACCATTCAGATATAGAAGATAAAAGGTACGGCTTACGTTTGCAAGAAATGTAAAATTCGTATGTGACGTAAAAAGATTTGCGTACAAAAGTATGTAAGAAGCCAAAGGCATAACAGCGTCGCTAAAAACCAAAACGTATTTAACCTGGACTTGCTAAAATTTATTTTAGCTTGCAGTATAAACATGGACCCAGGTGGGAAATCCCATTTTCATCAATTTCCTATCTGATTGCATATTCGGGTAATATGGTTCAGAAACATACATTCCCAGCGAATCACTTTTGAGAAAAACGACCTTAGACGTCGCTTTTAAAGAGACGATGAAACAGATTAAGGCTAAACTAGGAAATTCTAGAATTTATGTGAGTGTAAACGAAAGTACAGATGACAATGGGCGTCAGATTGGGAATGTAATGGTTGGAGCACTATTAGAAAATCAAATGGGTACCCCACACTAAACTTAATATCTAGCGTTTGTCTAGAGGAAGTAAACAATGTTAGTATAACGAATCTTATTCAAAATGTCATGGAGTCGTTGTGAGGAAGTAACCACAACAAACATAATAAAGTTTTGTTACTTCTTACGGATGACGTAGCCTACATGCTAAAAGCTGGTAAAATTTTAAAAATGGTTTTTCAGAATTTAGTACACGTCACGTGTTTGGCACATGGCGTACATAGGGTTGCTGAACAAGTGCGATTACTGTTTCCTGCTGTAAATAATTTAATTGCTTACACAAAAAAGGTATTTCTGAAATCACCTAAAAGAGTAAAAATATTTCACCAAATGTTACCGAACGTTCCTTTGCCACCACAACAGACGATAATACGATGGGGAACATAAATAAAAGCGGCTATTTACTATCATAAACATTTACCAGCCATCAAGCAAGTCGTACGAACATTTAATAAAAAAGAATCAACGTGTATATTGAAAGCAAAACGGGCAATGAATGATATATACATTCTCAACAATTTGAAATGGATAGCCAACAATCTATCCATCATACCAAGTACGATTGAAAAATTACAAACACAAAGTCTAGAAGCCAGTTTGCACATTGTCCATAAGTTAAAAGTACATAATATTAAGATTACGTTTAAATCCTCAAGGTAAAATTATTCACAAAAAACTTCAAATAGTGTTAGAAAAAAACGTCGACATATTTTCAACTTTAAAAACATCAAATGATTTGGTATCCGGAAAAGAACTAGAACTGAGTCGTACAGAAGAAAATCATCAACACTATAAATTGTTTGAATTTGCTCCAGTTACTACAGTTGACCTAGAAAGGTCATTTAGCTGGCTAAAATGGATATTGTTGCCCAGGCGACGAAGATTGAAGTCTGAAAATGTGGAATAAATGTAATGGTATTTGTCCGTGTTTTGTTCGTGTTATTCGTTTCATTAGGTACTGATATCTTTAATTTCAGTTCAAGAATTGATATCCCCTTAGGGGTGGAATTTATCAAAATCCGTTCTTAGAGGATGCCTATGTCATAGTAGCTTTATGCATGCAAAGTCTCGGCCCGATCGGTTTAAAATTGACAAAGTTTCATACAAAGTTTCATCCCCTATTTTATCCCCTTGGGGGTAGAATTGATCAAAATTATTTCTTAACGGATGCCTACATCATAACATCTACCTGCATGCCAAATTTCAGCCCGATCCGTCCGTCATTTAGTCAGTCACCTTTGATTTGAGTTATATGTATTTAGAAGATAGAAAGATAGATTAACTAATTCCTCAAAACGTTAATTTTTGCGTATGACGCTTTCTTCTCAATTCAAATTCTTAAAAGTAGACAACGGTTGTACGTCATTTTTATCGATAACAACTAATAAAATTAGTTTAATGTGTCCTCGCACTATTAAACGTCAGTACAGATTTGCACCCGTCAATCCGGTGTTTGCTCATAAGTTTAATAAATTGCAGTTTCAGTTGTTATAAAGATTTATATTGGTCGTAAGTAAATAATTAGACATACACACTTGGTTTTTTTTTCTCAACGAGAGAATGTTACCATAATTTTAAACTGCGTAATTCAAGTAAAGGTATTTTTCATTGGTTATTTTGTTAGATGATTTAAAGTAAAGGACAAATTTTATGTGCATTGACTTAAAACTTCTGATGTAAGGAATTTTTTATTTCCATTTTGAATAGTTTTTAAAGTAACGGACATATTCGATATTTTTTAAACAGGTACTGTGTTGATTTTTTTTAATGTAAGTGACAAATTATACAGTTTTAAAAGCAAATTTAAGGTATGGGACATAGGTATAAATGTATAAATAAAATATCATATCAATATTATTTAACGTAAAGGACATTTCTGTCTGAATTGGATGTGTCATTTAATGTAATGATCAGTATTTACCAGAATCAGTTCGACTAAATTATGGTAACGTACCTTAAGTTATTTTAGTAACATTTTACATTAAAATCACAAAATCATACGGTAGTTACATTACTCGCTTAACCTTGTCACATTTAAGGTGTACTTTACATTACATTTTTGCCAAAAAAATCACGAATCTCTTAAAAAAATTCTAACGTAAGGGGCATCTTTTTAAGGAATATGCTAATTTCGATTACTCCACCAGAAGGAGCGAAAAATTTCCGTTCGAATGGTATATGTAACTCATTTTGCTCATTTTGTCCCTTACGTTAATTCTTATTTCCACTGACGTAATATTAAAGAAGTTCCACATGGACCCCGGTGGGGTGTAGCCATACAATAGGCAGAACAATAACAACCAACAGGTAGCTATACAGGTTACAATTTGTCGTCTAAAAAGTCAGATACGGAATAGTAACATTTCTCTATTAAAAATGTAGGTACAAAATTATTAAGTAAGTAATTTGTCCAGGTCGTTTCACGAAACAACAGATATATGAGACGTTCCAGAAGGTTCTTGTTAACACGAGGATAGAGCCGCAACGCGCTGTCTCTTAACGATAAACCATAATTATTTGTAGTATTAATATCGATTCCCTTCAATCCCAATTGGTAATTTGGTTTCGTTACATTTTGTTCAGGGCTGTCAGCTCCGGCGGGTGAATGAACCTGAGTGAAATGTTAATTAAATTGAGCTGCATATTTTGATGTAAATAACGTTTTTTAGTAAAAAAAGTTCCATTCGTCTTTATGATTTTTAATGTACGCACTGAGAACATACTACAAGGATATTTTTTCAAGATGATTTCACATACATTTTAACAACATTCAGTTAGCAATTACAATTTTATTTACGTCAAAAAACGGTCGATGTTTCTGTTTACGTCTTTATTCCTCACGGGGTAGATAATAATAAGGTAACAACACCTAAAGGCCACGTTTAGCATGATTGTGAACGTATATGTGGAAATGGGAATAAAAATAGTGATGGCTTGCTTGCCGCGTCGCATATAACATGATTTTACCATCTGCGCGGAAAGTGAAGCAACTTACTGGTACTAAGTACTGGTTATAAGAGTCACTGTCAGAAAAAAAATGACAGGTTCCAGACCTACATTTTGAAGGTTGTAAACTGAGCTTAAAACTATAATTACATTTAGTTATTTTTTGCAAAACAGTCTTGAGAAAAAGTTATTAAATTACGCTACCTATTTGCTGTGTGTTTCTAGCGACAATATTGCTAAAAAATAGTAGTTATCGATACTGTCGATATTCAAATATCCTTACAAACCTTCGCAAGTTGTGGAAGAGTTTCGGCGCGAGCACTCCAACGCGCGTCCCGACTAAGGACTCGCCTTCAAGCACCACGTTTGATGTCACTGTTCGTAATTAATGACAGATATAATACAAAGAACGAATTAGTGGCAGGCGATGTCTCTGTTTCTGCCGACATTTTGTTTGGTCGCTGTATTCGTCAGGTAGTACGAAAAAAAAATCTCAGGAATCATGTTATAGGCGATGCGGCTTGCAACCCATCACTATTTTGATTCCCCCTTTCCATCTAAATGCCCACAGTCATGCTATGCGTGGCCTTTAGGTATTGTTACCTTAGGCTCTGTCTACCCCATTAGGGATAAAGACGTGATTTGTGTACGTGTACGTGTACGAAACGATCTAGAGATAAAACCAAAGCCTCCTTACTACTCGCGATTCTATTCGGTGTTATTTCTACCCGTTTGTGATTGTGATGGCCTAGCTAGACGGATCCGTGATCAAATTGGGTGAAGAAAGGTTAGGACACGAGTAACCGAAACCGACGCGCATGTATGAAGAGATTGATGAATGTGGATGAAGCGAAAGAGGTGTGTCAATATCGTACATAGCAAGTGGATCAAAGTAGTCTCTGCCTACCCCTGTGGGAAAGAGGCGTGACGGTATGTGTAGTAGCGCCGAAATTACTCGTCCGTGTTTCCGTGTTTATCACATACGCTACATTTTACACGAAACAAATTTTTCATAATTATGACTTGAAATCCAAAGTACTGAATGAAAAAGAAAGAAAGTAGCGGGTGTTGGTGTGGGTTATATTTAAAACTAGCTTCTGCCCGCGACTTCGTCCGCACAGAATTAGACTTAAGAGCTGATGTTGATAGTAATATTCTGCAATAACTATTTACGTTGCAACTCTAGGGAACTACGACCTTTTACATATTTATAGCTATCCCGCGGGAACTATTTAATTTTACGAAAAAAATAGGAGCCTATGTTTTAATCTAGGGTTTCAGCTATCTCCGTTCCAAATTTGATTTAAATCCATCCAGTCGTTTCAGCGTGAAGCAGACACAAACACACACACTCACAAACTTTCGCATTTACAATATTAGTATGACAATTAAAAAGGTGTTTTGAAATGATCTGTTTCATTTCAGTTAATAAGTTAACAGTGCCAAAAGTCGTCAAAATTGTGGCCTCTCAGAAAATATCTGAGATTTCGGTTTCAGTTTTGTCAACAAAGACATTTATTCAGCTATAAAGATACTTATTTATAGCAGAATAAATGTCTCCAAAAGCATCGCGCTTCTGTAATGAGTTTCGTACAAAACTAATTATCCAAATATTACAATATAGCAACGGACATCCGCGTATTGTGCGGCGCGGGAGACCTTAGCAAAGTTGTCAGTCGGTATACATTCGGGCGTTAATATTTGTGTATAATATCCGCTTCGTTACTCGCGAGAAGAAAAGTTTCTCGTATCAGTGTCCGTCAAGCTTTGTTGAGGTCTTCCGCTCGACTTGCCCACTCCCCCCCCCCCCCCCACGCCCACGCCCACGCCCGTTTCGCACGTATTAAACGCTCCAGTTGACCCATCATGGCCGCCACGGGTCCGGCAAATATTTGCGTGTTGGCCCAAACATGAGCCAACTCAATCTCCACCATATTGGTTACTGAATAGAGCGGTAGTTCCGAGCGTGTACAAGTTTAAACGTTAATTAAAAGTTAGTTTATTTCGAACCGATATCATTTGGCAACTATGTTTCAATTATTTCGGGGGCGAGCGTAAACAAAAACTGGGCCGTATGATTTGTTTGTTTACTGTAAAGGAAAACGTTTAGAGCATCTGCTCATAATTTACAGTTCCTTACATTTTTACAAGCTTTATAATAACTTGCAACCTGTGTTTTTCCGGGTATCCTGGGACTCAAGTTTGAAGATATCTTCATCCGATTGAGCTGAAATTTTGGATACTCTGTAAGTCAGATGACAATACAATAATCTGGTAGTAGGATTCTGGTGGTCCAGCGAGGATCATCTCCGCAGGAGGGAATGTGCAACGGTTGGTCTGATTGACTTAAAATTTGGTCAACAAAAAGTACAGTCAGCAAAAAGCTTGTACCTGGAATGAAGTTTTTAGGTTAGGATGCCACAACGCTTATCGTTTTGTATAACTACTCAATATTGTCATCTATCTAGGAATAAATTTAAATGCGTCGTTTTTTGTCATAGGCTTCTGTCGTTAGCGAAATTGTAGCGCACGGCCAACGGCCGACTTGATTTCACGGTCGAAAAACGTGGCACATTGCTAGGTCACCTCATTCAAAAATGCGAAGTAGAACAGACACGCGGCGAGATATGCTACAAATACGTGAACCAGGGCAGTTTGTACCTCCCCCCTTTGCACTATAAAGTAGGGGGTTATTAGCTAGCCGGCTCAAACGTACGCACGTTTTCAAACCTCATCAAATGCGCATGTTTTAATTATAAAATGGGCTCGGGTTTCAATCTGTGAAGTTAAACAGAAAAAAATTGGTTCCTAATTATATGTTCAATTGCCAGATAAATTGTCACTGTATCTTCTAGTCTTAAAGGCAACATTTGATCTATGAAAGACATCCAGATGGAAGGCAACAATATGATAAGAGTTAATTCCCTAAAATGTTCTAAATGAAGCTTCCCGCACCGTTAAATAGTAAAAGGAAAGAGGTAATTTCTTGGTCAATATTTAAAATGTATACACAATAATATACTCGGGAGCAAAGGAACCGGGTCACTTTTCATCCGACTTTGTACGGGAATTGCCCCGTTTCTTTGCACTCACTGCGATCGCGAATAGTGACCACTGTTAAGTACGGATGACCAGCTCATTTCCTTCCTCAATTTATTAAAAAAATAGCACTAGAACCACAAAAACGATTCCACAAACCGCGTAAACCTAACCTGTAAACAGAACGCACTACCTACCTGCAAATCGTCTTCATTATCAATGAACGAGTGGATAAAGTTCAATCAGGCCGGCAAACATTTGCTAGCGGCCCGACGCACACAGTCACTCACACACGCTCACACGCAGCTGCAGCGATGAATCACCGCCGCGTGACACTGACGGCTTGCCAGCCGGCTTATTGATCGAACGACCGCTTATACTCATAATGTTATTGGAGTTATTGAGGATTAATCTTCAAATAAAAGTTAGACACGAAGACACGCATAATAGCTATTGTATTTAGTAAAAACAGCGCGACCGCGTGCATTTGTAAAACTAAAATTACTTTCGTTGTAAAACATTTAACAGCACTTGTTACTTATGTAGTGGTAACGTTGTGCTTTATGTGGTTATGGCTCTTGCAATTGACGATGGCGAGTGACCTTTATTTGTGGTCAACACTTATCTGCGTATTTGTCAAAGTATGTGTGAGAGCGAAAGAGGGTAACATAAAAAATACTGAGAAATTTAGCTCGAAAATAGCTCTGTGAGACACGCACACCTCGACACGTGTGCAGATTACCTTGACAATTTATTTATTTATTTTATTTATTTATTTAAAATACAAGGATAGGCTTACAGTTAAGACCAACACACCTAGCCTGTTAATTACAAAATACAAATAGTATTATTTTAGATAAAAGTGCTCCCCAACCATCAGCGAACACGTCAGCATCTTGGATCTCAGATAGAAAGGCATTAAGTAGCGCTATCGCTCTGGCGGTCGGACAGTTCCGGGCTCTACGTGTTCTTAGTCCCACCAACGCGGCGAACAACATATACACGCAGATACGTGTTTACCACTAATACAGCTTACTCGCCATACTCCGAAAACTATGGAGTTCCTAGTTTAGTCTGTTGTTTGGTGAGTACCAAAAAAAGACAAATATGATAAGCCTTTAGTTTTGCCATGTTCATCCGTCCAAAAACGATTCCTACACATCATCAATACTATCTCACAAGAAAAGTGCAAAGCCAAAGACGACACACTGGTTCTTGTAGCCTTAAAAGCAAACACAGATGATGGAGCGAATACGTTAGTAGGTTTGCATTAGGATGGAGGAAGCGAAGCGAACCGATAGCGAGGGGCAAGCGATGATCAGGAAGGTGAAGGGCGACCTAGTTCTTATTCAGCCGATATCTTAGACAATCTATTGTGATCCGATTCGAGTTCAAATTTTATTTGAAAGGGTATGCATTTTTTCGAGGTCCCATTATATTATAAAGTTCAGTCAACCTTTAGAGTTTCGTAGTCTGTATTTATTGGATAAAATTGACTTTATAACATCAGCGATAACAGTAATAGAAACGTGCATTGTAAGCTAAATAAAGTTCCATCAAGGACATTGGACGAAAGTTACGGAATCGCTGATACGAATTCATTAATTCGTTTGAGGATGTCCTGAATTATAAATATTCGTTATATATTATTATGTTGGTGGCAATAGCAGCCTATTCTTTACAGAATCCCTGCTCCTCGCAGCCAAGGGCTTTAATGTGCCTCCTTGAGCCTCTCAATCTTATGGACACTGCTCTTGTGACTGAGATCTGTACTTTTACTTTTAGCCAATACATTACTTGAGAATATGCCTTTCCCCATTTCTCATTTAATTTTGATGCAGTTTTTTATGAAGCTGTTTTGATCGGTCCTCAGGGCTCCGTCACTGGAGATGACCAACGGAGTAAATGATGCTTTTAGTCTTCAGCAGCACGATCGTATTTAGAATGTTTTTTTCGACTGTCTTTGTGCCGTTTTTTGCCAAGTGAGGTTACTGTAAGAATAAGCGTCGGCATTTACAATACGAACGTCAAAAACGCTTTCCTTGCAGGTTCCCAAACACTGTTTAATAGTAAGTCACAAAGTAAAGTCTAATCATCCGTGGTATCTATCTTCAGCCCATACATAACATTATACGTTCCACTGCCGGGCACAGGATTTATTTCAAAATTAAGCTAAGAGTTAGTAAGAGGCCAGCGCACAGAGGCCTTACCATGACACCTCATTCAGTTTAGGTTCGCTCGCTGCCAGACCCATACTAAAAAATGTCAGCAAAAATCTGAACTGAGTCGGAATTGAATCGCATTAAGACGTCATGGTAAGGGTTCAGGGTTTGCACACACACAATGGAACTGCTTCGCATAATTTGTGTGCTGGTTCACAATGGTTTTCTTCACCGAAGAACTTAAAAGAATCAGGTATTACTAAGCGATATTAGAGAAAAATACCTACATTTTTGTCATCTAAAACAAATGTCAGTACCTATCGTGTATTATTTTCTTTACTCTAATTAAGTTTAAATTAGTCAAACTGAGGTGAGAGGCAGATAGACGAGCAAGAACGCGGCAGCCTTACAAGCCATTAAAAGTTTAATTCTAAAGGTTATGCAGCGGCGTACGTTAATTGCATACGAGACTACATCTGCAATTAACATCGCCCACACGCTGCCTTATTGTAAAATTATTATTAAGCAGTCAGTACAAAATTATGTGCAATGAAGATGTTCCAATAGTTCTAGAGAAACTCGTCTATGTTCGCATACGTTGACGATACACTACCGATGTCAGCTGACGAGTGATTTAATCTGCCTGGAATTCATTTTAGAGCCATTTATGTCAAAATTCAACGTCTAATAGTATTTTGTAGTCAATATTGTTACAAAATAAAGCTAACCTCAACCAGTCTGTAGATAACGATGAAAGTTCTGTCCAGTGGTCGGTAACCTTTTGGTAAGCAAGGGCCGCATACATACACTCATACACAAATCACGTCTATATCGCTTACGAGGTAGACAGAGCCTGAGGTAACAAGACCTAAAGGCCACGTTTAGCATGGTTGTAGGCGTATAGGTTGAAAGGGAACTCAAAACAGTGACGGGTTAGCAGCATCGCCTATAACAGGATTCCTAAGAATTTCGCCCATTCCCTCGATGGACTTTTACCATCTGCGCGGGAAGAGAAGCAACTGGTACATTCTACCACACGTGATATAAACCCTAGAAACACGTTATACCTATGTGTATATAACTTATTTATAAATCATCCACGTGCGCGTTGCCGACTAGTAAATCAACCAATAGTTTGATTCTTAATGCTTTTCAATTTCATTTATCATTGAAGTAGGAATAAGACTCATAGCACGCTCCAGTTTTCAGTATTTTTTATAATAGTATAACCCGGCAAACAAGCGTACGGCCCGTCAGAGTCTGACGCTATAAAAGAACCAATATTTCTGCAGGCATTAAAATTTATTGAGCATTATCGCTTTGAGCGCTTGCGACGTGCACACGATTGAGCAAGTAACCCCTGAGCCGCCATGTTGCAGCGATATCTTAGAGTCTGAGAGCATCGTTGAGTAAGCAGTTAAGCCCATTTGAAGCCACTGCAAGTCCACACGTGAAGCAAGCGGAAACAATGCACTTATATGCAAATACGGCAAAGACTTAAGTTGTTATCGAAATTGAGAAAGTTCTTGGTTGAATTTGGTCTATTCGGTAGACCAAGATTAATGTTTAATAGAAAATAACTTTACAAGACCTAGCTAACGAAAAGGGTCTTCTGTAATATCGACATAATTTTGCTTCCTCTACCTTACGAGTACATTAGCATATCAGTAAAAAACTATTTCACTTTTCAGTTTACAATCGTCAATAGGTAAACAGGCAGCACAAATGCGTTCAACTTTTACAACACAAACCACATGCCTTATTGTATATTTGGAATCACTTATTGTATATTCAGCGTTCTTTTCTGTCAAACGGTAAAGGTTGAGGGTAGAAAGAGATGGTAAACGTGATAGCGATCTTCCGCGCGTCGCACAATAAGACCTCAGATTCATAATAAATATGCATATCTGGACTGAAACGATGGATTTAAGTTAGCAGCCGCAAGCCAGTGATGGGCATTTCGTAATCGATTCCTGATTACATGGTTACTTGATTTTACTTTGTAATTCACTACTGGGTATCAGATTACTTGTAATCTAATCAAGCGAAACGGTGAATTACGATTGCATATTAAGGAATCAGTAATCATCTATAGAAATATTATAATTACTAGTAATTGGGAATCAATGTCGATTCCAAATTACTGGAATTGTTGACTTGATTACTTCCAGATTGCGAATTTTGATTATCCTTGTAATCGATTACTGAAGTATCACGATTACTGTAATGTAATCATGTAATTAATCCGCAAGCTCAGGATCAGGGATCGGAACCGATTTTGAAATACCGGTAATATCGTTCAGAAAACCGGTATAAATAACGGTTAACGGAGTGAACTAAATCAAAAGTAGTAAAACACCGGTGACCGGTTAATACGAAGAACGAAATTTAGCTCGCGCTCACCGATACGAAACCGGTTTTGTTCAAGGCACCGCACGCGCTGAGTCACGCCGCGATGCTCTTTCTATCTCTTTCCTGCATGCGCTGGCTACAGAGAATGTTTGAAGAGAGATGACAAGAGATGGCGTTTTAACCCAAGTTAACCGGTTAATTTCACTCAACAGAACCGCTATTGGTGAAAAAACCGGTTTAATTGGTAGCCGGACCTAGAACTCACCTAAACCGGTTAACTTCAAAAACCGGTTTCCGATCCCTGCTCAGGATTTAAGGCTAGTTTAACAATAGTTTGTAATTCAATCACCGCTCCAAGTGAGGCTGAGGATTAATTATAAATCCCTCGCGCGGCGTGACGCGCCTGCTAATGCGGGGCTTTGTCGAGCTACTCATCGGCTTACACTCTCAGATAACAGCTCCAAGTTCTTAAAACCGGTAAGGCTTTCGGAGCATGCCGGTCCTCGTCCGTCGCTATGGGCTTTGATTGAAGTAAGTAGCTGTAGAAAGAGCTACGCGACACGGAATAGCCCGGACAGTTAGTTTTGAAACTTGTGCTAACTTTTTTTTCCAGGTTCATTATCCAGGAGTGGAAAAGAATGCATCACACCATTTCAATCTAAAATAACGAGCAAAAAACCGGGTCGATTTCATACAACTTTGTATGGGAAGTGTCCCGTTATTTTTACTTGTTAGTGCGCTTCCTCCGACTTTACCAGATCATCCGTCGTCTCGGAGGCCTATCAACATTTCGGCATCCGGCACACAACGGAGTTGCCCCTCTAGAAAGTTATGTAAGACTAGCAAACAACTACTTATACAAAAGAGGTAAAAAAATACATACATGCGTAAATCATGTCTTTACCTATTACAGAGTTGACAGAGCCTAAAGTAACAAGACCTAAAGGCCACGTTTATCATGATTTTGAGCGTGTCGGTGAAAAGTGGAATCAAAATAGTAATTGGTGGCTGCCGCATCGCCTATAACATGATTCCTAAGATTTCACCCATTCCCTCGATGGGCTTTTACCATCTGCGTAGGAAAAGAAGCAACTGGTGAACGAATCGCTGGTTTGGGGGTCTGGTTCTTTATTTTAAGTATGTAAATAAAAAACTGGATGGTGCGTTTTTTCGTATTATTGTAGGCAGACAAGAACCGAGAGTATGCCATTGGCAAAGTTACATAATTTTTTTATGTTGTCGCAATAAAATAAAATAAACGAGGATTGCTAAAACTAGTACATTCTATTTTTCATTGCTCCCAGACCAGCATGGAAGCATTCTAAAGCATTAATGATAACTTTTACAACGCACTCAAAGTTAACAAACATAGCCAATAATTAATGAAACCGTATACCGGAATGTGTAGTTAATTCAAAAGCTACCTGACCCACAAACTATTAATTACACCTAACAAACAAAACATCCATATGCATAAGCCCGTTTTGAATTATAATCAAACAGTAACCTTTGGGGGCGGCGAGGTCAACAGTCAGAGCGTAACGATGATGCGTCCCCAAAGAGCGATCCGAGAACAGAGTTGCGAGGAAGCCGTGTTAGGGTACCGTTAGGGTACGGGGCCTTTAGCACGATAGGTTATTGACTCGTGTTAAAGGAAGGTATAGCCGTTGCGGTCAGTTCCAAGGGTTGCAAAGTCTCAAGAGTGTTCTTTTGGACGGTTGTTCGATTCAAACGCTCAATAGACGATTTTATCGTATATAGTTGAAAGCAGGGAAATTGTGGAGGAGAACAGCTCATAACAGAAGAGAATGGCGTGCATTGGAGGAGGCCTATGTCCTGCAGTGGACGTAAAAAGGGCTGAAGAAGAGAGAGAAGAGAGAGAGTTGAAAATCAATGAAATTCAAAAAATCTGTGGCTTTGGTTATTGCTATGGTTATAGTGCCTGGGTGTATCTCGCACTAGGTCTCCAAAATTTCACGATTTCAAGTCTTCAAGAGAAAATTAGAAAGAAAGAAAAGCATTTTATTTACAACAATAAATCATCATCACTACATAGTATAAAACAAAGTCGCTTTTTCTGTCCCCAAATCCGTATGTATGCTTATATCTTCAAAACTACACAACGGATTTTGATGCGGTTTTTTTTAATAGATAGAGTGATTCAAGAAGAAGGTTTATAATGTATAATACATGCATGATATACCGTGCGAAGCCGGGGCGGGTCGCTAGTAAAACATAAAATGATACTTGTTCAGTATCAAATATGTGGTGAAACAAATGGATACCGAAAAAGTTTAAAGATTAGGTTTTTAGTTTTAGTTTGCCGTCAAAGTGGTGGCAAAAATCATGTTATAGGCGATGCGGCTAGCTACCCATCACTATTTTGATTCCCCCTTTTCACCTATACGCCCACAATCATACTGAACATGGCCTTTAAGGTCTTGTCACCTTAGGCTCTGTCTACCCCGTCTGACGTGATTTATGTATGTACAGCTATTGAACACGTCTTATTCGTCAAGCAAACAATGAGGATTGCTGACCCAAGATCTTTATAAGAATAATAGCAAGAACAGCCGATGAATAGAATATGTGTTTTGTCTCCAAGAAACCGAGACAACGAGCGCCGAGCCCGCTTCCGCCCGTCCCCCGCGGCCCATAGAACTTAGACATGCAGCCCCCCTTTGGGCAGATTACCCGCGGTTCACACCCCTATCTGCCGGGGGTTCGCGCCAAGTTTGAGTTCAACTAGTTGCTGATCGAGTTCACTATTTGAGCTTTGCATTGTACTTTGTAGATTACTGCGAACGCGCTAGTTCTATTTTCAATCAGCAACTCGAGTAAATTAAACAGTGTATCTACGGTAGAACACAAGAGCTGGCACGAACGGATTTAATTAGTGAATATAAATAAGTCCATTATTATGTATGTGTGCATCGCAAAATCGTACTATTATTGCAAATATGAAAGTTTGTGAGAATGTGTGAGTAGCGACCCTAGCGCCACCTAGTTGTCCACTACATAATTACTACGATGCACTGAATAGATAGAACGATTCACTTTGAAGGATTTTTTGTAAATTGGTTTAACTGTGACCAGACCTTTAATTACCGTTATTTTTGCGTAACGCTATTTTTCATAACGTTAGATTACCGAATAGCATTTTTCAATAAAACGTTTTTAGGTAGCGCTATTTTTCAGTACGTTATATTACCAAATAGCGTTTTTTAATAAAACATTATTTATTCTGTAGCGGTATTCATTATAACGTTATTAATAGCGATATATATCGATACTTCGGCAAGTGATATAATAACGTTATAGACCATCTCTTTCTTACACTCTATAACACCCGCTCTATATAACGTGCGACAAACATATGCAATGACAAATCTGTACTGTTTTCGTGAATTGTCAAATCATGTCATTCGTTCATAATCAGTTTCATAGCGTTATTATACCTAACGCTATTTCATAACGTTATGGTTTTCTTTAAACACAAACGACATATACCGGTATTATATCGTTTTTTTCATAACGTTTTAAAGGTCTATAACGCTATTTCGTAAAGTTACGGTTTTCTTTTCGTTATGATATGATATAACGTTATGAAGGAATATAGAATTTGTTTGAACGAAATTTTAAACACAAACGATATATACCGCTATTATATCGTTTTTTTTTATAACGTTATAAAGGTCTGATTAGTACAGGCGAGGTCATAAATAATCAATATGTGCAAGTATTTTGAATGATAATCAATTTTTGGGGTCGCAACCTTTTTGGCTGTTCGTGGCTGGCTGGCGCTAGTCCATTACCACGCGCCGCACGGCGGAATAAAAAGAACAATAAGGCGGCTGTCACTTGTTTTTATAAAATTATCGGTGCACGGTCGGTCGTTAATGCGGATTTGTATTTAAATTATTGTAAATGTTAGTTAGTGGTGTAAAAGTGTAATTAGTGTACATAATACTACGGATATTCTTCGGGTGTGTATTTTTATTAAGCGGCGGCAGTGGCAAAAAGACTTCGGACGAACTCTACACAGCGTTGGCCGAAGCCGGCTTCCTCAAGGTTTGTGGCTCTGAAATTGATTGTTAGACCTAATACTGCACAAGGGACAGCTAAACCACGGCCTTGGTAACAGTCGCTATTTATCTATCGAAGGTTTTATTAAACACAATATATACATCATAATTAAAATGTAGGTGACACCGCCCTTATTGTTTGTAGCATAAAGGTATGTTTTGACGTCTTGGTAACCTTGCATCCGTGCGAAGCCGCCGTCGCTAGTAAAAAGATAGAAACATTAGTACCTTCCACACTAATTTCGTTATCAATCCATTTCAACCCATAATACACTCTGAATTCGGCTAGTTCACGGTACACCCATTTGCGAAATAAAACTGGCAAACATCGACCCCTGCGGTCCGGCCATCGGCCTGGTTCCGAACAGGATGAGTTAAGCCCTTTGAGAGCTAGAATCGGACATCACACTGGCTCAGCAGATGTGCGGATTGCACGGCTGTCGGATTGATTTTACGGCAGGTTTTCAAGTTGAGCTGCTCGTCGAAATAGTTGATTGATGCAACAGATTGGCCGTAAAGCGAGAACAATGCGATCTCCAGAATTAATGTTTATTTTTACTTTCACACGTACCCAAACGGTAAAAACCAAAACCCACTACGACTGTTTGTCTGTCTTTCACGAGGCCATAACTCATGAACCGTGACAGCTAGACAGTTGAAATTTTCGCAGATGATGTATTTCTTTTGCCGCTATAAGAACAAATACAAAAAATCTAACTTTTTAATGTCTGTCTGTCTATGTACCAATATAAACGACCCCAACCTGTCTACATTTTTTTAGAATTATTATTTACTAATTGTGGTCAAAACATGTTTCGATAAATTGATTGATGCTTAATGGGTACGGCATCAAAGGGGTGACATAAAATAAAAATCCGTAACGGAAACCGCTGCAGAAATGTTGAATCGAAGTATTTAATCTAACCATCTCCTGAAAAATTCCACAGTAATTATAATACATGTTGTATATTAAGAACTAGGTGCCTCGCCACACGATCATCCCAATTCTGTTGTATTCCGACGTGGCTGCCTTGGGAGCTATTACAATAATTGCTTGCCTCTGGATCGGCATGATTTATTGAGACTACAACATTTACAACACACAAAGAAACCGAGTCAAAAGGGGTTATAATTATTTAGTCAAACCATCAATATCCCAGTATTCCCACAAAAGGCTTGATTCGGCCGAATAGCGAATGCCTAAATCAATTATTTCGGCTGCGCTGCGCGTGCTTCGACGTCGCCCGGTGCACACAGGCGCTCTACAAAGGCTATCGTTCCCGTAAATACAGCTTTATATTAACTTGCAACGTATGTAATGGTTGTCCGGGTGGAATCTTGCGACTCAATTTTGAAGCAGATATCTTCAACCGATTGAGCTGAAATTTTGCATGCTTGTAGAAGTCGGATGAAAATACCATGTATAATTTTGGTGGCCCGGTCGGAACCGTCTCCGCAGGAGGGAACTTTCAACGGTTGGTCCGATTGACATGGAATTTGGTACAGATTACATATCAGACAGATGGCAATGCAAGTACAGTCAGCAAAGAAAAGTTGTATTAAAAAATGAAATTTGTGACAGAAACTTATCTCTACTATATAAAAATAAGTCGGGTTTTCCTTCCTGACGCTATAACTCCAGAACGCACGAACCGATTTCCAAGGTTTTGCATTCGTTGGAAATGTCTCGGGCTCCGTGAGGTTTACAGCTAAGAAAATTCAGGAAAACAGCATAGTTCCCGCGGGATGGCGATAAGCGAATTCTGCGTGGACGGAGTCGCGGGCAACAGCTAGTTTAGATATAAAACCAATCGACGACCATGTATTGCTTTTGGTAAATATACAGATTTCATCTCTTTGTGTCTTTATTATTTTAAATTAATTTACTAATCGACGATCCCTTTGTGAATTTGTTTGATTTTGACGTGAAATAAGTAACGTAAAATACAAAATAAAATGGAATTTATCTATGACTTTTCCGTTTTGCAATACCTATCCTTCTCAATGGTGGTGTCGTCATTCCTATTCGCTGGGCACAGACGGGCACTAGATCCGTGTCAGCGCGGGCACGTGCCCGGGCGTCGCGCCGACGTGTCCGAGGGCACAAACCAGCCACAACCGAACGCAGAATGCATTTTGTTTTTTCGCCCTCGTTACGGGCATATGTCGGGTAATGGATTTTAGTTCTTTGTTTTTTTTTTGTGTTGCATTGCGGAGGATCGCTTCTCGTTCGTACCTATTATTTGAAAGCGGATTGCATTTAATTTGTATGCCAGTCATCGTAGCGCCATTGCACTGACTGCGCTCTTTGACAGTGACTTTTAATTATTCAAAACTAGCTGACCCGGCGAACTTTGTTCCGTCTTAACTTTGAAAAATTCCTTTGTAAGTGCATCTTTATACTAATCAAGGAATAATGTGTAGGCATGCTAAATTTTATGTCTGTAGCTTTATTAGTACAACATTTCGGAATTTTCCAATCCCGCGGGAAAATCGTAATAAAAAGTATCCTATGTCCGTCTCCTGGTTCTAAGCTACCTCCCTACCAATTTTCAGCCAAATAGGTTTAGCCGTTCTCGAGTTATAAATAGTGTAACTAACACGACTTTCTTTATATAAAGATAGATATAGAAGATATAGATTAAGTTGATGTTTTTTGCTGATCCACTTGTAGCTTTAAAAACCTTATATTTCACCAGTAATGTATAATCCTTCCATGCTGGTCTGGAACCAAAGATGAAACATAAAATATACCAGTTGCCTCTCTTTTCGTTTGGTAAAAGCCCATCGAGGTAATAGGCGAAATTGTTAAGAATCATGCTATAAGCGACGCGGCTAGCAAGCCATCACTATTTTGATTCCCCTTTCCACTTACGCCCACAATTATGCTAAACGTAGCCTTTAGGTCTTGTTAAGGAATCTTCATTCCAGAACACAATGATTTGAGAAAAATAAATTTGTGCCGGCGATACTTCGGTGAACGTTTTTCGCCGAATCCTCAGCAACTCATAATGCAAACATTAACGCGTTCTTATCATAAACTTAGCAGAGGCTCAGATTGTTACCGGTTCTAGGCGACGTGTCACGTAGCGATCCTACGGCCGCATAAAGCTGGTCCCGCGCATTAGCCGCGGCCAGAGCCGGAGATCCACAGATAGGACTCGGCAATAACCCCGGCAGACACTACGGTCAACTGCCATTCCAACTCTGAAAAAATTATTCTATTTGCATTAATCGACTTCTTATTCGTGCAATTCCCCTGTAATTTTTGTGAAGACAAAATGTAGTGCGTCTAGTTTCTTAATGTATTTGACAGTTGCCGTGTTTTGGATAAACACTATTGAAAAAGTACGTAGTTAGT